>JAVJIX010000001.1:20445000-20480000 GCA_036785185.1 Paratrypauchen microcephalus
TTGTTACAAGTACCTGTCTACCTTTAGGCACTTGGCTGCCTGTTTGCACTTCAATAAAAAAAAAAAAACCTTGCTGAATTTGGCACGTTTGTTTGTTTTTTTCCCCCCTGCATAGATATCGAGATATATATCGTATATCGAGATATAGCAAAAACATATCGAGATAAGTTTATTTCTCCATATCGCCCAGCCCTACTCTCCACCCTGAGCACAACACAAGGCTACTTAGCACCATCAGTGATAAATAACATTCTCACAGAGGCTCTATCAATCAACTCTGCCCCGTCTTCTGAGCCTATTCCTCCCTCTTTATTAAATCTGTGCTGAGTCAACTCCTCTGCATCGGACTCAGAAAGACTGCCTCCATATTAAAATGACATTTTATTCTCCTGGCCCTCCCTGGTGGTCTTGACTCAGTTTATTCTAAAGTGACAGTAAAGTGGTACAGCTCAGTTTGAATGTGATTTTCATGTAGGGCTGGGCGATTAATCAAGATTTGCGATATCTCGAGGTGTTTTATGAAATCGAGAAAGATTTTGGCATATCGAAAAACTCGAGATAATGCGCTAAATGAATAAGATTTCGCCACTCTGCTAATTTTCCTCAACTGTTTGTGGAGCTGTCCGCCCCGCCTCCTTCTTGCGTTTGTGTTTCACTGCCGTGGTTCCCCCTCCCCTCCCCTCCCCGTACGCACACCGCGTGTGTTTGTTGATAACTCATTTTCAACATGGCGGCGCCCACAGAAGCGTCCACGAGTGAATTAATACCAAAGAAAAGAACAAACGGCTCCATTATATGGCGGTATTTCGGATTTAAACCGTCCGATAAGATGCAGAAACAGGCATTTTGCAGAGAATGCAAGAAACTGGTGCTATCAAAAGCATCGAGCACCACGAATCTGTTCTACCATTTGCAGTACCACCACAAACTCTTATACGAAGAGTGTTCCAGGCTTCGGTTCGCGGGCAAACCCACCACCACTTCTAAGACACAACAAACAACGCTCCAAACATCTTTACCCCGGTGTCTACCCTATGGAAAAACAAGTGCAAGGTGGGTCAGCATTACGGAGTCCATTGCCTTTCATATAGCAAAAGACATGACGCCCATAGCGGTTGTTGAGCGACCGAGCTTCAAACGAATGCTAAAAACGCTTGACCCTAGATACAGTCGCCACTTTTTTGCGAGGCAGGAACTTCCAAGAATGTTACATGTCAACGGGCATCAGGTAAGCCTGACACAGTTGACCGATTGGTGTTCCTGGCTCAAAATCTTCAAATGTAAAAATGTTACACTACAGGTACAGTTTTTTGTTTTTTGGAGTTCGAATTTTGTTTTTTAAGGAAAAGGAAGGCAATATGTATTTTTTTTTATTAATTACGAAATGAGGGATTTTTTTTGTCTCATCTTAAATTTGTTTTTATCTTTGCACTATATAACTGTCTACCCTCAGATTTTATGTTTACAATTAAATAAGGCAATATACAACTTCCTTGGTTTGATAATGTTAAAATTGGTACACAAGCACAGCACTTTGTTACTAGTACCTGTCTACCTCTAGGCACTTGGCTACGAAATGAGGGATTTTTTTTTTGTCTTTTATCTTAAATGTTAAAGAAGCACTTTATAAGAACTGTCTACCCTCAGATTTTATGTTTACAATTAAAATAAGGCAATATACTACTTGGTTTGGTAATGTTAAAAATGGTGCACAAGCAGTTTGTTACTAGTACCTGTCTACCTTTAGACACTTGGCTGCCTACCTGTTTGCACTTCAATAAAAAAAAATCCTTGCTGAATTTGGCGCGTTTGGTTGTTTTTTTTGTTTGGTTTTTTTTTTCCCTGCATAGATATCGAGATATATATCGTATATCGAGATATAGCAAAAACATATCGAGATAATTTTTTTTCTCCATATCGCCCAGCCCTACCTGGAGGCACGTCCGAGTGTTTCTAGGCTCGGAAGTCCTTTATCTGAGCCTCTGGACCTTTGAACAGCAGTGGTTTAATTTTATTTTCTGTGGAAATGCGTTTATTTTTCAATGGAACGCTTCAAATCTCTCCCCCGTGGAAAAACAAGGAAATGGATCAGAGGGCATAGCTGACAGCTCTGAGCGGAGAGTTTGGCCATGCCCCCACCCTCTACTATTGGCCAGCTCTTTTCTCCTCATTTGCATTCAAGCAACAACGCCCATTATGACCTGTTCTGAGGGAGAAAAAATACTCTTTCTCATCTTATCTCTGTTTCTCATGCACTGAGTGTTGATTTTGAAGAAGGATTCATTTACAGTATTAGGGAACCATTAAGGAGCCATATAAAAGCATCAAGAAGTACCATGTCATTGGGATCTTTAACAAGAACTGTGCCTGTAGCCTTCCATTTCCTCACTATGTTCCTCACAGTGGAGACTGACAGCTGAAGTCTTTGAGATAGCTTTTTGTAGCCTTCCCCTAAACCATAATGCTAAACAATCTTTGTTTTCAGGCCATTTGAGAGTTGTTTTGAGGTCCCCAAGTTGCCACTCTTCAGGAGTGTCAAAGATTAAAAGAACAACGTGTACTTGGCCACCTTAAATACCTTTTGTCATGACTGGGTGCACCTGTTTATGAAGATCAAGGCTTAAAGGGATATGCCACCCCCAGGTCAAACTTGGGCATCTCCCCACAGTCCAGAGACTAAAATAAGTGGTGGAAAGCGTTTTCCTGGTCACCCAGCCATTGTCCGAGTCCGTCAGCACTGACCGCCGTGGTATCTGCAGCTACTCCGCGTTAGACTGGAGTCTAACAGCGCCAGAAAAAGATTTTGGCCAAAAGGAATTAATTTGCTCGATGCGTTTCCCAATTACTTTCTGTGTAGTGCGCATTCATATCAAGAGCAAATAAATGTGCAAATCAACACGGAGAGCTTGCCTTGGTCATTTTGGGTGGGAACTCATTTTCAGTGCGGAAAAAGAAAGCCGAAGCACGCAGCACGCTGCCAGGGGAATCCCTGTTACGCACCAGGAAGGGAGTTCCCCTGTTGCGCAGCGTGCTGCGTGCTTCGGCTTTCTTTTTCCGCACTGAAAAATAGTTCCCACCCAAAATGACCAAGGCAAGCTCTCCGTGTTGATTTGTACATTTATTTGCACTCGATATGAATGCGCACTACACAGAAAGTAATTGGGAAACGCATCGAGCAAATTAATTCCTTTTGGCCGAAATCTTTCTCTGGCGCCGTTAGACTCCAGTCTAACGCGGAGTAGCTGCAGATACCGCGGCGGTCAGTGCTGACAGACTCGGACAATGGCTGGGTGACCAGGAAAACGCTTTCCACCACTTATTTTAGTCTCTGGACTGTGGGGAGATGCCCAAGTTTGACCTGGGGGTGGCATATCCCTTTAATGAGCTCATCAAATCAATTTTGTATTCCAATTACTCAGTGTTGATTAGTTACAGTAATGCAAGTACTGTAATGTAGTAACTTACATTAGGTATTCAAAGTAACAAAATGACAAAGGTGCCCACATTTTTGCACAGCATATTTTTCACATTTGATTTAATTTCATACAAATTAATATTAATTAACTTAAAATCTGTGTCTGGAAAACTCAGCTTTTATGTGTAAATGAATGACATGCCACTGTGATCATTTTCTGTGAAGACAGAGTCAATTATTATGCAACCTCAGAGAGGTGCCCAAACTTTTTCATACAACTGTATTACAAGGCACCAGAACACAAGATGATAGAACATAAGTGCTTTGGCTGTGTTTATGTTGAAGTAGAAACACATGTCCATACCTAACCGAAAAAGCCGCTGTTGCAGTAGTGAATTAGTTTGTCCTGGAGTTTGCCTTGTATTTTCTTCACTCTGCTGTGGATCTGAAGGCGTATACGTGGACATTTGTGTACCTCCAGAAAACCCAGTGAAACTTCCCATAGGAAAGCTCCCTCCTCCATTCATGTGCTGACAAAACTGAAAACCTGTACAGAACAAAAGGAAAACTGCTTGTAAAAATGTTATTTACAACAATACAAATCACTAGTTTATTGGTTGTTTATACCATATAATATTTTAATTGCAGAGGCCAAGCAGCTACATGGTATCCAATATCCATAACACAGTTTTAAGTCCAAAAAGGCTGTTTAAAATGCAAAATTGTGCTAAATGTTTTAATAACTTTGTGGTTTTGTGGTCATTAGTTAACATGCAGCTGATTCTCCCCAAGCAAGCTTTTGAACTGTTAATAGTATTGTTGCATAGTTGTAAATTACACCAACACAGGCTCATTCACAGACAAAATGTAACTGATTTTTTCTATAAAGCACCATGAACCCACCTCCTCCTCCACCAGCCCCAGAGGCCCCACCCCCAAATCCTTCAGCTCCGCCCCCTCGCCCTCCACCTCTCCAGTTTTCATAGTGCGGCAGGGGCTTTTGCTTCTTTCTGAGCACCTCCTCTTTGTCTGTAATTAACACAATAAAATTTACTTATGTAACTACGGTTCTATGAATCCCAGATGACCACCAGAGGGTGGTGCAGAAAGCACTGAATGACTAATACCAGCTATGTAACGAAGAATCCTGATCACATACCTTACTGAGAAGAGCCCAGAGATTCATGAAGAACCGCGCAAAGAGGGTGAGGAGAGACCACACTGACATTGTCCAATCTGGCACATATTGTCTAGTACATAATGTCTCCAAAGGGACCTCTCTCATAACTGCCCATGAAGTGGAGACCCCTCGTTTAGAATGGGCTCTCACACCAGATGGAGGGTTGCGACACTGTACGCATGGTGAATGGTCTCAACAACCTAGTGTGAAAGGCGCTGTCTGGAAAGAGGACAGTCCTTCTTAGCACCCCCGTAACACAGGAACAGCTCGTCTGAATGCCTCATACCTGCCGTGGCTGCCTTATAGGTTTCCAGTGCCCACACTGGGCATAGCAACTGCAGCTTGTTCTTGCCCTCTCCAAGCGGGGGCTCAAACTGAGCCAAACTCAAAGGCTTATTACAGTGAGAACGGGATAACACCTTCGGCAAAAACGTCGTGTTCAGCCACAGGGCAACACCAGAACCATCCGGACTCCACCTGAGACAGGAAGGACTGACAGAAAGGGCATGTAACTCACTGACCCGTTACGCTGACACAATAGCCAATAAAAATGCAGTCTTACATGAAAGCCACTTGAGGTCCGCCTGTGCCAAAGGCTCAAATGGAGGGCCACAAAAAGACTCCAAGACTAATGACAAGTCCTACACTGGAGCTCATGGTGTAGTTAGTGGGCGCAACCTGCGAGCACCCCGTAGAAAAAGAGAAACAAAGTTATGGCCCCCAACTGTACATCTTCCAACCAAACCATGATGACAGGATATAGCAGCACATACACCTTAAGAGTGGATGGAGACAGTCTACTGTCCAGGAGCAACTGGAGGAACTCCAGGATAACTGAACAAAACACCTGTTCCTATAGTGCTGACGAGTGGAGGCCGCTCTGGCATTCAAGACTGTTTGCTGAACAGGATCGGTGACAATGATCACCTACAGCTCGGACCGGCCAATGGCCACACCCACAGTTGGAGGCGCTGAGGATTGGGATGCCATACTTGACTCCCCAACTGAGACAGCAGATCTCTCCTGGCCGGGAGAAGCCACGGGAGACCGCAACACAGACAACACAGTACAGCAACGGAAACCACGGTAGTGCTGGCCAGTATGGGGCAACAAGCAACAGTCTGTGGCCTTCCTGGAGAACCCTCTGTAGGGTCACCCAAATCAGAGAAGGAAAAGGGGGAAAAGCACAGAGGAGTGACAGAGGCTCCATGGCGTCAGAGTGACGTGGCAGTGCTCCTGTGCACTGAGCATCCGTCGTTGCTGCCGTATGGCATCCAGATGAAAAAACTGTTCAGCCACTTTTGTAGCGGACACAGTGACAGAAGGCCGAGAGGCACAACTTGTGTGACAGAAGTCAACTTTCCCAGAAGCTGAAGAAAGGCGACAAAGGGGTCTGCCCAATTTGAAGCAAGAAATCAAAGCTTGAACATCCAGTCCAAGAAAAGTTGTTGCCAGAGTTGGAGTCAGGTTGCTCTTCTCCATATTCACTGTGAAGCCCAACTGGGCCACCTGCAAGCAGGTGATCAGTGTCCTGCTTCACACATGCTTTGGGTGGAGCACAAATCAGCCAATCGTCCAGATATAGCAATATCTTCACTCCGGTGGCTTGTGAAGGAGCAAGGCTTTAGACATCTGGTGAACACTCTCGGAGAGAGGGAGAAGCCCAAATGGGAGAACCCAGAATTGCCAATGATGGCCTCGATAGGGAAACCTGTCTTTGTAGTCTATAGACGTGAACCATTCCCCCACTGCAAGGGTTTAAAGAACCTCTGCTGTGGGGAGCATGTGAAATGGTAAGACCTTCATGAAACAACTGGGTCTCTGTAGATTCAGAATGGGACGAAATCTGCCTGTCTTTTTGGGTAAGAGGAAATATGTGGAGTAGTAGCCCCTGGGCTGCAGCAGGGGATCTACTGCTTCGATGGTCCCTTTGGCCAAGAAAGCGGCCAGCTCCTGATCCAGTGCTTGAGCTTTTTGCCGGCCCAATAACTGAGCTGCTGAAGGGAGAAATATCTGACAGCCAGCCTCAAGGTTTCAATCCCTGTTCCCACGTCCCATAGGGGCTGCCACATTGGTTGGCAAGGTTCATTGTGAAAATCCCTGCCAGGCCTTGAGGGAAGCGTCCATCACTAGGCCAAACCCAAGGAGTTTGCCGAGCACTGGAGCCAGCAGTCTTGGTTGCCAAGGAGTGGGCATAGCTCTGCTGAGGCCAGATAGTTGAGATGGTGAAAGAGCGTCCAGCGACAGAAAAAGAACACAAGTTCTAGGCTATGGCTAATGCCATGTAGAAACGGCACTCGAGAAGACATGAGGAACAGAGTCGCGGGACTATATTACCTCCAGGGCGTCATCCTGTGTCACAGGTGTGACCAAGCCCCACGGTCGCAAAATGGCCGCCCATTCAATGGGCTGAGCTCAATCGCCACAAAATCTGACATTTTTGAAAGTTGCAGGTCCCCGTCAGCCGAACACGAGCAGTTTGTGATTACATAGTGCTCTAAAATATCCTTTCTCGCCCGGGGGGATTTTTTTTGCTACGTAAACTGGAGGCAGCTACAAGCTAGCAATACCCTATCCAGTTATTTTAGATCCATGGGTGTGACTCATTTGCATGGATCTATTACTACTCGAACTGTGCATGTGCGAAGGGAACATTCAGTGCTTTCAGCACCGCCCTCTGGCGGTCAGGAGGGATGAAGTAGAACTAGTAGCAGTGTAGTATAGTGTGGTCATGTATATGGTGCAGGTGCAGTGCGGACCTTGGACCTGGGGGATGTATGTAAAGTGCTTGGGGTCACTCCTGTCTCCAGCCTTCTTTCGTTTCAGCTGCAGGAACACAGTGACTGGCCGCTCGATCTCAGCACTGTGATAGGGCGGTGTTTTGAATACAATGGCGTACTGATAATAAATTTGAAAAAAAAAAAAACAATCAATAAGAGATATCACACACATGCTATCATTTGAGTGAGAGGCCTTACCTGCTTGTGGACATCTGTGGGTGAAAAGTCTCCGAAAGCTTCCCACCCGCCTTCATCGTCTTCATAAAAACGGATTTCTATATCATCTACAACAAGTGGCAAAAACGGTCAGAAACTGCAGTGTTTAATAACCACATATGTTCTATATCTAACCTTTCTGGACTTTGTCACAGAGAAGGAAGATCTCGTCTCCTCCGAGCACCGACCCACATGTCTTATCCATACGAGTGATCTTCAGATTAGAGGCATTTGGTGATTCTGTAGGCAAATAATTACTTAAAATTAAAATATTTAAAAAAAAAATCTGTATATGTATATATGCGTCAATCACTGCTGTATTCTGAATACTTACAATAATTTTACACCTCAGTTCATTATATTATAGTGAAAAAACATTTTAAAAAAGCATATAATTCCAAACAGCTTTATTTGCATACATTTCCAAACAGCTTTCATTGCAAGAGCGGCATTTCAATTTCCTTCACTAATATTATGCAGTTTGCAACCAAAATTGTTTGATTAAATACTGCAATGTTTTCCTTTGATTTTTAGAAAAACTACTGTATTCTTAATACCATCAACTCAAAGAGTAACTGTAACTGTATCATCTGCTACATGCATTTATTTAGTTCCCAACACTGCCATCAGAGTAAAAGTGACAAAAACAAAGAATAGACTCACTGCTGTCATAAATAGGGTTGGACACCACTGGTTTGAGCGCTCGAGTGAAGCCTCCATTGCTGTCCTGAAGGTACGCTGTGAACTTTAACCTCACAATGTTCAGATCCATGGTGCGACCAAGCTCCTTTGCCTCTTTCAGACAGGACATCTCCTCTGCATCTGCACAAAAGTAGAACAGTTATAGCTATGTCAGCACAACTCAACAAAACATAATATAACAAAACATAATATATACTGTATTGTTAAACTGTTCCTGTCTCAGTCCTTGGACCGTGATCAGAGGATAAAGGGGAGAACCATCTTCTTCTCTCTGTTGTCGTAAGTGCGTGAGTCCAATAACCACTCCAGTTTGCTGCTCAAGACTTTTGTGGCTTTATTTGTGGTGATGTACATAAACAAACACTTGATCTCTAACTCGTCCCGGTACTCTCATTCACTTCACCAGACACACACCCATACGCTCTGCTAGCTCTTTCGAAAACACGTGCACCAGAGGCGTGCACACAATCACTCAGTCACGCTTACGCCACACACTACCCTTGATTAAATATACTCTATATTAAATATATTTTTATGGACAAAAAAACTGCTGACCCTGCAGTTAACTGATCTAGGCTCTAAAAAAAAAACGAATATGAGTTTTTGACATATCGCCCACCCATAATTAAAATGCTTTTTCACAAATTTCTCCTAAATTATGCTGCTGTAATAAAAGATGTGGAACATAGAGCATAGAGGAAACCCCCTGCATGACAGTTAGTGATCATAGTACTTACCAGAGAGCTGGTAGAGCGCTCCCCCTTTCTGCCTCCTCTTCTCCTCCTTCAGCCGTCGGCACAGGATGTCCACCACGCCCTTCTTGGTCACATGGAGAATGCCCAGATTACTGAACCTGTCAAAACCACACCAGCGTCACAGCAACAGTACAACAGAATGAATGTTTGCATATGCCGAGTTTACTGACGCGGCGGTGAGGTCATTGGGCCCAATGTCCAAGGTGCACGTGCCGCTCTCGTTACAGTGGCGTCCCACCAGGCTGTGTGCGTGGACACGAGGGGGGTCTGTGTGTGTGACCAACTGTACCTCCACACGAGCGTGACCCACATAATTACTAATCTGTAAAAAAACATTCACTCGTTTAGTAACTTTTGTCTCTAAATGCTGCTAAACAACACTTTCTTTGCATTGGCACTTCCAGTTAAGCAAGAATCCTATTCATTCAAAGGGCTCATATTATACTATTTTCAGATCTATATTATCGATCAGAAATATAGATGTTTCCTCATCACAAACATACCTGGCGTTGTGTTTTTGTTTTCGTTTTTCAAACATGTTTAAAGGTACAGTGTGTAGGATTCGTGGCGCATAGGTGGTGTAGGTACCATGCACTTCCTCTTTTGGCTACGGCAGACCTCGAGGGTCACCCGGGCGCGCCGTAACGCGGACAGCTCGCGTACCAGCGCACACCTGGCGCTGTGTGAGCTCTCGCCGACAACTACGGTATAAATAAAACGTGGTCCCGTTTTTCTTTTCGCATGACAACACACATTCCCGATCGTGTACCATGACAATCTACACATCAAATGAAACCTTACAGTCTCCTCTTTTTGACTATGCAATTCATTTCCCGGCACAAAAATCACTCCCCGAGCACATGGGGCTTTTATACGGAAAAGCACAAAACAAGGTTTGTTACTTGGCTTACCTTTGAAGGCTCTGCACAGGTCAAACTCTGTATTTCACCATAAGCTTGGTCTCAGTCTGTCCGTAAGGATCCAGCGAATAAAATCCAGTAAAACAATTTAGTCCAAAACACGTGTTAAATCCATTACGACGTGTGATCCGGCAGCATGCGTGTCGTTGTTTACCCAAAACCACGAGCCTTGCCGAAGGCGGAGCCCAAATGTCCTTCTGCGGCTCTCGTAATCAAAATGGCTGCCTCTGTATGGGGAAGATCCCCCTTTTATGTGACTATATCCAAGTCCAAAAGAATACTTTGATGTCATGATGGAAGTGAAAAGGCTTGGAAAACAATGTATTTTTGAATGGGTATCTTCAATTTCGGTAATTAACGGGTAAAAATCTTACACACCGTCCCTGGTTTGTACTTGGATGGGAGACCGCTGGGAATTCCAGGTGCCACAGTGGGGCACCAGTTGCAAAATACTGTTGCTGTTTCCTTAGGCAAGACACTTTACCCACATTTGCCTAGTATGAAAGTGGCGTGTGCATGAGAGTTGGAGGTGGTCGGAGGGGCCGATGGCGCTGATTGGCAGCCTTGCTTCCGTCAGTCTGCCCCAGGGCAGCTGTGGCTACAGAAAGTAGCTTACCACCACCAAGTGTGGAGTGAATGAACAATGAACTGTAAAGCGCTTTGAGTGGCATGAAAGGCGCTATATATAAATCCAATGAATTATTATTATTATTATTAAACAAAAAACCCTGCATATTTAGGCTCAAACTGAAAACACTCTGGCCCACCTTGTGATATCATATGATAATACAGGAAGTGCCCCACTGTGTGTTTAAACTTCATATGCCTTCGCTAGGATCATTTGCATAATTTCAGCTCTGAAATTGCCCATCTTTACTGAAGAAACAGTAAAAGGCAGCTGGTAACTTGAAAACTACCGCTTCCTGACAGGTGGAACAAAAATGAAATCTAAACTCACAGAAATGTGTGAATGAACTCCAGGTATGTTTGGGATACCTGTTGTGATTAGGAAAATAGTGTTTGAGGAGGTAACAGCATTATAACATGGTTTAAAGATCACAAGGGTCAATTTTATAATTTTATAATATATAGGACCTTTAAATTAAGAATTTGAGCAAAGATTTGCTTCTAAAATATAATATAAAGCTGATTTGTGAAGAATATTAATGTGCACCAACAAGTCAACAATGCACCGATTCTTTGGAAAGCTTTACATGAGCCATAGAAAACGTATTTGATGTCAAGATCAGCAGCCCCATGCAAAATAATACAACTCAAATTACCATGGACAGTTTTATAAAATTTACTTTTTACGTATCCTGCTAGCACCACATGTGAACTTTAACAGAAAGCGCCAAATACCTTGACTGTTGGATAAGTCCTTCTGTTCTTTTCACTGGAGGCCCCTGGGAGCCCACCATGGGATGGGCCTTCACACTCATAACGGAAACGAAAGCCTCTCTAAAAAAAAAACAAAGATGTTATTCTCTAGAAAAGCTAAAAAAAATTTAAACAAAGTGAAAAAAAATGTGTGTTGCACTGTTACCTGTTTTGGTTCTTCAATTATTTGGATGTAAGGACCATGAGCTTAAACACATAAAGATTATATGTGAATCCCCATACTCAATGCTCACACTAAACACTTCACTGACAGAATTGAGACAGCACAGATATGAGCTGTTGTGTCACGATTTTTAAGTCATTGATAATGTGAGCTATTGTGATTTTTTTATTTTTTTTTTAATAATCCAAGCAACCTATTTTTTTCAATCTGAATTAAAAAGTGTAATGTTAATTTGCATACTTTGAATGCACTTTGTGTGTTGAATGTTAGTAGATAATGGCTCACCAGTCTCAGGTATGTATGGCTCGGTCTTAATCTCCACTGGAGGAATGTATTCGTATGGGGTCATAAAATTAAACTGCAGACAACAAAGAGTGAACAATCAGTTTCAAATAGACTCATGTCAGTCCAAAATATAAAATATAAAAATATAAAGTATATAGACTTTATTTCTTTGACCAGCACCAGCCGTTTTATCCTTCATCCCCACCGCCATCAGACTGTATAATTCTAACATATAGGCCAGACGTGCAATATCCTCCTTTTCATGTTGATGCTTGTTGTTACTATTATCATTATTACTATTTTCCATTATTATTATTATTATTACATATTACTATTTGCACTATTTATTACTTACTTTATCCCCTCCCTGCCTGCATGCACTTTTTCCCTCCTGTCCAATTGTCCTGGAGCTACTGTGGCGAGTAAATTTCTCCTGTGTGAGATCAATAAAGTCTTATCTTATCTTTATGGAGTCACTGATGTAAGTCTACACCAGTTGCCTGTGCCGCTCAAACATTATGACACCGCATCATATACTGTACAGATGAGATGTCAGAAAATTCTAAAAACTTCACTTCAGAGAAACTATATGAGCAACTCCCAAAAGTTTCACTTTCCACTATTTCTTTCAATATTCATTCATTCAGAGAGATAAATTCATAGATATTTACAGACACATCATGTGTGAATATTGAAGTCACATGCTTATGCAATGTACTTTGACTGCAAGATACATGTAAACAAAGGGCTTCCTAAAGGATGGAGTCTGAACGGAGTTCTTAAGATAATGTATGGTCTGGTTTTCAACAGGAATTCACATACAAATCTTCTAAATGAGATAATAAATATTTATACGATTGTATCACTTTGCATAAATTATATCTGTGCCATATTGATGCTCCAAACTAATAGAGTTGGTGCCTACATGTCATAGTTTCATTTGATGCATTAGATTCAAAACTTATGATTTGGAAGTGATGAATGTTGTGAACACAAAGAGGGACTTACAGGATCACTGTCGTAGATGTTGAGCATTTGCCCCTCGGTCATCCTACAGGACACACAATCACAGCACATTAACGTCCAGTTCCAGCTCTAACAAAACTCACCCCCTCTGACAAACTGTGACCCCGTCTGACAAACTGTACCCCCTTCTGCTGGCCCCCTCTCACAAAACTACAGGTAAAACCCTTCCTCCACTTTTCTTTACAGTCACTTCCTGGAAGTGGAGCCAAGGAAAACCCCCAGAACTCCAAATCAAAGGGGGTGGGGCTTCATCTACTGATGTCACTGCTTCTTCATAACAGTCCTACACATATTTTTCTCTGAAATTTCCCAAACACATCCAAACTAAGAGTCATATGATGAACAACATAAATAACCAAACGCATGCGTTATAACAAGACTGACTTGAAACATCTCTAAGAGCTGCTGCGGATGGAAAGTCCCCATGAAAGAGCAAATTGCTGTAATGTCTGAACCATAGAGTGAACAGGCCATTGTATGAACACCCCAGACCAAACTTCACCTCAGCACCACAGAATACTGTCTCAAAGAACGAAAAACAACACGATGAACCAACGAATTGACAATAGAAAGTACCTTATTGCTCCAGCCATAACGCCGAAGTCGTCTTCAAGGATCCAGCAGAGCGACGTTTCACATCACATCTGCACATCCACAAGTGTCACAACGTACCCACAATGTAACTTTGACATGACGATAAGACTAGTTACATCTACGTAAATATGATGCACTACACGACTGTTAAATGACCAGAGTACAGTTTCACGAAACCTATGGAGGGGTAAACGTTAAACACTTAAACTAATGTCTCTGTTACTGCCCCAAGTAAACAGAAAAGCATCTGCGTGTGTGCCGGTTCTTCGGTTCAGGGTAGACAGTGAAATTCACACGGTTAAAGCTCTCGAAATGGAACATTTGAGGGTCTTACCTGACAGCTAAACTCCGTCCTGTGCTGTTGTGAACCTGGCCTCAGTTCAGTTCACAGGAGCCACATCCGGGGACTATCAAAATAAAAACATGGTCCATTATGGTCAATTCAGTCATGAGCACGAGACACCTCTCGTGCTCATGGCCGCGCTCGGTGACGGAATATCTGTCGCCCACATTTATATGCCTTATTTGACACAAGCACTGAGAAGCCAAATGAAGAGCTTTTGAAACGCCCCAGACTATTGTATTTGAGTCTGTGTGGTTATACATAGTGACAATCTAAAGGCGTTACTTTAACCAACAGTGGAAGCTACTCCTCAATTCTGGGGACGAGGTGAATGTTAGGTGGACGTAACCAACCATACAGTTGTGAAACACTCTCAAATGTTTAACAGACGTTTATATTTTTTCCGAGACTTTTACTTTGAAGGCAGAGTTTCCGCCGTTTGACAGCGGAAAACCCCTGGACTGAGGGAGGAGCCAATCGAGAAGTGAGGGGAATTCCAAAGCCACGCATCTTAGAAGCGCGCGGATTGCTCTAATTCATGTGGCAAAATGTTCAATTAATCAACTACAAAATCTTAAACCAAACTTTTTTTTATTTATGTAACAGAAAGAAAAACTCCATAGACAGCATTAATGTACACAAAAAGGTCTAATGGCAAAAGGAAAAATTCAGTTTGACAACTGGACTAAAGTTTATTTGGTCGAATATGTTTAACAGCTCATCGAAGCTGTTTCTTCAGTTCTGAACTGAAGGTTGAGATGAGCTGTGAAATGTATTCGACCAAATAAACGTTTGTCTGTTTTGTCTCTCATACAGGATTACATTCATACCATACTCCATACGTCTAAGTCTAAGTCCAGTTGACAAATTGAATTTCGCCTTTTGCCACAAAAAGGTGTCTAATGGTAATCCTGAAATAGAGAATATTAAGTAACTCTAATATTGCATAGAAGTACAATGTCACAAACTGATTGCATCAAAAGTGAAGAAAAAAAGGAATGTGCCTTTCTTAGAAGTTGTAAACACTGACCCTGTTGGCCATCTGACATGTTACATTGGGGTGTGTGGATAAAGGGTTACCTGCAGGCATATTTATGTAGAAGGTCAAAAGCAACACTTCTAAGGTAAACCTGTATTGGCCCTATCATTCCACTCTAAGGCACATTGCATTCAGATCTTAGGTTTTATGTTATAACATTCAGCAAAGGCATATATAATTTACAATAGCATTTAATCCATAAAGTGTGCAGAAAAGTTATAGTAATCAATGCACTCTAGCCCTGACTCCATTGAGGCATCCCTTTGTAGATCCTCCATTTACCCTAATCATAATATATAAAATATGTAATGATATATGACAGTATGACAAGGCAAGTTTGACATCAGGTATGGTCACACCCCTCTACAAAAAGCAGACAGGGTGGGCTTAAGACATGTGCAATTGAAATATTAAAGTTGAGTCATAGGCTACAATGTGCCATTATTCCTGTAACAAATAATGCTCCTTGTTCAAAAGAAATGCTTTTGAAATATTGCCCTGAGCCCAGCAGACATGGTCAGACGTTTATGTGAATGTCAGGCCAGCCTCATTGTAAACCTTGAACACTTTCTCTATGGCATTGACGTAGGCGGCTGTCCTCAGGTCCAGGTCCAGGTTGTGCTTGTTGGCTGTACGCATGATTTGCTGCAGGAGACAAAGGTAACATGTCACATATTATTGTATAATCTTTGAAGGTACACTGTAGACCTGTGTGGTAATGCTGATCTACGGTATAGACCAGTACGTTTTCAAATAGAAAAAGATTAAAAATTATTTGTGAAATTCAGCTTCCTTTCATATCGTGCCATTCTGAGGATGGTTGACCAGTCAAAATATATTTTTGTTTGAAATCGTTAATTGATCTGACAACAGTCCAAGATTTTCATCATTCTGAAATCCACAGATATCACAACATAACATACAAATGTAATAATAATAATAATAATAATAATAAAAATGTAATTAATTATTAAGATTATACATTTTTGCCTTTTGCTTCATATTTTTATGTCTTCCATATGTATAAAATGTACAAAGGAGTAAACAAGGAAAAAAAAACAACAATGAACGAGAAGAAAAGTCCAAACTTTTTGACTGGTAGTGTGTATATAAAACATACCCGAGCGGAGCGCTCCATGGTGTAAGCCAGTCCTGAATGAACAATGTCCTTTTCAGATGCTCCCTGAAACACAAAGGAGATCACCCACTGCAAAATGTTTCTTTCCTGTTATTGGCAATAAACAATAGAAATGCACTGGTAAGAAAAGAATATGACTAATGCCCCATGAACTCACAGCAATCCGAGCCTGGAATTCTGATGTGGGGACCACAGGGATAGCTCCTCCGTGTTTTCCAAACTTCCGTTCCAAACTCTCCTGTACAGACACTGCAGGCAGACGAATGAGGTCAGCACTTGCTGCATACTATCCTTTTAAAGTTAGTGTGACACACAGACTCACTCAGCAGGTGGTAGTTGGAGTCCCTTTCATATTTAAAAGTGAGACGACCATAACTGACATGATTCAGGTTCTTCAGCCACTCAAAGTACGAGACTGTGACACCACCGGCATTCAGGTACATGTCCTGTGAGAGACAGGAACATGGAGGACTCAATTCAGACAAGGTTTCTAAAGAAATATTTATAATAAACATATGAACGGAACCTCAGAGTAATTACATTTGTTTCAGAAATGTAATATTTATGTGTATGAAGTTTGTTTTTCTTTAGTAAATGTATGTTTGCTCTATGTATATATTTCTCCAGACAAACTAAGACATAAGGATGGAAAAAGGATGGGAAAATATTCAGGCATGAAAACGGGTCAGGGGTTTAGACCTGGTTTAGACCTGGTTTAGTCTTGGTTTAGTCCTGTTTTAGTCCTGGTTTAGGCCCCTGCTGTCAGCTAATACGTCCCTTTGATGCAGAAATAATACGATAATATGACTCACCCCATAAGCGGTCACTCCATTGTAAGTTTGCCGTGTTAATTTGCGTATTCACGTGTATGCACGTGTCGTGTAGCCTATATCCACAGACTTTAATTATCCGGAGCTCCGAAGAAACAGACGTATCCTGAACGTGTCCCGAGGCAAGAGTTCCTTCTTATGTAGCATTAACGTAACAAGTTTAGGATTTTGTCCAGTTTCATGAAATGCCGTGTATATTGACGAGGCTCCCTCACACCTGATCGGCAAACAGGCGCAAATACAACAGCGCTAATCGTCATGGTTGGCGGGAACGCGATCGGTGGCTAATTATGCTGTAACATGATTGGAAGCTGGAGCGCAGTTCGGCCCTTCGAACTTGCTCAATCAATTAATATTTTCCTGACCCCCCCCCATTTTTTTTCTCCTCGGAGAAAACGTAGGTCACCCATTTTTACTTCAAAACGGCGAATTTCGCCAGAAGGTGAGGGATTTTCATGCCTGCATATTGAAAAGAATGCATTTTGTAATGCTCTTTTGAGCTATAGCATTATTATTCTTATGTAACTTCAAAACTTTAAAATTCACTTAGAGCCTTAACTATAATTTTAACGATGTGTCATCAAGTAGCCTATATTTGACTTGTTTAATCGTTTCATTATTTGTATTTACTTAGCAGTACAAAACTGCACCATGGCCAAATTCTTGACCACAATGAACCACATGTGACAGTAAAACAGAGCAGCCCTGGTGACTTACAGGGATGACGAGGACGTTCCTCTCCAGAAATATGCGGTCTGCCTCAGGAGTGGTGGGTCCATTGGCTCCTTCTGCAATGATCTGAAAGTGAAAAGAGCACTAGGTTTATCTCCTGTATTAAAGCACCCTTAAATTCTGAGAGTCCAAACCTTGGCCTTGATTTTATGTGCGTTCCTCTTGGTCAACTGCTTCTCTCCTGCCGCTGGAATCAGAATATCACAGTCTGCCTCCAGGATGCTCCCTTCATATGGAGTGGAGTTTGGAAAACCCACAATAGTACCATTAGCCTGGGGGAAAATAAACAGTCTCATCAATGATCTGGTAAATTGGAAAGATCACAAATTCAAAATGTGAAGTTAGAGGGCGCAGCTGATTTTTTTATACTTTTAATGCATCTCCAGCTCTTTCATGTTGACTCTATCAGTCATCATTCTTTTTAATTTGTTACATTTTTATGATTATGAAACAAGGACCAATATGCAGTACTGACTAATTTGTAGTCCTCCAGCTCTTTAGGGTCAATGCCTTTAGGATTCCAAATACTCCCGTCGATTTCTCCCACTCCCACACACTTGGCCCCAAAGCGGTGAAGATACCTCATGGAGTGGAGACCCACATTGCCAAAGCCCTAAACACACAACACAAAAATCTTTTATTCACTGTTTGGAGAGTGGCAATAGAGAGTAAAATTGTGTTACAGCACAATTACTGTATAAATCTCACTGTGCAGTTCAGTCACAGCTGAGGCAGTTACCTGGATGACAAAGGTCTTGTCCTGGAAGCCCGGGCTCATGCCCAGCTGGCTCATGTAGGACGCTTCATTGATGAAGTTCTCGATGCCGTGGAAAACTCCTCGGCCAGTGGCAGAGATGCGCCCATGGATTCCCCCCTGGCTGATGGGCTTCCCCGTGACACAGGCCTGAGCGTTGATATCCTTCAAGATAACATTTTTTAAATTATTATTTGTTTGTGTCTCAATTTATAAAAGATGCTTAGACTTGTGCCTAATCGAATGTGTTTTGAAGTCTTGTTAAAACACGTACATAAAAGGTTGACATTCTTTGACTCAAACAATAGCATTTATAGCTATAACAGCACCAGCTCTATGTTAGAATGGCATGACTGGTATGATGCACATGCCATAAAGTGACATGTAAACATCTAAATCTGATGTGATTTTTCTGATTACTTTGATATATGCAATGTGTAATTATCAGGTTTCACTCCCTTCTTGAACATGGATGACCTGATCAATAGTGTTGGCAAATGTTTTGAAAACTAACTCACACAAAGTTACTGTTTAATAGGGACTTACAGAGTGGGCCATGGTAGTGGAAAAGGTGTCGGCGATCCAGGACATTTCCCGCTCTCCGGTGCTCATGTCAGGGGCTGGGACATCAATTCCAGGTCCTGGACACAGCAAATTCCACTTTTCAGGGCAAAGGAGATGAAGCAAACAGTAGTATTATTGTGGTTTCTTACCAATAAACCCCTTTTTTGCCAGCTCAATGGTAAGTCTCCTCGTAATTTTCTCCAGTTCAACATCCTAAAAAGAGATCAACCATGACAGGTCAAATTTACTGGAACAAACATCACTGAGCACAAAGGTGAACAGACACAACCTAGCTCAGTCTGGACTGACCCTAAACCCCACACACACAGATTAAACAGCGGCCTCTACTTTTTTCACACACTTTGAACCCTGCGGCTTAAACAATGATGCGGCTATGGCTTCAGAGGGGGGTACAAGACTGAGACAGACAGGTGGAAGAGATGATGCGCAGAAGATGCTAATCTGAATGTTTTAGGTTTTGAACAGTTATTTTACACTTCATGCACACACCCTCCTCATGGAAAACACAAGAATAAATGCATATGATGCAGCTTTTAAGTTAAAGGCAATTCATCTGGCTGTCAAAGAAGGAAATAGAGCTGCTCCACGTAAGCTTGACATCAATGAGTCGAGCATGTAAAAGCATGTACCGGTATTTAATCAAATTTTTTACCATCTTTCTGTGTAAATATCTCAAGTTACAACGTAGACACCTACGGCTACGTGGACACAAGTGCGGCCTACATATATCTTTTAAAATGTAGTTGATACATCTTATATTCAGGTGCTCTCAGTAGTCCGGAAATTACAGTACTGCTCATTTTTTGTTTTCATGTCATTATTCATTTTAAGTGCCTCTGCCTATTAGCACCTTCTCATGTTGTTTGTCTAAATCAAATCAATGAAAATACATTACAACATGAATATATAATGCTATGCTAAATGCTAAAATTAAAAGTAGAGTTTAATTTTTCATTCTCATTCATAAACTGAATATTACCAGCTGAACCTCACTGTGGACTTTGCTCCAGGGGACAACAATCTAAGAGACACAGTACTAGATTACAAACTTATTATTTATTATTTATTTCAAGCTTGCCATACATTTGTAAACATAAAAAGGTACAGAAGTATACATCCTGCACAGTCAATTCAATTGATTCAGGCATTGAAAAAAGCAATAATAATAATAATAATAATAATAATAATAATAATAATAATAATAATAATAATAATAATAATATAATAGTTATTATTGTTATTATTATTATTATTATTATTATTATTATTATTATTATTATTATTATTATTATTATTATTATTATTATTATTATTATTATAATAAATGGAGTGTGTAGAAGATAAACTTGTTTTTTAGCCCACCCCATCTTCAGAAAACTACTACCACAAAACAAAAGATGCTTCCTAGTTCGCAGGCAATGCCTCAAATAATTAGTGTAATGGTGTGCGTAAAACCACACACAATCACATACAGACCCATAAATCTATTTACAAAAGTACAGACACACGTTACCACTGGTAACAGTAGTATTTAGAAATACCATCAATGGTAAATAAGGAGCACCATAAGGTAATTGGACACATATGACATAAGCTTGAAACAGATTTAAAAATCAATGGTAAATACAGAATACCACAAGGGTAATTAGACATATGTGACATGAATGCATGAGACATGCATTAAAAGGAATAAAATGATTCTTACAGAATAATTCTTTGGGTTAATCTTGACACCAGCTTTGGCACCACCAAACGGCACATCTGAAACAGATTTAGGAGAATGTTGTGCAAGTATTTATGCGTTTGGTTGTGTTTGTGAGTGTGTGTGTGTGTATGCCTGTGTATTTGTGTGTAGCCAACATACCAACCACTGCACATTTGTAAGTCATTAAAGAAGCCAGAGCTTTCACCTCATCCACAGAGACGTCTGTACTGTAGCGTATACCTGCAGAATACACACGAAACAACTATTACCATTAACACAATTAGAGCTGCCATCCATTGCTTTATAAATTATATTGAATCTATCTAACAGCAGCAGTTGCTAAAGCAAAAAAACTTAATTAACCAAGTCCTAAAACAATGGTCTGGGCAAAACATGCTGAAAATCTATTGCTGAACATTAAATACACTTTTATTAGGGACCCCTGCATGTGCCGGCATGGGTTTGGTGAACTAATCCTATTGTTGACTGATAATGTCCAAACTTAAACCACTCCAGTGAAGATAAATCTGATGTCTCATATGCAAAAGTGCGGTGGTGTCACTTTAACGCAGTATATTGGAACAGTAGGCCATGCCTATTCTGACATAACCCTGGAGAAACCAGTTTGTGTTTTTGCCGCTGAAGAGCTCTGTGATCCAGTCTGTGTTTACAGACACTGATAGAAAGGTATATCACAGACCCTTATGTAGAAATTGTGTGTTAAACTGTTCAAATTAAGAACGTCTGATCAGGAAGTAGCTGTTTCCATACATACATTTTCAACCAATCAAATTGTTTGTTTTCTGACACACCCCGTCCATTTATTCTAATTTAGAAAAACAAATAAACAAAATTCACCCTACGTTTCTGACACACTGTGGTAACAGACTGATATCAGTATAAGCACCAACCCTGAGAAGTATCTATTCTACAGAAATATATAATGACATTCTGCTAACTGAGAACAAGGCCTAAATGGACTGATCGATGTGCAAAGGACTATGGTGTTTAAGTGCATAGTCCTGCAAAAGGGACAAGGTTTGCATCCCCAAGACTATATTAAAAGGGCCGGAGATCATCCGGGGCACAAACAGGTAGAACAGGGGAAGTCTGTCCGCATTCCTGTCTAGGGAGGATCTGTCATTAAACATGGATACACTTTTATTACACTAATTAATGCACTAATTAATGCAAGTAACAAAAGATGATCAGATCTGATTGTCACCCTGATCATCTTTTGTGGCTAGGGATATTATTAGAGTTTTCAAAGATCTGTTAACTTTGAATAAACAGCTATTGATAATAAAAAATATAATAATTGAAATTATATTTCCTGATTTCCTCTTCCTACTGGAGGAGGGGTTTCATCAACTTTGCACTCTGCAGCGCCAGTGGCTCACCTCCTTTGCAGGGAGTCCGGTGCTGGCTGTGCTGTGCTCGGTAAGCTTCTATCACCTCCCACTCTCCGTTGTCTCTCTTTAATGGAAAGCTGAGGCTCAGGACGTGGTTGCACGGCTTGATAATCTTTAAAATCCCGCGGACTCTCTTCTTTTTCAGTTCCGGGCTCTCCCGTGTCTTCAGATCATCCAGAAGCTTGTCCTCTACTATAGCGGCGCCTCGGTCAAAGAAGCCCTCTACCATTTTGAAGAAGTTCGGGTCGTCGTCCGGGTCCACAGACTGGCTGTAGCAGCGGTGCCGCAGCGCAGACGCGGCGGGGAGAGTTTCGGCCATAGCGGAGGAGCATCCCGGGGCCAACAGTCCGCCAGCGCCAAGTCCTCGAGTAATGAGCACACCAAAATACCGGTACATTTTTTTACCAAACTTTACCGAGTTCAGGGTGTTAAAAAGGACCAGATTATGGAAACAAGTAAAAGAGAAGTGAGTGCGGGCGGGTCTCCGTGCTCCTCCCACACCGGGGCCCTTCCTGTTACTCTACACTGCTGCCGTGACACCCAGGGCACGTGCGAGGCGGGCACGTGCACCTCTGCTTGTTTTACTCGTCTCTAGAAACATAGGGTAAAAGGTTAGCACACAACAGCTCGGAATCCACTACAGCACGGCAGCTTAGATATAGCATAAGCAGCTGGCTAGCGACTAGCATACCGTTAGCATCCAGTTTAACAGAGGTAAACCATAATAACAACATACAGGGCTCTCAAGTTTTGAAGATTGCTAGGAGTGAGATTTCTGAGGAGCGGGGGGGGGGGGGGGCAAGTGGCTTTTTTTTTCCTGAGTCGAGTTATAAAATGAAACCAGGGGGGATGGTGGAAGGGCAGGGCAGAATTAGAAGGTACTTTGTTAATATGGAAATGCTTTTATAACTAAAAGACCATATTATCATTCAATAATGCACAGGATAATATGTTATCACACACAGTCTTGTTTTAGTCTTGGTTTAGTCCTGGTTTATACCCGTTTTAGACCTGTTTTAGTCCTGGCTTAGTCTTGGTTTAGACCTGATTTAGTTTTGGTTTAGTCCTGGTTTAGACCCGGTTTAGATCTGGCTTAGTCTTGACTTAGTCCTGGTTTAGACCTGGTTTAGTCCTAGTTTAGACCTGGTTTAGTGCTGGTTTAGACCCGGTTTAGATCTGGTTTAGTCTTGGCTTAGTCCTGGTTTAGACCTGGTTTAGTCCTAGTTTAGACCTGGTTTAGTGCTGGTTTAAATCTGGTTTAGTCTTGGCTTAGTCCTAGTTTAGACCTGGTTTAGTGCTGGTTTAGACCCGGTTTAGATCTGGTTTAGTCTTGGCTTAGTCCTGGTTTAGACCTGGTTTAGTCCTGGTTTAGTCCTAGTTTAGACCTGGTTTAGTCCTGGTTTAGACCCAGTTTAGATCTGGTTTAGTCCTGGTCTAGTCCTGGTTTAGTCCTGGTTTAGTTCTGGTTTAGTCTTGGTTTAGTTCTGGTTTAGTCCTGGTTTAGTTCTGGTTTAGTCCTGGTTTAGTTCTGGTTTAGTCCTGGTTTAGTTCTGGTTTAGTGCCGAAATAGATGCAGAAATAATCTGATATGACTCACCCATAAGAACAGGGCTCTCAAGTTTTGAGCGGGGTCGTCCGTGAGACTGTAATTTCCGAGGAGCGGGGGGGGGCACGTCGAATTGCGTGTTGAGAGCCCTGTTTGTCTAAAGAGCAAACTTAAACTACAAAGCAACTAATGACAATTATATAAATGAAGTTATTACCTGATTTGTTTGTTTTATCATCACCGCACTGAGGGGTGGGGAGGAGGGACCGGGGCGGGGGGGAGCGGGACATTTTTAACGGATTCATGTAAGAGTCTGTTTAATGCACCGGGCCTGCGGCTCACCGCGTCTCACCGCGTCTCACCATGGGCAGTTCGGCTCTGGGCCGCGTGTATTCCGCGCGTAAGCCGTCAGGGGGGACACGTTACGCACAGACGGAGACACGGGGACCGGAGTCGGTGCGTCTCAGAGGAGACGTGGCACCGGGACTGAGGCTCAGGACGTGCCCGGGGGACGGTGCGTCTGCTCCGGCCTCTGCTCGGACCGTGCGCCCGGAGCAGGGGGAGTTTTTTTCGCTGAAAACGCGCGGAGCCTGCATAAACTAAGCCACACAGACTGATTTTCTGGGCACAAAAAAAAAGAAAGAAATCAGCGTGAGAAATGCCATGTGTGGCGTGTGAACACGTCGAATTGCGTGTGTCACACTCTCAATGCGTGAGACTTGAGAGCCCTGCAACATACAATATGTGACTTGAGTTTGTCACTTCAGTCAATCCAACGTTATGTATTAAAACACACAAAGTGCTCACTCCCAGTAACTTCACACGTAATTTTGCAAGGTCTTAAATTAAACCACTTAAAAAATTCACTAAGTTTAGGTAAAGGGTCCATAACCGGCTTGTTTCTGTTATTAAAGATCTGTGGCGAGGTGATCCACATCCTTTTTTTAAAAAGCCACTGTACGTAACATTTTAGACTAAAATAAACTTTTTTTTTCATTTAGGTTGTGTTTAGTGTACTTAAAAATGAAGAAACACGCGTCCTTAATGGGCTGAGTGGGCTTGCATCTTCACAAACCTAATTTATTTGGCCTGCTTATTTCCATGAAAATGTTGTTCCTTTGACTATACTCTTCTACAATATGGGATAAACTTAATATATTTCCATGCAGAATATTTCAAAGTAGTCTTAACTTTCTGTTTCCATGGAATTAAGCAGATGATGTAGCATTGGACTAATGAGAGCCTTTCCAGTCACATCTCACTGGAGGGAGGTTGTGGATAGGAGCAGGTGCAGGAGTAACTGACACTAACCACCACTTCCTTACTGCTGTGAGCTACTGCAAGGTTCACTGCAAACCAGTCCAGAGTTCAGATGTGTGTCAGACAGTGGTGATTGGTCAATGAAACCTTTGTGGCAGGAGGTCCACTAGTATTTGTCATTATTTTGGTCACTATGAACAACTCTGGAACTCACTTCCTACTGAAATCCAAAAACTAAACTTAACTGTTTTGCACCAGCATTTTGCTAAATGTCTTATTCACTGTGTTTCATACTGTTTTTGTTTTTGAGCATACTGAGTTTGTGGTGGCCACATGAAATGTGCTTTATAAATAAAAGGTGTTTAAAGGAAATGTTATGACTTTGCCTAAAATATTTCACTGCATGGTATTTAAAGGGATAGTGAGGTTTTTTTAAAATGTTAATCTGTATGGGTTTCCTTCTAAAAGTTACGTGTGTTGACACCGGCTTACCTCTGACAGTCTCCGCTCAGCCTGGTTCGGTTTGCTTTCTGAAATAAAGCTTAAAGGGATATGCCACCCCCAGGTCAAATTTGGGCATCTCCCCACAGTCCAGAGACTAAAAGAAGTGATGAAAAGCGTTTTCCTGGTCACCCAGCCATTGTCCGAGTCTGTTAGCACTGACCGCCGCGCGCAGCTGCTGCTCCTCCATCTTAGACTGGAGGCAACGGCGCCAGAGAAAGATTTCGGCCAAAAGGAATTAATTTGCTCGATGCTTTTCCCAATTACTTTCTGTGTAGTGCGCATTCATATCGAGTGCAAATAAATGTGCAAATCAACACGGAGAACTTGCCTTGGTCATTTTGGGTGGGAACTATTTTTCAGTGCGGAAAAAGACAGACGAAGCACGCACCACGCGGACAGGGGAATCCCTGTTTACGCACCAGAAAGGGAGTTCCCCCAGTGCGTGCTTCGTCTTTCTTTTTCCGCACTGAAAAATAGTTCTCACCCAAAATGACCAAGGCAAGCTCTCCGTGTTGATTTGCACATTTATTTGCACTCGATATGAATGCGCACTACACAGAAAGTAATTGGGAAACGCATCGAGCAAATTAATTCCTTTTGGCCGAAATCTTTCTCTGGCGACGTTAGCCTCCAGTCTAACGCGGAGGAGCAGCAGCTCGCGCGGCGGTCAGTGCTAACAGACTCGGACAATGGCTGGGTGACCAGGAAAACGCTTTTCATCACTTGTTTTAGTCTCTGGACTGTGGGGAGATGCCCAAATTTGACCTGGGGGTGGCATATCCCTTTAACATGGGCGTAGTGATACGAGTGGAGAGAGACAATACGCGAATATGCGTATTGTCGAAATACGCTGCTGGATGTTTCGTGGACAACTGTTTCGGACGCAAATATATCACCTTTCTAACAAATGTTTTGTGTTGAGAAGAAAAACAAGCTTTATTTCATGTTCCAGGGAAGTTACCGGACCTACTTACGTGGGCTCCAGAAAGCGAGCCGAACCAGGCTGAGCGGAGACTGTCAGAGGTAAGCCGGTGTCAACACACGTAACTTTTAGAAGGAAACCCATACAGATTAACATTTAAAAACTCACTATCCCTTTAAATACCATGCAGTGAAATATTTTAGGCAAAGTCATAACATTTCCTTTAAACACCTTTTATTTATAAAGCACATTTCATGTGGCCACCACAAACTCAGTATGCTCAAAAACAAAAACAGTATGAAACACAGTGAATAAGACATTTAGCAAAATGCTGGTGCAAAACAGTTAAGTTTAGTTTTTGGATTTCAGTAGGAAGTGAGTTCCTTATCAGCCTGTTCACCTTCAGCGGATGTCTACGCCAAAGTTTCCAAGTGAACAGGCTGATAGAGTTAACATGGGCGTAGTGATACGAGTGGAGAGAGACAATACACGAATGCGAAATGCACTGCTGGATGTTTGGTGGACAACTGTTTTGGACGCAAATATATCACCTTTCTAACAAATGTTTTCTTTTGAGAAGAAAAATAAGCTTTATTTCATGTTCCAGGGAAGTTACTGGACCTACTTACGTGGGCTCCAGAAAGCGAGCCGAACCGGAATCAGCTGAGAGTGTCAGAGGTAAGCCAGTGTCAACACACGTAACTTTTAGAAGGAAACCCATACAGATTAACATTAAAAAAAACACGATCCCTTTAACTTATCTGTTTAAACCAGAAAGTTGCATAGTGCACCTTTAAACAATAGACATTATTATAATATTCTATCTTTTGTCCTTACTATGAATTTCTTTTTCACAAAACAATACTTTTCCTGTTTCTTCAGAAACTATGTGTGAGCGATTGAGGACTCATGTGTTCCTAGGAGCCCCTTCTTGTCTATCAATCCCTGAGCAAGACTCAAGTGACAGCAGCTCCTGTGTTTCTGCAGTCTGGACCCAAGTGGACCTCAGCTGGAAGGACAGGAGGCTAAAACCAAGTAATAATAATAGTGAAGAATAGGGCATTTTATTTGGGGTCATTGTTGAACAATTAACATTCTTTATACAATAAAACAATCTGAAAAGTTAGGTAAAACCATAGACTGTATGGACATAACGCACTAGCTTACTGACCCTGGCTCCCATTGACTTACATTGGAATATTGTGGCCCCTCTCTCTGTGACTGCTGTTGTGAGCTTTGTCATTTTGGTCTTAATTTTTTTTTCTGCTATTTTTTCCTGTTCATAATATAGAGCATGGCTCCAAATTTGCTGCTGTAACTACTAGTATTACAAGCTTCATTTGAGTGGAGCCGGATGCTATGGGTAACATCACACTTGCTTAGTCCGCTTTTTATACAGTCTATGGGTAACATTAGCCAGGGGAGTTGATACACAACTTGAGTAATAATACATTGTAGGTGGAGAAGATGGTTAACCTAGTGTCTTTCAGCTGAAAACCAGACTGAAAAACTCAAACAGATTATTGTCATTAAGATGTGTGTGGATTTGGCCAGCAACTGCATCTTCAAGATTTTAGCAATTAAAAATAGGTTTACGATTTGGTAGTATCAAAGTTGTAAGGTTTGGGACTGGTTCTTGAGAACCAGGGTTATAGCAGCAGGGACAGGGCTTTACCAGTCTTCTTCATTCACTTCATATTCTGTTGGTCCCTCCAGCTGCCAGTCACCCACGTACATACCACATGCCTATGGGCAAAATGCTTCACATGAATGAAGCATCTTGCCCAGGGACACACTGACAGTATACACTAGACAAGAGCTACTGCTGCCCCCCTACAGTGCCTTGTATTCTCAGCAATCTCCATTTCAAGTATTAACCAGGTCCAAGCTTGCCTACCTTCTGAGATTCTCAAGGTGATGTGGCTAAATAAGACAAACTTTTATATCAACATGGAGAGACTAAGCTTTATTGAACGAGTTATTTTTGACACTCAGACCTTGGCAGAATTCATTGTATTTGGAGTGAGGTGATGAAAGCTGGGAGCAAGTAAAGGTAGATGTGAGTGAAGTTAGTTCTTCTTGGCTAAATTTACGCTAGCACCATTTGTTCCACAATAGGAAAAATCATAAACAGATTTAAAATGAAGTGTATTCCATTCAAGCAAAAAAAAAAAAAAAAAAAAGACATACGCCTGCCTTCTATAACTGCGCTGTAGCGCCTCCCTGTAACAAAGAATGTACACATAATGTACAACTGATATACAACTAAGGACATAATTAACATATTTTAACAATTACACACAAAGTTGTCACTTTCGTATTGTAGTCTATGGGCTATTATTGTAGTCTATGCATAAATAATGTTGATTCTACAGTGGGAGCACTAATTGATGGGTCAAGTGGGCTGTCAAAATGAGCTACCTTTAGTGGGAGCCTTATTTGATAGATGATATAAGCCTGTCGAAATGAGCTACATTTGCCTATATTCATATAAATGCATAAATAATGGTGATTCTACAGTGGGAGCACTATTTGATGGGTCAAGTAGGCTGTAAAATGAGCTACCTTTAGTGGGAGCCTTATTTGATAGCGCAATACGACTGTCGAAATCAACTGCCTACGCATATCCCAATGAGTTGAAATTTTACATGACTAAAGACACCTTATGCAAACAGCATACAGCTTTCTAACGTAAGTTAGCGTATTTCGACGGGGGGGGTGTAACTCGATAGACACCACCGTCGAAATACGCAACTGGAGGCTCATTTCGACAAGGAGGCCCATTTCGACTACACCAAAGCACTAGCTCAAGTGTGGGGCGTGGAGCTCTAAACAAGAGGTGTGCCGTACCTGAATATCAGGTGGAGGCCGTGGAGTGGCGCGTTCAGTGAATTGCAGAATCGTAAAAATAAATATCAATCTAGTCCACTGGAAAACAACATGTAACATGCTCAAGACTTCCTTTATTTGGAAATATATTAGGATGATAAATGCTTAACATTCATAACATGTTCGTGTGCCCTCCTGTAGCAGAGTACAGCCCCTCGCCCGCTTCCTCTATCGGCTTAGTGCTGCTCTATAGTTTGGTTTGATCTGGAACTGTACAAAAGCTGCTCATTCACATGAGGCCGTTTACAGCGCTGTCCTAAAGTGTGTTTTCTTACCCAGTCTGCTGTCCTAATGCTGTGATTTCAGAATCCCTCACATTCTCGTAGTCTTTCTGTCATCACCTCTCTACCGCGTGGTAGTGAGGCAGATTGCAGACATTACCCACATTGACGGTGAGCTACAGTGGCCACAGACTGGTTCAGATCCCATCATCATATACTATGTACCTGTACCGTCCCACTCCAGCCTCCAGCAGCGACCTGGACACGCCCCCACGTTAACGCTAGAACTAGTGAGAACTAGTGCTAAGATTGGGGGCAAGGTCGAGCCATTGCTATTTTAGTTTATCTTTTGCAGTTGCTCATTTCTTGTTGTTCATTTTCCTACTACATTTTGTTATAACACATTTATATTAATTTGCACTTTGCAGAGGACCAACTGGCTGCTGTAAGCAAAAAAATGAATTTCCACCATCCATTATCTGTTGCTGATGGGGGTCAGACTGTAAATACATCACCTGAAAAAGAGTGTTCTGTCTCTGTCCTGGAGTATCTGGAAAGCTGCTTTCCTCTGACAGACCAGGAGCCTCTTAAAGCCCCCACACCACTGTCCCATCACTCACAGTACCTCAGCACGTGGACTCTGAGCCAGTCTCTCATCTTGAAAGGAGGCCCTCTAGTGTCCGCTACCAGAACTGCACAGACATCCTCCAGAACCTCACCTCAAAGCTGTGCCACTTCCTACAGCACCACCCCAGAGCTGTTCAGCCCTAACCATAACACTAACCCAGACACAAGCTCCGCTGCACCCCACCTGATGGCACCAAGCACAGTCACTACCACACACTCTGCGGATCTCTTCTCTTCACTTAGTCCCACCACCAGAGATGAGGAGGGCGGGGTGCTGCTCCAGGCCACTGCTGAGGGGCTTCTCTGCTCACAGGAACAAGAGTCAGATGAGAGGCCCTCCAAAAGAACAAAACTTTCTGAGGAGTTCATTGACAAAACTTCTGTAGATAATGTTGGCTCTGTAGAAGTTAGCCCCACCACATCATTAGCCTGCTGCGTCAAAGCTGGAACTCACTACTCTATTTTGGTGGCAGTGGTTCATCCCTGTCATTTAAAAGAAATTAGGGTAGGTGACAATTTTCTGCATGACAAAAATGACAAAATATGTCTGTCTGATTATTATTGTTGTTTTTTCTTTTGATAAATGACAGCTTAAATCAGGAAAATGTATACCTCTGGCCTCTATTGTTGTGACGGACCAATCAGGAATGGAGATGAAGGTGGCACTGTGGAGACGAGCAGCATTCTGGGTTCTCACCGTCAACCCTGGTGATGTTCTCCTAATTACAGGTATTAAAGTCATTAAAGGGCCCATATTACACTATTTTCTGATCTACAGTGGATATAAAAATTCTACACACCCCTGTTCAAATGCCAGGTTTTCGTGATGTAAAAAAATTGCAGCAATTTCACTTTTTCCAACTTTTTCCACCATTAATGTGACCTATAACCTGTACAACACAACTGAAGAACAAACTGAAACCTTTAAAATAACCTGGTTACATAAATATGCACACCGTTAAACTAATACTGCTTTTATCACAACACTGTCTTTTTGGGTAGGAGTCTATTATCGAGGCACATCTTGATGTGGCAATAATTTGCCCACTCTTTGCCAAACCGCTCCAAATCTGACAGATTGCGAGGGCATCTCCTGTGCACAGCCCTCTTCAGCTCACCCCACAGACATTCGATGGGATTCTGGTCTGGACTCTGGCTGGGCCATTCTAAAGCCTCAGTCTTATTCCGGTGAAGCCATTCTTTTCTTGATTTAGATGTGTGCTTTGGGTCATTGTCATGCTGAAAGATGAAGTTCCTCTTCATCTTCAGCTTTCTAACAGAAGGCCAAAGGTTTTGTGCCAACACTGACTGGTATTTGGAACTGTTCATAATTCCCTCCACCCTACGCCCCAGCTAAAGAAAAACAGCCCCAAAGCATGATGCTGCCACCACCATGCTTCACTGTAGGTATGGTGTTATTTTGGTGATGTGTAGTGTTGTTTTTGCACTAAATATATCTTTTGGAATTATGTCCAGAAAGTTCAACCTTGGATTCATCAGACCATACCACCTTTTCCCACATGTGTTTGGGAGATTTCAGATGTCTTTTTGCTAAATTAAGCTGGGCTTGGATATTTTTCTTTGTAAGATAAGGCTTCCATCTTGCCACCCTACCCCATAGCACAGACATATGAAGAAGACGGATGAAGAAGACAGGAGATTGTTGTCACATGTACTACACAGTCAGTACTTGCCAGAAATTCCTGCAGCTCCTTCAGTGATGCTGTCGGCCTCTTGTCAGCCTCCCTGACTAGTTTTCTTCTTGTCTTATCATCGATTTTTGGATGGATGTCCTGTTCTTGATAAAGTCACTGTGGTGCCATATGTTCTCCTCTAGATGGAGAACAGAAAACACTTCACCTTGTAATGTCATGTGGTAATACAGGATGTACTGAACTAAAAATAAAAGGTAGAGCTGTTTACTTGAAAACTACCACTTCATGACATGACAAGGTGGAACAAAGCATTTTGAGCTTTGGAGATGTAATAAAGGATTACTCAGACATGTGTGAATAAAACACAGCACAACTCCAGGTATGTTTTTAATGAGGCAACAACATGCTAACATGGCTTAAAGCTCACAAGAGTAAATTTTGGATAATATAGGACCTTTAAAATTAGTTTATACCACAAGATCAACACTGTATTTATGACATGCCTGTGCTCTACCAGAATTGCAGATAAATGAGGATACCTGGAGAGGAGAAACAGTATTATGTTCAACATACAACAGTAAACTCTTGAACCTGGGCAGAGTCCCACCCCCGGGAACATTGACAGGTCAGACACTGCCAATTGTGTACATGTGTATTTGTCTGCTCTTTGATTTTTTTCTTCTATTTGTCTCTTATGTACTAAAAGATCTATCTTGCTATTGCAGTCTCTCAGCAAGTCAGGGCTCGATCGTTGACTCCTTTGTATGATTTCCTCACCAAACATCGCCCCCTGCTGGTATCACTGCCTGTCCCTCCAGCACAGGCACTCACCCACCTCCCTTACGCGACTATCAGGTCACTAAGGCTTAATACACTGGTCCACATGCTGCTAAGAGTGACTCATACTCACCTGAGCAAAGGTGAGCTGCTTCAGCACATAATAAGTTAAACAAGAATATACCAGAATTATTTTTAGTATAACAAAATGGTCCGTGCCATAAGTTGCACTTTTATAATGATTCTATGTCATAAGATTATCATAACACTAGCACTACTCTATAGTGATGTGTTTTCAGAGTGGCAGAGGGAGGCAGACTCTCGCTGCAGATCCGCTCTTCAGCGCAAGGCTGTTGTCACGGTGGAGCAGCCTGGAGGACAGCAGGGGGAGCTTGTTCTGTGGGGTGCCGCTGTAGAATGGCTGCCACGCCTCACCAGAGACACAGGTAAACAAACTGGTAAACAAACTGATACTGGCCTTGTACATAGACCACTTAAAATAATGTGTTATTGCACGACATTGGATGATATTAAAGGTGCATTGTGTAACTTTTCTGGTAAAGGGTTCGTCAAATGTTCTTCATGGAGGTGTTATTGCTTTGTCTTGAATGTTTCACAGTGTGGCATTAAACCTTTCTATCTTCATGGAAACAAAACCAGATCTGTGGATAGGCAACCCTGCTCACAGTAAGAATGCCTATTTTTCTTGGGATTTTTCAGCTATGTAAGGTAGATCTGTGTAATGCCATATTGTGGAACATTCTAAGCAGAGCAATGACATATCCACAGAAAGAAGAAAGTGATGGACCCCCAACCGAAAAGTTACACAGTGTATCTTTAATATCCTATTCAAGCATATTCAAGGTGCATTATGAACACAGAATACAATAGATTTTGCATTATGAACAAAGAATACAATAGATTTTTGCTCTGTGTTCATTAGCAACCGTATGGGACTTCCATAATCTCCTGGTGAGGGAGGGTGTGACCTTTGACATTCCTGAATTACACTCCACCTCATGGAGCTCAGTGCACGCACTCGATCGAACCGACCCCAGAATGAGCAGCTTTTTACAGCCTCTCAGAGCAGCAGCCAGCATCAGCAGTGTGGAGCTGGATCTGAGGACCCTGCTGTCTCAGAAATACAGCGGTGAGACAAAAAGTTCTGTAACTAATGTCATATAGACTTGTCTACCTGCTGAGTATGGTAGGTCATGAAGCTCCCCATATGAGAGAAGGATTCATGTGTTGAAGTCTTTTGGGTGGAAGGATGGCCATAATCTGCTGTTCTGTGTCTTTGAACCTCAGGTGAAGTAGAGCTGAAAGTTCATATAGAAGCCTTCCATTTCCGCGCTGCTCCTCTGTCCCCAAAGCCTGCGCTGGTCCTGGACAGGTCCTCCTCCGCTACAGATGTCCTGAAGCTGCTCAGTGCTGACATCACATTCACCGGCTGTGGGCGCTGTGGGGCGGAGCTAGAAACAGACTCCAATGGCATCTATTGTCCCTGCTACCCATGCCTTCCTCACACCAGCATACGCTGTTACTATAGGTATGTGTGTATATGTATATATATATATATATATTTATATATATTTAGTCAAATCCGAATATAAAAATTACTATTGCAATTGTATATAGTATGTAAACTCAAGCTTCCTGTCCCTCAGGCCTGCAGTGCTCACCCTCACTGATGAAGACCATCACATGTGTGTTCAGGTGCCTCCAATTCTGCTGCAGAAAATCCTCATGGCCCCCCCAGATAAACTCTGTCGGAGCTCAGGTCAGAGCCACATATGTGCAATACTAACCTGTTACATCAGTGTTATTTGTTTATTTGGTGGGGGCAGTGTATATTAATGAACATACATCATAAACATGCTGTGAACATGACAGATTGTACCAGGGGCTAATTTGTCCCACATTCATGCTCACATACACTCCAAATCATACACCAGTTTACATGATCACTGGACGCAAGAACAAGGACACTATCTTCTCTCTTGCACAAGGACACAACAACAGGATGAACGACCACAGCCACCTGATATTTTCATTGGTGTCCCATCCAAGCCCAACCCTTCTTAGCTTCCCAGATTAGACAAGATCAGGCATTCTCAAGGTGGTATGGTCAGAATATTGAAATCAATAGTAGTTGATTTCAATATGGTGCATGGTTAATATAATATTATGCATTATTATGCATGCAGTCTAGTAAAGTTAAAAAGCTGTATTTATACTCCTCTGCCTTATCATTGTTTGTGAATAAAAGTCAAAGGCAGGAAATCCCTCATTGCTGCACCAACACCCTCAGTCATCCAAGTTACATTTGTAATTTATGTTATAACATAAATTGCTTTTAGGCATTGAATATGTTGTGTCTCTGTCTATCCAAACAAATTAATTTTGGGAGAATATGGCTCACCTGTGGCACACCTGTTCTTGAACCTGTTCTTCCAGGAAAGGTGCTGAAATGTCAAAGTAAGGTAAAACTTGAGTAAGTAACAAAGTAAGGTGATAAACTTGTATTTTGCAGTCCTGGGGTCTGAGGTGAAGAACATGGAGCTGGCAGCAAAGCGCCTTCACGATCTGCTCTCTCTCCCAAAGAAAGACTTGACTGTGAGGGT
>JAVJIX010000001.1:20485000-20825000 GCA_036785185.1 Paratrypauchen microcephalus
CATTATTGACACAATACAAACTATTATTGTTCTCAAAAACTCAGGTTCAAGGTTCTTTATTTCTCATTCGGACATGCAAGAGAAACACATGTCAGAACAAAATTTGTTCCTCAAGACATAATAAAATATCTATTAAATATGAAACTAAATATTAAATAAATCATAAATAATTTCAAGGCATTATGAATACAAAAACTCTAAACTCATCATCACCACTTTAACAGACAGGGAAGCCCTAAACCTCTGTAAGGTCACACTCACCTCCATCTCCTTTGTCCTTTGAGCCCCCCAGGAAGGACAGAGCGTCCCCCATATCCAGACCACCTTTGTCCTCTTTCTTGTCATCGAAGTTCAGTACATCTCCCACGTCGAAGCCCCCTGAACCTCCTTTTGAACCTGCACTGCCCCCAGCTCCCTGGGTTTCCTTTTCATTTCCACTCAAAGCTTTACTTATTGTGTCTTCCACAAAATCACCTACAGATAAAAGAAAAAAAAATCAATCAATGAATACATGAATTCCTAAAAGTAGATGGATTTAATCATGGCTGTAGAAACTGACCTGCTTTTTCCCCAACAATCTTTGCAATGCCTTGGTTTCCTAACGCTCCAGATAGAAAGTTTGCCATCGGTGTGCTCTGTGGGTCTCTGTGGGTGCTCTGTGGGTGCTCTGTGGGTGCTCTGTGGGTGCTCTGTGGGTCTCTGTGGGTGCTGTGTGGACACTGTGCAGAGCTTTTATAAGGCCCGCTATCTCCGAACAATCAGGAGACACAGGGCAGACCTGTTACTCCAGGTCTTTATTTAGGTCTGGCCCTCCTCCCATCATAAGAATCTTGATGACTCATGTTATTTACACCTATTTTCTTTGAAACAATCACAAAACAATACAAACATACATCATTTGTGTAACAAAATAAACGAGAAACAAAATTATAATTTATTACAAGCTGTGCCCTAATTAAGACTTAGGAAGCCTTGAAGACTCAAATCTACCCAAACTAAAAAATTCAGTTGCCAAGTCTAAACATGATTTTTATGTGTCAACAAAGATAGATTAATTATGAATTCATCTTAACATTATGGAAAGACATCTACAATATATATTTTTATTTTGATGTTGGATTAGAACAACTAAACCTGTTACGTTGCGTTCACTAATGGGAGGACATAACCTTTCTACATTACCATAGGTCCAACACAAATTGCATACTACGACATCATTTTCTCACTTGGATTTCATATCTCCTGCCAGAACAGTGCAGTTTGTCTATGGTATCACACACAATCAGCCAGTGTTCCTCTAAATTCAGTAGTCTACATTTTGGACATAGGTTGGAAATATTATTATTTTTATTCCTAAACGTATGTCTAGTGCCATTACATACATTTGCATCAACCACTGGGTTACTCTGAGATGTACATTAATAGATCTGGTGTGTATTAAGGCAGTGTTTCCCAACCAGGGCTACAAGTACCCCCAGGGGTACGTCAGCACATTGCAGGGGGTACTTGGCAGTGTCGCTGCCTGGCGCAGGGGGAGATTTTTTTGAATTTTTAAATTCTAATTTGAGTAAAATTGAGTTAAAGAAAAAAGAGAAAATGCCTGAGAATGAAATTTTCAAATTAAGGAGATGAAATGAAATTATTTTCATTTAATAATCCATTGTGTCACGTTCTACTTTTGGAGAATTATCACCACGTATGAGTGAGGGGGTACTCGAGGTATGACAAAAAGGCTCAGGGGGTACACAAGACAAAAAAAGGTTGGGAAACACTGTATTAAGGTGCACACAGGCTTCCAGTTCTGATAATTCTTAGGACAAACCTTCATTCCATCCTTTAAGTCCACTGTGTAAAGCAGGCATGTCCAAACTCTGGCCTGTGGGCCAAATGCAGCCCTCAGACAAATTTTTCTTGGCCCTCAGGCTTCCAGGTGAATTGGACCAAATTACCTTGAGCAGAACTTTTGACTGCAAGTTTTTTTTTTAAATCTACCTTGATAAGACAATATTTAATATTTATTGTGTGGTTTTGAGGATCTTAGCATGAATAAAAGACTGATAGCTCATTCTAATGTGTTAAACATGCATATTTCAATTACTGACTGTCCTGAGCACCGGTCTATGGCCCTCGATCGGCCCTCTGCTTTGTCTGTGTGTAGACATGTGGCCCTTGATGAAAAAGTTTGGACATCCCTGGTGTAAAGGTTTAGATCATCATGGGCTCGATCTTGCCCCCATCTTAGCGCTAGAGCTAGCGGTAACGAGGGGGCGTGTCCAGGTACTTCGCTGCTGGAGGCTGGAGTGGGACGGTACAAGTGCATAATATTTGATGATGACATCTGAACCAGTCTGTGACCACTGTATTATTTACAAGCACTGCCAGTGTGAGTAATGTCTGCAATCTTTGCCTCATTACCAAGCAGCAAAGAGAGGTCTGGGGAAAGGTAATATATGAGTAGCTACAATAAAACAGCCCCACGATGCGAACCAGTAGAGGTGCCATGAATACAGAATATTGGATGGGCCGTAACAGAACTGGCTGGATTTGTGTTCCGAACACCCCTGTAAACCCATGCATGCACACGCGTCAACCTTTTTAGTTTCTCATTTGTTTGTCTCCCATTACGCAGCAGAGCAGTGTCTATCTCATGCACTCCCCATCCCACAGCAGACCCGCTGACCGCTGCTCTCCCCCTGGCCACACTCGCTCCCACCTGTCCCAGCTCTGCTACTGCGTCTCTCACCTGAGGTACGAGTGTCCACCGCTGCTAATGCTGACCGCTCACATTCTCGTCTCACGGGTGTCCACTGGATTTGGTCCCACACAGGTGGGTGTCTCATAGTCAGTCATAGTCATAGTTTGCTATATTGTCGAAAAACAATCATGTACATGTACATAGAATGAATTCGAAATTTCGTTTCGCGGATTATGGAATACATTTATTGTCATATAAATGTTTCTGATTTTACCGCTTTGCGCACAGACATGGATTAAACCATTAGCATGGGGTGACTGGATGACCTATCCTGCAGAAGTGACTGATATGCGCTATAAGGGCACAGAGCAGGATGTGCAGGTGTCTGTACAGAGCAGTGCTCATGTGCTTTATACGTCTCTTGAGCCGCTGTACAAAGCTCTACTGACCGCTGCTGCCAAGAGAGCGGAACATACGGGTGCGTCTGCTCCGCTCCGCTGTCACAGCCCGGAGCTGTCAATGAATGTGTGCTGTGCTCTCTGAGTCCGGTGTCGGTCTGTGCAGTTCTACGGATCTGATGGTAGCCTACCCACTGGAGACTAACTTTATAAACTAACCAAAGCGACACAATGGAAATAAGTGGTCACGAAATTAAATGGAGCGGGGAAGCGGGCGAGGGGCTGTACTCTGCTACAGGAGGGCATCCGGACAGCGCACGATCATCCCGCAGGGCACACAAACATGTTTATGAATGATAAGCATAAAGCATTTATCATCCTAATATATTTCCAAATAAAGGAAGTTTTGAGCATGTTACATGTCGTTTTCCAGTGGACTAGATTGATATTTATTTTTACGATTCTGCAATTCACTGAACGCGCCACTCCACGGCCTCCACCTGATATTCAGGTAGGGCACACTTCTTGTTTAGAGCTCCACGCCCCACACTTGAGCTAGTGCTAAGATCGGGGCAAAATCGGCCCCCTGACATTATTACTATATTATACCTTTATGGGGAGGAGTAGTATTAATACTCTGTCACTTTTGATACGCCCAGGAAAATGGGTGTGGAACTGTTCAGAACAGGGCGTAATTAGACCTGCTCTTCTAGTTCTTTATTAGCACTGGCTGTGGGGCCATTGTTAAAATGCCACAGTGCAAAATACTTTTTAACCACCTATACAAATATAATTTGACTAGGTTTGCAAATATTAACGCTTTGAAATGATCCAAACCTAAGTCATTAAATAAGTAACCTATTTCTTATGGAAAATGGCTATGTTTAGATTATGAAGGGCCCCAAACTAAGCCAAAGTTTGCCCTAAATATGAAGCAATCCTAAATAGGCCTATGCGTGTTACGTAGGTGTGTCCGTGTGCATGGCAGGTGACACCTATGAGCGAACATAAACAACGCCTTTATTTTTTAATATTCTACTTTTCTTTGCTTCACACTGATGGTCAGATCATTATTGCGTTTTTATTTATTTATTTATTTGAATGGGACAGCATGTATTAATGAACGACTAGTGCCGTAAATACACCGGATTTAGCTAGGAGCTAATTTCCATCCGTAGTCCCATTGGGAGGGGTAAACAGAATGTCAACAGTGCTCTCTAGTGGTTATGCAGCAGAACTCTTTAGAACAACATTTCCCAAATGAAAACAAGTGGAAGCTGTGACAGATAATAACTCAAGATTTCTATAATAAAGAAAATAACCCTCAGGAGCATGTCTGTTCATGCTCCCTCAAAATGACTTGAGTTTTGTCAGGTACAGCCTGAGACTCGCGTATAAGGAAGAGTCTTTTCACTCAGAGAACGTCACACTGCCACAGCTGACCCCTTGAGCACAAGTCCACAACAATCCTCGGAAACAGCCCCCACCCAGCCCCCACACAATCCCCTCTCCTCTGGCTGGAAAATCCCAGGTCTGGTTCAGAAACAGGCTTCTAAACTTTCTCTTTTCCAAACCATCAGCCAAAACATGAGATGAGTCTGTGTGTAGCTCATGGGAAAAGGCAGAAACACTGTGGCTGAAAGGTCAAGCCATCAGGAAGGAGGTGGCTTGAGACGCAGGGCTTTGGGCTTCCTCTGCTCTTATCAAACCAACAGGAAGAGCTCACAGCCATTATGATGTGGGCTGTTACAAATGCACACAGGGAAATTGGACACATACATCACAGCATATAACTTTACAATGACATGATGAGGAACACCACAATATAACAATCATAAATACAATCTAAATAGGCTATATGCAACATAATTTGGAAACTTTGTAAAACCACTTTCTGAGTCCATACATATTCATCAGATAGGATCTCACGAGCTTAGTCTAAGAGGCAAACAGTGACATTTCACACTGCCTCCAAAAGTGACCTCAACTGAACCAGGGAGAGACACAAGGACTCCTGCTCACCTCCTCTGTTCACAAATGTGTACAAGAAATCTTTAACTCTCTCTCCCACAACATGTGTAAATAAATAAAATATAATATAACATGAAGGAGTATAGAGTATAGGGCACTGATGTGCAGAACTCTTCTTGGGACTAGTCACAAATCCAACCCCCACTTAGATTGGGGGGCAGAGGAAGTGGGAGGTGTGGCCTACCTCCCCCAACCTTCTTGCACTTGTTTGAAGAGTTTGAGAGCAGGGAGCGTTCAGCAAAAGCCAGACATGAGACAAGTGCTGCTACTGCTGCTGGGGTTACTGCTCAGTGCCCGCTCTGAGCTGAGGGCCCGGGACCCTGAGGTGGAGCAGGAGGACGGAGGACTGGAGGGGGTTGACCCCAGAGGAAGCAGTGGACCAAAAGACAATGTCCCACACAGAGGAGCACAAGGAAATGTCCCAGCCAGATCAGGGTAAGTTACACAAACACCTTGACAACATCTGTGACTGTCTGTACACAAATCCAAGCTTGTTAAAATATTTGTCAGTACAAAGAAACACTAGTAAATAGTAAGTGTCCTCTGACACTAAGGAAATACATGTACAATATTCTTTTATAGCCTATTGTAGCATCAGGGGTTGTCTTTGAATTACAAACCACTGTCAAAAAACACACAAATCTATAGAGAATGGCAAATAACAAAATAATATGAATTTGAATTAATTCAGCCAGCTGTAGAGTCGCTGTTCATATATCCTAGTTTCTTTGAGAAAGAAATTAAAGATCAGGGTGTTGAAGCAACAGTCTGGAGGAGATGGAGACATGATCTGGGTGCAACTTTTCACGGTCCTCATAACCACATCACCCAGCTGTGTATTATGACAGCATCAAACAATGAAATGTACAGAAGAACAAGAGGTATGCAGTTCCCCAATAACCAAAAGGTTTTTGGTTTGAATCCATGTAGGTTGCATCAGGACACTTTTGGAATGATCAACTGTAGCACTGATAACATAACAGAATTACATTTATTATATGATTATGAATATTATTAATTGTGGGTCAACCACAACATTTGGCCTAAAGACTAATTCACACACATCAGAGGCTTACACCCAACATAATTGTAATGTGCAAATACAAGAATTTCTGAATCTGTTTTAGATATGTTAAAGAACTGTGCCTCTGTGTATGTTGCAGAAACTGGTGTGCCATTGTGCAGAAGCGTGTGGTTACTGGAAGGGTCAGGAATGGAACAGAGCAGTTCACCATCAAGTCTCAGAGCCCATGTCCGAGTGGAGTCCCGGATTGTCAGCTCGTCATGTGAGTCCTCCCACATCAGAGAAGAACTGAGGCCATATTGGAAATGTAATCATATAGACAGTTGGAATTCCTCCTCATCTGGTTTCAGACTAAAACAGTGCTTCAAAAATAGCTGGTCTCATTTAAATTAAAAACTCCGAAGGACAAAACCACAACATAAATACAAATTCAATTAAAACTATGGATGTAATTAAGATTGAGAACCACTCTATAAGAATCAAACCACGGGTGTCGAACAGTTCAGACACATATTAAGGAGACGGGATAACAATCATATGTTGATTACTTGGGATTGGGACAAATCTACAACATTAATTGCAATCAAAATGAAAATCGATTTTACATGCAATGAGCAAATTGCAAAGGCTACAATTACTTGAGTAACATAATTTATCTGCAGTCAACTAAATATTCTTGTGGTAAAAACCCTGTTAACCCTGTAGTTTAAACAAATGTTTTTAAATGTAGGCAATTCTTGTAGCAGTAGTTCAGCTCCTGTGTGTGTTTAAAATGTGTATTATTAAAATATAAATTGCAAATCTTATTCCAATTACAATTCAGGAAAAAATGCAATTTGATTTTTCCAAAAGTATTAATCCCTACAGGATATCCCTAAACTGAAGTATTTGTCTTCAGGTACAAGCTGTCCACGCGACCCCTGTACAGGCAGACTCTGAGAGAGGTCACTGCCCTGCTATGGCAGTGCTGTCCCGGACACACTGGACCCAACTGTGACCACTCAGGTACAGATTCAGACTCTGTCTGACCAGGACTAGCATCATCTAAGCAGCAGGCCATTTTAGTATCTCTCTGATGCACCACAAGTGAACATGTCTATGCTATGAGTCACCAACATAAACCAGCAGGCTAGAGGGACTCTAACTTACATATTCCCATTTTTGGAAGTTATTGCTGATTGTTATTTTGTACTGCTTTAGAACAGTGAACTCTGAATACAGTGGTTTCCTGTGGAGGTCTATTTATACATGTCCAATGATAGTAGAACCTAATTTAGATTGTGACTGTGTGTGGGAAAGTTAAACATTTATCACAAATCCTTGGACGGATATCCTCTGTCACTTCTAATTTTGTGTCTCCTGAAATCTCAGACAAATGCACAATTTACATAAACCTAACTCCTGAATATCCCCTTCAATCCAACCTACAGTGGACACTTCAGATGGTCCCAGTGGTCCTGGATCAGATGAGCTGCTCTACTCTGTTCACACACAAACAAGCATCACATAGGTCCAGTCTAACTCCTGTGCTCAAGTCAGTGTGATTAAGTAATCACTGGACACAATAACAGGAACTTTAAATATACGGCGGAGACTTACAATACAACCTACTATACAAAATATTTGCCTTTCACAGGGTGGAACGCTTTCTAGTGTCGCCCTTAAATTTTCTGAAACAATAAAATGGTTGGAGTAGACAGTAAAGTGAAATGTCAGCAGGGCAGTGCCACCGGACTCTGCTGCACTATAGAAAGCTACGATAATAATCGGACAGAGTGCTTTTTTTCCTTCTTGAGGTTATAAAGTCAGTGGCTCTTATAGTGTTTGGCAGGACCCCCAGGGGCTGCAAGATTTTAAAAGTATAATCATATATTTTAGGGAGGTTAGGCTAAATGACACATAAATTAAAGATTTTTATTTTGCAGCACAGGTCCCGGGGGTCCATTTAAAGGTCTTATTTCTGCTTTAAGCTTAAATGTTCACTATGCAACTTTTCAGGCAGGGGACTTTAATAGGCCAAGTAACAGATTAAATCTGAGATTTAACCCTGCTCATAGGAAAACATTGCGTTTTTGAGCAAAAAACTTTCTGTAATTGAATAAATGCAAGATAAATACTGCAAAATATTCCAAGTAAAGCACTAATATCACAGACAAACAGGTGTTGTACCCTCCCCAGTAATGTGAAATCTTTCATGTAAGAAAGAAAATGTATCTAAATTACTTATGTTTTTATCAGAGGAGATTGAGCATATGGACCCCCATCAGGAGCAGAATGACCACCAGGGACTACCGTACCATACCAGCCAACCACACAGCCCTCATAACACACCACATGATGAGTATGGATCATCCGACCACACCTACCAACCTGAGGCCTCTGCCCAGCCACTGAACTCTGTCCGACAGGACCATATCCAACATACTCAACACCGCCTTCTGCCAGATTCTGTCCACTCTGAACCCATGTACAAAACCCCAACACTGCACAATGTGGGCTCACAGGACCCAAATCTACATTCACCATGTGAGTATGATTTTCACTGTATTCTATAACTCATGGGCAGCCACATCAAATTCTACAACTACAAAGTCCATCTTACATTTGAAAATATATTATATATACATTATATAATAATTGCTTACTATAGTATACAGCCGCCATGGGGGGGGGGGTTTTGCTGTGGATGATGTAGTGCTTGCCTAACACGTGATAGAGGGGCCATCACAGATGCAGTATCTTCCACAGGACGTCCTGTTTCCTCTGGGGGGTGTGTCTTTTGTCTGTGACATCATCCACTCTGACCCCGGGCTTCCATGCTTGTACTCTACCTTGTTTAATTTAAATTGGGAACCGTCAGTAACATAATTTTTGTCATATTCGGCTTTAGAAATATAAACTGAATTGAAACTATGAACAAAAATTTAGTTGACATTACATCAAATTTAATGAATCTCACAGTGAGTTGTGGACAGTTGTAGGGGACAGAAGGGACCCTGTGGCTCTTCGGTACCAGGACACTCCGACTGTCCTCCCAGTGCCGCACATGATGGCGTTGGTCATGTCCCAGCTGCAACCTGTCCTAGAAGCCTTCAACCGCTCTTTGGTGCACATGCAGAGCCAGCTGGGGGCCCTTACCCATGAGGTGGCTGAGCTGAAGGGCCTGTCCCCTCCTGACCTCCAAGCCAGCTCTCTGAGCAGAGATGGCCTGGAAGAGGAGGACAAACTGGAACAGGTGTACCAGGCGCTGAGGGCGACACAAGACCAAGTGCAACAGCAACGCCATCTGCTGGAATCCCACCATGCATCACTACTTAACAACCTGACCAGATTGAGGACAGACATGAATGTGAGATTCAGAAATAAAGGAAAATACAACATGTCATTGTTTATAATCTGTGATCATAAGTCATTAATTTGAGATCTGATCCTAGGTCAATGTCCAAGTTATGAACCGCAGTCTGTCTGAGCTTAAACAAGATCAGAAACAGCCCTTGTCAGAACTGGCCCCGGGCTCAGAGACCTCAGCTCTGTGGAGTGCCATGGAACGCCTCGACAACCGAGTGGTCAACAATACAGTGAAGGTACTCTCCCAAGCCACATTTCCTCAATTATTTTCTCTGTTTTTTAATTCAAAATTTTCTTCCACTTACAATTTACATTTCATTTTCAAGAGGAAATTCCTTGTTTGTTGCATAGTTGCATAGCCATTTGGTGACCAGTGAATGCAATAAATTAATGTTTTGAATGTTTTTCTGTTGGTTCTCTTTTTGGTCTACTTAAAGGGGACTATATGTGAAAATACCCTAAGACATTAAGCAGTTTTTTATATTAATTTAATTTTCTTATATTTGTAAATGTACAAATAGTGATGTTAATCATGACATCATGACACGGTGTGATTCTATCACCATGGAGATGGATATGAACAGTGTTGGGGAGTAACGGATTACATGTAACGGCGTTACGGTAAAAGGATACAAAATAAAAGTAACTGTAATCCGTTACAGTACAAGAAAAAAACGATGTAATCAGATTACAGGTACATTCATTGAGAATGGGGATTACTTAACAGGATTACAATTTGTGCTGCTGCGTGGTGTTCCGCCATTTCTGCGAGCGGTGTCGGCTGGTCCCTCCTGCCTGCCGCGCTCCCGTGTTTCCCCTCCGCACCGTAGTGTCGTAAACTCCTCTCGGTAGAGCTCCCGTATCCTCACCGTGCTGTAGCGTGGTGTTCCGCCATTTCTGCGAGCGGTGTCGGCTGGTTCCTACTGCCTGCCGCGCTCCCGTGTTTCCCCTCCGCACCGTAGTGTCGTAAACTCCTCTCGGTAGAGCTCCCGTATCCTCACCGTGCAGTCTACAGCTCTTAAGGTAAGCACTGCTACCCTCCACCACTGATAAGATGTAACTTGGCCCAATGCCACCCAGTCGGAAACCAAACGCTTCAGGCCAGTTCTGATTGGTTGGAGGGAGGCCCAGAACTAAGGCAGTCAAAAGTTAGTAAATTTGTGCATTTAGGGCAAACTGCTCATCGTTTCTGCGGTATGGTTTTGGCTTTTCGTCGGCATCCATTACGTAATGACGACAGTCGAGTCGTAGGCCGTTTCCCAATTCACCGACGGCACGCTTGTTAGCGTCCTTGGAACGGGATATGCGACATATCCGGCGCGACAAGGGCCGTTCCATTCGTTTTTTTCCCCCTGCACCGTCAAGACGAGCTCTGAACGGCGCCGTCGTTTCCATGGAAATCGGGGCGTGGACCAAGCGTGCAAACATGCACGCTCCGCACACTTAAAAGCCCCAGCATGCACAGTGCGGGACTACAAAGACCGACTCGCCAGCGACATCCACAAGTGAGAGTTGCGACGTCACTATAAAATATACGTACTGGTTCTCCTCACCTACAACTATGCTACATGAAACTCTTCATAAACTACACTAAACATGTGTGACGGTAGCCGTAACGGCATAGATCACGGCACCTGTATTACCGTTCACATGCTTTTCCCCTTACACTTCTATATTTCCTTTGCTGTTGTAATGCTGGATATTCTACAGTGTCGCCATGTCCAGCGTTTACTCTAAGCTGCGCACTGTGCGCACATTCTCAGCGCACAAGAAAACTTGTGCAGCGCACTGTAAATCAGGGATGAAAGAGCTTTTTATTCAGCCGCGGGGCATTTTTTTTTATATCTGCAAAGTGCGAGCCGCGCGGGGGGTGCATTTCGGATGTGGAGTTAGTGTGTGTTTGCTCAGAAACATTAAAAATTAGGGGGAACATTGGCCATGTCCCAATTCCAAGTATTACTAGTCGCAATAGTATAATATTTTTGTCTTTAGGGAACAAGGAGCAGACCACCCAGCTCATTGAGCTGAGGCGGGACCTGTTCAATTTCGCAGGCGGCCATGTGAGAAACGTAGTGCACTAAGGACAGAGCGAGGCCGTTTCCCAATTCACCGACAGCACGCTTGTTAGCGTCCTTGGAACGGGATATGCGTCATATCCGGCGCGACAAGGGCCGTTCCATTCGTTTTTTTCCCCCTGCACCGTCAAGACGAGCTCTGAACGGCGCCGTCGTTTCCATGGAAATCGGGGCGTGGACCAAGTGTGCAAACATGCACGCTCCGCACACTTAAAAGCCCCAGCATGCACAGCGCGGGACTACAAAGACCGACTCGCCAGCGACATCCACAAGTGAGAGTTGCGACGTCACTATAAAATATACGTACTGGTTCACCTCACCTACAACTATGCTACATGAAACTCTTCATAAACTACACTCAACATGTGTGACGGTAGCCGTAACGGCATAGTTCACGGCACCTGTATTACCGTTCACATGCTTTTCCCCTTACACTTCTATATTTCCTTTGCTGTTGTAATGCTGGATATTCTACAGTGTCGCCATGTCCAGCGTTTACTCTAAGCTGCGCACTGTTCGCACATTCTCAGCGCACAAGAAAACTTATGCAGCGCCCTGTAAATCAGGGATGAAAGAGCTTTTTATTCAGCCGCGGGGCATTTTTTTATATCTGCAAAGTGCGAGCCGCACGGGGGGGTCATTTCGGATGTGGAGTTAGTGTGTTTGCTCAGAAACATTAAAAATTAGGGGGAACATTGGCCATGTCCCAATTCCAAGTATTACTAGTCGCAATAGTATAATATTTTTGTCTTTAGGGAACAAGGAGCAGACCACCCGGCTCATTGAGCTGAGGCGGGACCTGTTCAATTTCGCAGGCGGCCATGTGAGAAACGTAGTGCACTAAGGACAGAGCAAGTGTGCGCCGTCTCGACGACAGACCCAGTGCACACTCACAAGCGTGCCGTCACTGAATTGGGAAACGGCCCGAGTGTGCGCCGTCTCGACGACAGACCGACGGCATCTGAGTCTAAAATGTGATCTAGTGGTAAAGTCTTTGCCTGATATCAAGAGACCCGTGTCCAATCCAATGTGTGAAACCTGACAGCATTGCTGGTCTAAAACAGTGATTGTGTAATTTTACAAGCAAGGGTGTCATTGTAAATGTATGAAGTACCGTAATGCAGTTAGCTGGCAGTCAGTGGCTAGAACACTTGACATTGGGAAACTGTGTGAAACCTAAACATGCGCCATAGGTAAAATCCTCCAGCTTAGGGCCTGACCAAAGCATAAATAACAAAACAAATCATGGGGATGGTCCCCGGGTCAAATATAGAAACAACTTCTCCTGTGCGAGATCAATAAAGGTCAATCTTCTAATCCTTGACCACTGTAAGGCGCTTTGTGCTACAATTTTGTATGAAAAGCGCCTTATAAATGTTTGATTGATTGTTTGATTGATTGAAAATCTTACAAGTCTGGTGCAGGCATCTCTTCTTGTGGACCTCCTGTGATTGCCTGTCAGCAATTCCCTCCCAGTTTAGTACTCTTTTAAGGTTCACACTGTCAGTTCTCACAAATAAAATGTTGAACATGGGTTTAATGCTCATTTAAACTTAAGTAATCCAAAAGTAATCCAAAAGTAATCAGTTACATTACTTTGTAAAAGTAATCCAAAAAGTTACAGTACAATTACATTTTAATCAAGGTAACTTGTAACTGTAACGGATTACATTTATAAAGTAACTTACCCAACACTGGATATGAAGTTCTGGAGTGCAGTCAGCAGTTGCTCAGGTCTTCATTTGAACAAACCCTTCGACAGAGACAGTCTACTTTCACTCGAGCTCATACAAACAGTGACTTTTGCAATGTCTGCATCAGTTTCCTCCACCGTAACCTGCACTCCAGCAGAGAGCGCCCCCCATACACTGGGGAACTACACCATCCTAATGTTTCTTGGGGAAGGAGTATATGGACAAGTGGCCAAATGCTTCAACACCAAAACCAAAGAAGTGGTGGAGGTCAAAATGTTTGAAGACGATTATGTGATGCAAGTGGAGCTGGACATCATCCAGCATCTGGGGAACATTGACTCAGATGAGGTGAATATCGTCAAATATATCGAGCACTTCTCGTGTGAGGAGTACCACTGCATCGTATATGAAATACTGGACTGCAGCCCCCTGGACCTCTTTATGGACCGCCATCGAACCTTTTCAGTGAGTGAGCTACGACCTGTTGCCCAACAGCTCCTTGTAGCTTTTGAAGCATTGAAGGAAGCTTGCATTATTCACGGTGATCAGAAACCTGATAATATTATGTTGGTCAGTCACCAAGAGCAGCTATTTAAGGTAAAGTTGATCAACTTTGGTTGTGGAGGCCTCTTCTCAGACCTGGAACAGAGCATGGATATGATGTGTGATGGATATCGTGCTCCTGAGGTGGTCCTGGGTGCTCCCCTGTCTGAGGCCTTGGAGATGTGGACCCTGGGCTGCTGCCTGGGAGAGGGCCCCTTAGGCTGCCAGCTGTTCTCCAACATATCCAACTATGACCACCTGAGGACCATCATCCACCTTCTTGGGCAACCCTGCAATGAGATGCTGCAGAGAAGTGTCTATGCTGATAAATACTTTCTCCACACAAGCTGCCAGTGGAGTTCAAGAGCCTGATTGAATACCAGGCCACAAACTGGAAAAAGCCTGAGGTCTCTGAGAGTGAACTGGACCAGTTTTCAAATCTGGAGGAAGCCATAATGCTGCAGGCTGATAACAAGGATGAAGATGCCGTCTTGGACCTGGAGGTTTTCTTTGATTTTGTCAAAAATCTTCTACAGATCAACCCAGAGAAGAGGCTGACCATTGGCCAGGCGCTGAGACACCCCTTCATAACCATGGAGCACTTGATCAACATCGAGAGTGAATATGTCCAAGGTGCCCATGATCTGATGACAGTAACTCTGAAGACCTCCACATCTGCTCCTGTTGAAAATACAATGGAAGAAGATTTGATGTGATGTGGAATAGTTTCAAAGTGATTTAATGTGGGGAGAGGAGACCCTGAGCGCCCACTTGACTAAAAAGTGGTCTACGGTTCTACTTCACTTACGAACAGAAAAAAGAAAACTTTCTGCCAGCTCACAGTTGGTAATGTTGGAGTTGGAGTGTCAGAAGAAGGAGCTGTAGCCTTAGGTTCTCCGAGACTATTGCAAAATTATCAGTTTTTCTGATTTTACTTCTTATAGGTATGTGTTTGGGCAAAAGGAACATATTTGTTTCAGTCTATAAACTACTACGACAACATTTAAATAAAAATATTATCGTTTAGAGCATTTATTTGCAGAAAATGACAAATGGTCAAAATAACAAAAAAATATACATGTTTTCAGACCTCAAAGAATGCAAAGAAACAAGATAAAATTCATTTTAAAACAACATAATACTAATGTTTACACTTAAGAAGAGTTCAGAAATCATATTTGGTGCAATAACCCTTATTTTTAATCACAGTTTTCATGTGTCTTGGCATGCTCTCCACAAGTCTTTCACAGTGTTCTTGGGTGACTTTATTCCACTCCTGGTGCAAGAACTGAAGTAGCTCATCTTTGTGTTTGTGTTGGAATTCAACAGAAGCTGGAATGGAATGGCTGTAATAAGTCTTGGGTATCTCTGGTGCCTTCCTGGACATAAAGACAGAAGCGCTCATGGCCCATCTGAAGCCAGACGCTGCCATCTGGTGGCGTTGTGTGTGAATGAGGTGCTGTGAACAATGCTGGCTGAGACCAGGGAGGGAGTTTTCCATTAACACTCCACTTTTTATGATGTGCTTTATTTTACTGGTCACCATTTTAAGCATGTATGCACTGTAATACTTCTATTTAACTTTTAAAGTAGTGATATTGCACCGCCCTGTGAAGACCTTCTAGACTGGGACATGCTGTAGTTAGTTAGTCTTCCTCTGTTGAATCACTGGCAGCACACTGTGTTCCTTGAAGTCAAGGTATTGTGCAAGAGTGTGTGAAATAATTTTTGCCCCAGCTATCAGAAAAGGAGTCTATGATGGACAGGTCATCATAGGGTCACTAAAGTTAAAGACCTATCCAGCTGTCAGTGTGTTTACCTAACATTAAGGTTAATGTTAGGTAAATATTAAACAAATATATGGGTAATGTATTTCAGCATGACATTGTTCTGCCTCTGAAGTGTCTGTAGCTCTATCATTATGCCTCTTGTTTTCCATGTACAACTCCAATCTCTGATTAGCAGGAAACTATCCAGCCTGTTGTGTTTTACTTCTCCACAAGCACATGCATAAACTATCAACAGCTCCCATTACATTGGCATTACAAGCAAATGTTGTAACCATGCTGTAACCATGAGGTAAATCTATGGAGGATTATTTAGAGTTTTGTCTGATACACTGAGGCTCATGGAGCTTTGGGCTGGACTAAATTTGGTATCTATGTCAGCATGAGTGAAAGCCCCCTGTGTGAGGAAATAAAACCCTCACATGTATTTTCATATCTTGTACTGTGTTATACAAATGTTTTTCCCATTAGCGTGACAAACATCTTTAACATGTTACACAAAAGTAGGCTATTCTTCAGTATTCCTGTCTTGTATGGAAACATTCAAGGCTCATATTGCTACGCATGATAGACGGTAAAGTAAGTGCAGCACAGATGGGTAACATGAAGTCTGTATTTACTAAATCAGGTGCAGACACTGCTGGAGGGTGTGGAGGTGGTGTCAGGAAACGTACAGCAGCTTCACAGACTCTACAGGGACCAGGACAAACGAATCAATGCTACGTCACGGCGTAGCCAGGTGCAGTTCATGGAAACAGGACTGGAGGTGGAGGCAGCCAAGGTGGTGGTGTTACAGAGAGTGGAGGAGCTGGCAGGGAACCTGAGTGTCCAAGGCCTGAGGCTAACGGAGCTTGATGTTGATGTAGACTACCTGTACAACAACCTCTACAAACAGAACAGCTCCACCAGTGACTGCGGCTGCTCTGAGCTCAGAACTGCTGTTGCACACGTCCACAAGGCCCTCACTAATGTCACAGAGCTGGCCAAAGAGAACAGACTCACCCTGGAAGCTTTGGAGGAGAGCGAGGGACACCGGGAAACATGGGGGGACAGTGACTGGCAACTGGCAGTGGAGGCTCTGCACCAAGGACTTCAACAGGTACAAGCGAGTTATCGTCACCTTTAGAAACACACTGGAATGAGCAATCCCATGTACTGTTTGCATGCTTGTTAATAATAATAATAATAATAATAATAATAATAATAATAATAATAATAATAATAATAATAATAATACATTTTATTTACTACGCACATTTCTGGACACTCAAGGTCGCCTTACAACAAGTGTAATATACATTATAGGCAGTTAAAATACAAACAGTTAAGAACACACAGTTAAACATTTAAACAATAAAACTTTTAAAAACAGTAAAACATTTAAAACATTTAAAAGGACAGTGCAGTTATGTTTGAGGTGAATAGGCCAGTCTGAACAGATGAGTTTTGAGTTTTGTTTTGAAATTTGGGAGTGTGTCGGTGTTGCGGAGGTCAGGAGAGAGAGAGTTCCAGAGCTGGGGAGCAGAGCAGCTGAACGCCCTGCTCCCCATAGTGATCAGAGGGGCAGAGGGGACAGAGAGCTGGAGAGAGGAGGAGCGCAGAGAGCGAGCAGGTGTGGAGATATGGAGGAGGGCAGCTGTGGCTACAGAAAGTAGCTTACCACCACCAAGTGTGGAGTGAATGAACAATGAACTGTAAAGCGCTTTGAGTGGCATGAAAGGCGCTATATAAATCCAATGAATTATTATTAATTATTATTATTATAGATATGGAGGTGCAAGGTTGTGGATGACTTTGAATGTGTGGAGCAGGATTTTGTATTGAATGCGGTGTGTGATGGGGAGCCAGTGGAGCTGTTGTAGGATGGGTGTGATGTGGTTGATGGAGGGTGTATGTGTGACAATGCAAGCGGCTGAATTCTGAACCAGTTGAAGTTTATGGAGAGTTTTTTGCAGGAGACCAAACAGAAGAGAGTTGCAGTAATCCAGGCGGGAAGTGATGAGGCTGTGTATGAGTACGGCAGTGGACTGAGGAGTAAAGGAGGGCCGGAGACGATGTATGTTGCGGAGGTGGAAGTAGGCGGAGCGGGTGATGTTATTTATGTGAGAGGTGAAGGAGAGGGTGCTATCGAGGATGACACCCAGACTCTTAACCTGAGGGGAGGGAGAGATGGAGGAGCAGTCGATGTGAATGGAGAAATGATTGATCTTGCTTAGGGTGGATTTGGTGCCTACAAGAAGAAGTTCAGTTTTATTGCTATTGAGTTTGAGAGAGTTGGAGGTGAACCAGGATTTGACTTCATTGATACAGGTGACAAGGGCTGATGGTGGGAGTGTGGCGTTTGGTTTGGTGGAGAGGTAGAGCTGGGTGTCATCCGTGTAGCAGTGGAAGTGGATGTGGTGTTTCCGGAAAATATGGCCGAGGGGGAGAAGATAGATGATGAAAAGGAGGGGACCGAGGACAGAACCCTGGGGAACACTTGTGGAGATGGAGGCAGAATGAGACATGAAGGATTTTAGTTGGATGAACTGAGTGCGGTCGGAAAGATAGGAATGAAACCAGGTGAGGACTGTGCCAGAGATGCCGATAGAAGAAAGTCTATTGAGGAGGATGGAATGAGAAATGGTGTCGAAGGCCGAACTGAGATCAAGCAGAAGGAGAATGGATAATAAACCAGAGTCAGCAGAAAGGAGAAGATCATTTGTGATTCTGAGAAGGGCCGTTTCAGTGCTATGGAGGGGATGGAAGCCAGATTGAAAATGTTCATATAGATTATTAGAAGACAGATGGGCGTGGAGTTGGGAAGAAACGTTTTTTTTTCCAGAATTTTTTAGATGAATGGAAGGTTGGAGATGGGACTGAAATTATTGAGGTCGCTGGGATCTAAGCCAGGTTTTTTGAGGATGGGAGTAACAGCAGCAGTTTTCAGAGGAGAGGGGACAGTACCAGAAGTGAGAGAAGCGTGAATTAGATTAGTGATTAGAGGAGCTAGAGAAGGAAGTGTGGCTTTGACAAGGGCGGTGGGGATTGGGTCGAGTTGACATGAGGAGGTTTTGGATTTATTGATAAGTTTGGAGATTTGATTGACAGAAGGAAGGGTAAATTATGAGAAAGGGGTGTCATATAGAGGAAATGGAATGGCAGGTATGGGTAGAGCAGAGGAGGGAGTAAGCTGTTGGTGAATATGTTGGATTTTTGTGGTGAAGTGTGAGGCCAGGATATTGCAGAAATCAGATGAATAGAGGTGTGATGGGAGAGAGTCAGAAGGATTGGTTATGTTAGACATGGGTGAGAAAAGGGTCTTGGAATTTCCTTCGTTGGAACTGATTAAACTAGAGTAATATGAAGATTTGGTTTTGGAGATGCAGTCTTTGTAGTGAAGGGTGTGCTGTGTGTACAAGTCTTTGTGAATAGTTAGTCCAGTTTTAAAGGTTAAAGAGATACTTTATTGCAAGGTTTTGTCCATTACTATGAATTTCCTTCACGATCAATAAAGTATCTATCTTTCAATAGACAAATGATTGCAATATCAGTTGAGGATGGACCCATTTAAACCAACAAGAATAATTAAGAAAAAAATGAATTATGCAACTATGTACCGAGTGCTTTTAGTATGCCATGTCCAATGTGCAGGATAAACCCACCTTCAATATGAGGGATTTTTTTATTGAAGCTGAACTCCATCTCAAAACCTTGTGTTTGCTCCTTTAGCTGAAATCCTCTTGGGCTTTGGAGGAAAATCGCACCAGAAGAGTGGAGCGCAATGTGGCTGATTTGAGCTGGTCTCTGCAGCAGTGGCAGGTTCAGGTTACACAGCTTCAACAGACAGAAGCACAACGCACCCTGGACAACCAGCACCTGCGCGAATCCTTCAATTCCCTTCTCCAAGATGCCATCCGCCACAGTGATGTGCTAGAGCTTCTACTGGGAGAGGAGGTTCTTGAGTTCTTGGATTTGCCCATTCACGACCAAAAGGCATACTCGATCCCGACCCTGAAGAAGCACCTAAAACAGCATGAGGAGCAGCTGAGTGTGCACAATCAGAGTATTGCACAGCTCACAAAACAAATTACAGGTGAGAACATCAACACTGTATAAAACACACTGCTGAGTAGAGTTAAGTCAAAACTGCATAGTCTAAAAATAAAAAGCACATGTTGTGCAAATGTGTAAAACTATTATATTTGTCTTTATTAAACCTGATATTTACCCATTCAGATGATGAGGATGAAGAAGAAGTCCCAGCTGCTGATCAGCCATCCTCACACCCACACGCTTTAACCGACTGGCTCACAGGGGACGACAGCAGCAGCAGTAAGAGGGGTCCGGCCAGGGAGCATCAGAGCCTCCTCAGGCCTCAGCTCATAGATGGCAGTGACCTGTGGAAGCTGGAGCAGGCAGTAGAGAAGCTACAGCACAGAGTGGAGAGCATTGAGCAGAAGCAGAACAGCAGCAGACAGAGGGACCCACGGCTTCAGGATGAGGTCATGTGGCTCAAACGCGGACTAGAGGAGCATTTAAAGGTCTTCAAGAACATCTTCAGCAACATGGACAAACTGGCTGCTTCCAAACAACCACTGGAGCTGGATAAAGTGTTAGAGCTGGTGAAGAGCCGTCAGAGAAGGAGAGGCGGGTCAGGGAATCCACACTGACCCCTCCAGAACTGCTACTGAAGAGTTAATTTACGGTGTGTGTCTGGGACCCTCAACTTAATATCCTGTAATATTTAAAAAAAAAAAAAAAAAAAAAAGGCCAATGTGTATAATGTGTGTGTTTAAAGACATCCATAAATTGGCTTCAGAAAACTAAAGGAAAGAAAAATAAATGGATGTGCAGAATATTGTATGTAAAGATGTCATAGTTTTATAGTTTTAGTAGTTACTATTTAAGATACACAATATTATATTGCTATTTATGATTCAAGATGTGATATAAATACTGGAAGGGCAGGAAGTATAGCATAAGGATTAACATAAATTTATGAAGTAATTCTATACATTAAGTCATCTTATACATCACTACTCTTCTTGTGCCTTTTTTAATATTATATGCTTTTCTGCTTAAAGTGTGTCCATTTGTTGTGACTCCTCTCTCGATGTTCTGATATGTTTAGTAATTAATGGTTTGGGTACAGTGTTGAGAACATTATGGATAGTTCAATGGATGCAGAGTTGCTAATGCACATAAAAAGATCTTGAGGTAGTGGTAACATTTTTATTAAATTTTAAAGGGATAGTTCAGGTTTTTTGATGTGAATCTGTATGGCATCCCCTTCAACAGTGTCGTGCATTAACACTGACTTATCGCTGACAGTGTCCTGTGAATATATTCACAATAATTGTCCAAAAAGTGATATATTTGCGTCACAAAACAGTTGTCCACGAAAAAGTCAGAAGACATAATCGCTTGGTGCTATTTTCTCTCGAGTCCTATCACTGTGCACCTATTATTATTATTAGTCTGTTCACTTGTAAACATCGCCACTTACAAGTGAACAGGCTAATAATAATAACAGGCATGCAGTGATAGGATAGGACTCGAGAGAAAATAGCACCAAGCGATTACGACGTATGACTTTTTTTGTGTGCAACTGTTTTGTGATGCAAATATACTTTTTGGACAAATATTGTTTTGAGAAGAAAAACAAGCTTTATTACCTGTCCTGGCTAACTTGCCGGAACTACTTTCATCAGCTCCAGAACGGGCAGAACTCGGCTCACAGGACACTGTCAGCGATAAGTCAGTGTTAATGCACGACACTGCTGAAGGGGATGCCATACAGATTCACATCAAAAAACCTGAACTATCCCTTTAATACAAATTTGGACATTTTCAACCTGAGTGAGTTTTCATTCAGGTTTCAACCTGAGCTGCTGGCTCCAGTGTTCATTCCACTTTTCCAATTCTCCCAGTCTCTTGTGTTTGTCAGAGTCCAGACGCATCAGCTCACCTCTGTACATCGCTGTAAACCTCTATAAAAACGTAACAATATAAACATGCCATATATTTGAGGTATTTATATTTTTTCATCTTTAATAAAGTGGTAGTACCTTGACAGTGGCATCCCTTTCCAGTATAACCAGCTCATGTCCATGGGTGCACTTATTTGTGGTGATGGAGGTAGTTGCCTTGGTACCAACTGAAGAAGCAAAATATGCGATGCCTTGCCAGGTTCTGTGCATTGGGATACATGGCAAACAATGCAGGGCAGGTGACAGAAAAGAATGAAATAATATGTGCTTACTTATCTACGCAGTTGAAATCAAATGTTGGCACAGTATATAACAAAGCATATCCATTTACCACTTCTGTAATGTTAGTGTTGTTGTTGGTCAGTAAGAATTACCCCAAAATATGTCTTACATTCCCCAAATAAAAAATATTCATACATAGTGATATACTTCTTAAAGAGAGACGTTTTACATTTTCCACAAAAGTAATTTTTATGACCATAGCTATTTTTTGACATTGTCTATGAAAACACCATTGTCTGACAGGTGTCGAAATGTTGATTAAATATTTCTACATACTGTGTAATGCCATTTCCTTTGAGGAATGTACCAGTCCCACCTGCTACAAAATACAGCTACAGTCCCCATGCTTTATTTCAGAGATTATGTTTCATTGAACCATAGACTGTAGAATGTAATACAAAAATGTTTTTAAATGTAAACAAATAGGGCAATTATTATTAATATAAATTATAATTCTTATCAACCACATTTTGTAGTGTATATACAATTTCAATTTTTGTCAAATCTGCAGTGTCTGTGTAGTGTGTGTTTTTTCGCAGGCATCTATATGACCTAATTGAAAAGTGTGAGACAGTTACTACCAGACCTACCTTTTGCCAGTATGTGGCTTAAGCGCCGTGACATCTGTATTTTCAGAGTGCTGTGAGGCTGCCTTTACTTCTGTAAAAGAATTGGACCCCAGTGATTTGGTGTGTGTCTACTCAAGTCTCATTAAAAACAAAATAACACTTACCATCAGCTGTAACCAGCAGGTCCAACAGAGCCAGCAGCTGTTCTGTCAGAGAGGCCAGAGATGTCACAAAGTCCTCTCCAGCCAGCTGCAAACACTCCTGGGTAACCAAATAAAATTGAAAATGTTTGTGTTTATTATTATACATTGGTGGGTTTTTTTTTTTGTGCTATTTTTGTGCCTTACCTTCTGAGCTATGGCAGAACAGTTGATCTCGCTGTAGAGCGCTTGTTGGCGGTGTTGTTCTCTGAGCAAGAGTGACTGCAGAGCTTCATCGCTCATACAGAGCCGCAGCTGGCACACAATATCACTCTGTGCACAAAAAACACACTACTAGACAAAGTTCATTTATTAGGAGGCCAGTACAGTCAGCAATACTGTATATATTATAACAATACCTTTTCAGTCTCACTTTCTGCCACAGTCTGGTCTAACTCACGCCTAATGCTGTCCATCTCAGCCCTGAGTTTCTCCTGGTGCTGATTCTCATGTAAACGAATGACTAATTCAGGTAACTTCTGACATACTTGTTCTAATATAGACAGATGTTTCACAAATTCTGAGAACCAAAAAAACGTGGTTATACTTGGATGGAGTCAGAATATATTTATGCAGTGTAAAATCTCTGACCACTCCTTACTGATGAGTACCTTTCTTGCTGGAGCTTAGGAAAGTCTTTGACTGTTCAAGATATCCCAGAAGTCGTTGCTGGATGTTGTCAACCCACTGCCCCAAACTGTCAGGAACCAGCAGGAAGTGACTGACACCAGGGTCACGCTGGTAGAAATCCTGAGAGGTCCAGAAAATATTAAACTGTATCACTATCAGTCACACAGTGGTCAATGGTTAGTACCCTATTCTTTGTGGTAGTTTGCTGGGGTAAGAGAGTATAAAGGTTTGTGAACTCAGATTGGTGAACTCGCCGTTACTATTGAACCTTATGTGGACGTTTGTGATTGGTGTGTGAGTAATAGTACTAGTAGTAGTGGAAGGTCAGAACAAACATGTACAATCACCCAATGGTACATAGTAAATTACCTCAGCAGTGAGCATCAGAACATCACTGGCTTCCCACAGCAGGGCACTGACTTTGGAGCTGAAAGAGCTGCAACACAAATTACATGATTAGGTTAAGGTTAAGGTGAACTTATGCACCGAGGGTCTGATCTAATAAAGAGTAGTGGCTTCACTCACATATCCTGCCCAGTCTCCGGTCTAGGCCCAAACATCTGCAGCCTCCAGTCCACTTGGACTGCTCTGCCTTCTCTCCTTAAAACACACAGGACTGTCACTACTTCAATGCCACAATGGAGTCACACAGGTTATGAATTAATAATGAGAAATGAATTAAGAGGAGATCAGGGCCAAGTCTGAGTCTCTGCTTCCCAGTATAGCATAGATTTAATTCTTGTACAAGCTGACACACACACACTGGGTGACCCTCTGTATTCAAGTTTACTGGACAAGCTCTTGCCATCCACAAATGTTTACCTCATTGCAGGAAAGTCTTCTCTCTTCTGAATAGGTCCAACGCTCTGACCTGAGGACACATCACATAACGATGGTAAATAAGTGGTTTGAATTTTAAAAAGAGCGTAAAACTCTCTAGACAGACAGGCTTTACCTGCTCCTCCTCGGGGTTCTGTCTCAGGGGGAGGCTGCCTATCCATGCCAGGACAGTCACAGTTAGGATATACAGAATCATATAAAATATGATACAATATATAAAGACAAACCTGTTTAGAGTTTTTATGAGTCCCAGGAAAGGGTCATTATGCAGTCCACCTCCCGAGCCATAGGGCTGCAGGGCAGAGGTGGAGGATGAGAGGGGTGCTGACAGAGAGCTGTCCTCCTGCAGAGGGCACTGTTGTAAGTCCTAAAATATCACAACAGGATCACATCAGTAGAGTACCATGTGTACCATGTGCGGTAACTGCTCCAGGATCACTCCAGACTCTTTGTGAGGTCAAAGGTTAGTGATAGGCCTGTAGTCTGAGGTCATAGTCACGTTGCGTCTTCAGGACAGGAACAAGGCACAAAATCTTTGTCCACAGGGGGGACTTTCTGAAGGCTCACAACACCTCCAATTCAGTTTGGCTTGGACTCAGTGATAGTCCTCATGCCACTCCATACCTCCCATTAGTGCACTGAAGGCCCTTTGTATCCAAGAGAGGGCCTATGCTCACTGTAAACAATGGCTCAGTTCACAGTGGCACAATTTACTTGAACACTTTTGATGAAAGTCATTGTACTACTGTATAATTATTTGGAGTAAACCTGTAGACATACCAAGGTAAAGTGAAGATACTGAGCCTGTTGGAGAAGTGTCTGACTGAGGATGGAGAGTGTGGAGAACACCTGGGCTTGGCACACCTGCAAATTCATATACGGTTATCATTACATGCAGTTAGTGTGGACATAGCATGTATATGTGTATTTCATCCTTATCAGAGTATGATTTGATCTCTAGAGCAATATGACCAAGTCTGTACCTGTGTCTCTCTGTCTTCCAGAAGAATCTGTAGCTCTTGAATCTTGCAGCTGATGTCAGACTGCTGCTGATTACTGGTGGCAGCCTGCAAATGTCCACACTTCATTCAGTTTCCATGCTAAATGCACATTGGTTTGTTTAAACATTTCTGTTGTTTTGTCACTTGTGAGATTCCAGCCACACATACCACAGACTTGATCTTGATTTGAGTGATGCGGAGGATGTTCTGGGTCTTTTCCACAAACATCAACTCGGACTTGAGGGAGGTCATCTTCTCCTGCAGACTGTACACCTCCTTGACCTGAGGCAGAGACCCGTATAAGACTACACCTTCACTTTGGAGCTGAACATTCACTCCATTACCTGTTGTAAACTGCTGGAGTGGCAGGCTTCCAGCTGACCAAGGATGGACTCTTCCTCCATATTAATCTTTTTCATTTCTTTCTTCAATCTCTTCTGAAACATTTTGATCTCATAAGGAGTAAAGTCCCCTCCTTCACTAAAAAGCCTGTCAAAACACGAGTAATATATATATATATATATATATATATATATATATATATATATATATATATATATATATACTCAACAAATATATATATATATATATATATATATATATATATATATATATATATATATATATATATATATATATATATATATATACTCAACAAATATATATATATATTTATATATATATATATATATATATATATATATATATATACTCAAAAAACAAAAATATAAACGCAACACTTTGGTTTTTGCTCCCATTTTTCCTGAGATGGACCCAAAGATCCAAAATTCACTCCAGATACACAACACTACCATTTCTCTCAAACATTGTTCACAAATCTGTCCAAATGTGTGACAGCGAGCACCTCTGCCCCGCCGAGACAATCCACCCCACCTCACAGGTGCGCCACATCAAGATGCCGATCCGACATCATGACCAGTGCACAGGTGAGCCTTAGACTGCCCACAATAAAAGGCCACCCCGAAATGTGCATTTTTTTTTTTTTGCTTTATTGGGGGTCTGGGGACTCAGAACCAGTCAGTATCTGGTGTGACCACCATTTGCCTCATGCAGTGCAACACATCTTCTTCGCATAGAGTTTATCAGATTGTCAATTGTGGCCTGTGGAATGTTGGTCCACTCCTCTTCAATGGCTGTGCGAAGTTGCTGGATATTAGTGGGAGCTGGTACACGCTGTCGTATACGCCGGGCAAACACATCCCAAACATGCTCAATGGGTGACATGTCCGGTGAGTGTGCTGGCCATGCAAGAACTGGGACATTTTCAGCTTTGTGTACAGATCCTTGCAACATGGGGCCGTGCATTATCTTGCTGAAACATGAGGTGATGTTCATGGATGTATGGCACAACAATGGGCCTCAGGATCTCATCACGGTATCTCTGTGCATTCAAAATGCCATCAATAAAATGCACCTGTGTTCTTCATCCATAACAGCCTTTGAAGAGGAGTGGGCCAACATTCCACAGGCCACAATTGACAATCTGATAAACTCTATGTGAAGAAGATGTGTTGCACTGCATGAGGCAAATGGTGGTCACACCAGATACTGACTGGTTCTGAGTCCCCAGACCCCCAATAAAGCAAAAAAAAAAAAAATGCACATTTCGGGGTGGCCTTTTATTGTGGGCAGTCTGGGGCGCACCTGTGCACTGGTCATGATGTTGGATCGGCATCTTGATGTGGCGCACCTGTGAGGTGGGGTGGATTGTCTCGGCGGGGCAGAGGTGCTCGCTGTCACACATTTGGACAGATTTGTGAACAATGTTTGAGAGAAATGGTAGTGTTGTGTATCTGGAGTGAATTTTGGATCTTTGGGTCCATCTCAGGAAAAATGGGAGCAAAAACAAAAGTGTTGCGCTTATATTTTTGGTGAGTGCAGTTACTCGTGTTTTGACATGAGTAACTGCTTTGCTATTCTGCTATTACTATTGTCAGGAAGGAAATCGGGTTTTTATAGCACCTAATCCATTTTGTATGTTATAACAATATAATTTTCATCTATATGTGAGTTAGTTTCTGTCATTTAGTTAAGCAAGAAATTTAATGTAGCACATTTATGAACCTTCACCTCAAAAAACAAAAAAAACCAAACAAGCATCCAAAACAGACCTGGGAATTTTAGAGCTCCCGGGCTACGTATGGCTGTATAATTGACTCTGACAGGCCCGTTTAAGATCTTTTGGAATTACAAAATAAACATATTTTATCATTTAACCTCACGCATGGACTAAAGCTGCATTGCTTTTATTTTAGAGGTGTTTTTTTACATAATATTTTTTGTAAGGCAACATCACTTCTTCATTGGTGAGTCATAACATAATACTCTTCCCAGTCTTACCAGCTTGTCATTGCCATTTACTGCTTTTTATAAAGAAATACAACTAATATTATTTAGAATTGAGTTAAGCATTTTGGCCTGGCCTCATGTGGCTCCATAATTTAAAAAGCATGTCACCTGAAGGAACAGAGCAGCTGTGATGTGGCCTGTTTGAGCTGCTCCAGTTGGACCTCTACATTTTTTCTGAAGTTGGCCTGAGACATTCCGGTCTCTGTCATGTGATTCTCTAGATACTCCTTCAGGATGGAGCTGAGGGTCTCCAACCTGCATAAAAGACAGAAGTGAAGAAACATCTGGTCCATTCATAAGCACACAGAAGAGGTAGGATCTGTGTAGCCTGTGATTGGTCAATCCGAATTATAGAGATGGATGAGCGGAGGCGTACCGCCGAAGACTATCCACAGACCGAAGGCTGTTTTCCAAGCTGGACACAGTACTCAAAAAGGTCTGGTTCCTCTTGCCCACACACTCCAGGACCTCCTTCAGATCAGTGTTAAGGGAGAACAGAGTGTGTGACACTGTTTCGCAGTGAACATCCACTTGCTTTATGTGCATCCGCAGCTCAGCTACAAAACAAGTGGACACTTCTTGTTTTGTTTTACAGAACAAGCTCTACTGGACCAGCTACCATGAGAGACAGGCGGACCAGATTTGTAGATTAAAATTGTTTAACCGCTGTTGATGCTGTACCTAGACGTGGCTGGAAGATATGTAGCTGGACATGCTGGGCGCTGAGCTGCTGCAACTTGAGATTCTGTTCAGTTAGCACCTCCTGTCTGAGGTGTGAGAGCAGAAAACGGGCCGAGAGGACACCATCATGGAAGTGCTGCTCCATGTGGTCCACACATGAGCTCCTCACTCTGCCAATCAAATAGAAAACACACAGTCAGTCATGCGCAGAGGTAAGGAAGGCAGTGTATGTGCAAGCAACTGACCATATCATACCCTTGTACATTAAACTAGCACTAGCTTGCTAAATCACAATTACTCACAGAAAACAGTAATTTCACAAACAGTTCAAACACATGTCAATAAAATGCTATATAAATAAGAAAGAATTTCCCAAAAGCACTGCCCATTTTTGAATTGCCATAGTTTTGGTTGAATGTCATTATATAGTACACATCACTTATACAAATATGAGCTATATATGATGAGAATGTGAGGTCACTACCTGCTGAGTGTCTGGGAGAGCAGCGCAACAGGAAACACAACTAGATGTATGTTTCTCAGAGACTGATTTAATTCAAAGGATTGGCATTTGAAGACAGGCCCATTGTAGGTGAAGCCTCTTGATGAGATAAACTCCTCTGAACTGTTCATGTCACACAGATCCAGGAGCCTTATGTCGACCTGAAGCAGACACATAGAAGCCAAACCATGTGAAGAAAGGAACTACTTCATGTGATCTCACCTGATCTTGTGCAGCATCAGTGTTCATCTCCTTATTCTTTTTGTCTAGAGTGGTTGAAGCTCCGATATTGGAATCTACAAAAGGAACAAAGGTGTCAGAGAACACAAATCTGGAATTAAAAAGTATTTTATTGATTCAGACAAACAATTCCTTCCTGGCTTGAAGGACTTTGTGAGGACCCAGTGTGGCCCTTTCCCTATTCAAAAGATATACTATTTTGATCTGAATTGCTTAATTTCTTGAAACCAGTGAAGAGAAAGAGGCAAATTTGTAGCTAAGTTGACTTGAGTTATTAGCATCTGACTACATGGTGGCGATTCATTTTACATCAGTTCTATAGTAATTGTTACAGATGACAATAAAAGTTGGTAACAAGAGAAATATTATTAACAAACAGAATTGCAGTAGTTATGATACATGTATGATGTCACTGTTTTAGATAATAGGGCTCGGGATAGAACATCACAAACAACTGTTACTTTGCCCTGTTTGACTCAGCAGTACAAAATGGCCATAGAAAAGCATAAACCTAAACAATGTTTTAAAATAGTAAGCAAAAGAGCAATCAGATGCTTGGTCACCACTAGTAAATATGTGTATCCTGCTATAGTGTCAGATAACTTTTGAATGAAAGCTAAGTTTTGTATTAAAAACTCCACTGGGACCTGATTTTTGTCCCCATGAATGTATGTCTGTCTGTCTGTATGTCTGTAAGTCTGTCTGTATGTATGTCTGTATGTATGTCTGTATGTCTGTATGTCTGTATATCTGTATGTATGTATGTCGGGTCCCTAGATGAATACCTGCTCACATACACACACAATACACATTTTCACTCACTGACCTAGGTTACTGAATTCTGGGCCAAATTCATCAAGGCTCTGGAAAATAAAAGTAATATGACTTTACTTCACATTCACATGTGACAGTGATATGTAGGTACATGAGGGTGGATAAAATGGTTCAGTTACCGGCCTATAGATGCTGCTGAGGTGGAAGAATGCAGTGAGGCCACTGCTGTAGTTCTGGAGCTCCAGTAGATACAGAGCAGGGAGTCTGTCCAACACAGTGTTCTGATCCAACAAATTCTGCCTACAGCTACAACCACCACACAGACACCCAGCACAGCAACACAAAACACACTGATATAAACTGTTCTATCAAAGTTATAAATTAATACTGTGAAGTATTGTTTTTCATTATGTTGTGGTCCTATTGTTTATTTCCTGCCTCATTACCTGTCATGGAGCTCTTGTAGGCACAGCAGTGCTTTGTCCAGAGATATGCTCAGGGCCTCCTCATTGCTCTCTTGTCGTAGTATACTCAGCTGCTCATCCAAGTGGAGTGTTTTTCTCTGAAATATACAATTTAGTGGTCATGAAAGATCACTAAAATCTAAACAGACATAGTTACCTGTAACTGTTCCTCCTGCAAGTGCCTCAGTTCCTCCACATCTTGCTGGACTTTTGTCTCTATATTTTTGAGATTGGAGCAGTGTTCCTCCCATAGAAATGATGCTTGTTGCATTAATCCAAACACTGAGCTGCTTAATAAGAGACTGTGGCTGCTCACAGAGTCACAGCTTACCTGTACGGCACATAGAAAGTGATGTTAAAATGTTTCAGAACAGCCTGAGGTAAGTATGAAGCCTTACTCACATCAAAAGCAGCCAACTGCTCATCAGCTTTGCTCTGACTCTGACCAATAAGAGGTAAGAGGTGGGACTGTACAGTGTTAGTGACCTGAGCTTCTGAGAGTTGCAGATCCCGGAGAGAATCCTGAGGAACAACAACGAAGATATTTGAGTCATATACAGCAAAGGCATGTTGAATAGTTCTCGTGATACCTCACAACGGTGAACCTCCTCAAGTTGCTCCTGCCAGATCTGGTCATAGCAGTTGCGGATGTACTTCACAAGGTCACCATGGAGACCATCTATGAACAAACATTTCACTATTCAACAATTAATTAAGAAAATAAAACATACAGAGGAAAGAAAACAAGCAAAGCATTTACCAATTTGATGGTTATAGCTTTTCAGTTGGTCAAACCAATCAGACACCAGAACAGAGGTAAGCGGGGGCAGTGAACTAGAAAATGTCATTTTTATGTTTATTGTTTTGTCTCAAAATATAATACAGATGTATATAGAGAAGGTCCTGACCTCAGGTTGATGATAGTCTCACAGCGTTTGACATTCACTTCTCTCAGACTCTGGTGGATTTTATGAACCTCTGGCTGCTGAAAGAACAGCCCTTCATCCAAGTCATTTCTGCATAATTCACTGTGCATATGCAAAATATTAAAAACATTCTGTATTTCTTGCAATTCTGTTACCACTGGAACAAGCACAATAGGTGAGCTTATTATTATTTTATTTGCTAAATAATTGGGGCCAAGCACCGAAGGTGCTAGGCACCATAGTGTTTCTACTGATTCTTATTATTATTATTGGGGCCAAGCACCGAAGATGCTAGGCACCGTAGTGTTTCTACTGCGAATGTATGTACCTTGTGGTTATAAAATTTCTGAAAAAAAAACAAAAAAAAAAATGTGTTTGCACTGCATCACCCTTGCTCTCCCCCAGGCCCCTTTCTTCACCTGGGGCAATCCCTTTGGTCCTGTTTCTCTTAGCCCTTGTGCCCAGTGGTGTTTGTTCTCGTACCCGCATCCCCCGATGTGTCTTCTGAGTGCTTTGTGAATGTAATTGTGATTATAAAATATGTACTATTATGTACCTGAAGTGTGTATTATTGTGTACCTTGTAATATTAAAAGATAAAAAAAAAAAAAAGTGTTTCTACTGCGTTGCCTAGCAACATTGCCTAGCAACCTTTTGATCTTGTCTTTGATGTGTCTTGTCTACTGATTCTTATTATTATTATTATAAAATATTCCTCTAAACATGGGAGTCTATGGCAACCCCTAGAACCGTCTGGTAAAAAGTTGTGAAATTTTGCATGCACATTCCAGCCAGTCACCTCATTACCCACAGCAATTTATAGGCCCCCAGCCCCAACCGTCTAGTGCCACCAGCAGGTTAAATTTGCAAGAATTTTCAGGAATTGCCTAGCAACATACCTAGCAACCGATCTGTCTTTGATGTGTCTTTGATCTGTTAAACCTTGTTAGACCCTGTTAAACCCTGTCAGACTCTGTTAGACCCTGTCAGACCCTGTTAGACCTTGTCAGACTCTGTTAGATCCTGTCAGACTCTGCTAGACCCTGTCAGGGTCAGATTCTGTTAGACCCTGTCAGACCCTGTTAGATCCTGTCAGACTCTGTTAGACTCTGGTAGACCCTGTCAAACCTTGTTAGACCCTGTTAAACCCTGTTTCTGAGTCTGACAGGGTCTAACTACCCTGTTAGACCCTGTCAGACTCTGTTAGACTCTGTTAGACCCTGTCAGACCCTGTTAAACCCTGTCAGACTCTGTCTATCTAAACCCCAGCACCTGCAACAAGGTTATTATAGTTTATGAAAACTGTCAGACTCTGTTAGACCCTGTCAGACTCTGTTAGACCCTGTCAGACCCTGCATGCGGCCTACATGCTGAGGCTTACATGCACCTTCGGTGCTTGGCTCCACATTGCTGCTTGCAGCTATATTTACATATTGAAATTGTGATCTGGCCTTATTGTTTAATAATAAGTCTGCATCTATGTGTGAATTTGGGAGTGAATTGTATGTCAGGGCTTGTTTCATAGTCATTCCTGCATTTAGTTGATCACTGCTCAGATAAGTCTAAGTTACTATGATAGCTTGCATAAATCTGAATGAAGAGAGAATAGTGACACTTGATAGTGCCTCAGGGCAGCATTTTTTCTATTGTGTTGTGAGTACTATTTTTATTTGAGGTACTGGTTTGTTGGTTTTAAAGCACCCACCTAAAGCGCTGCACAATCTGCTGAATTCTGCTGCTCCTCCACTGCTCCACACAGTCTTCCCAGTGCTGGTGGAGCACTGACGCCCCCTGTAGATTTGCCACCAGCAGGTGCAAGCGCAGCTGGCAGAGACTGCGCCGATTAGCCAACAAAGACTGGTTTAGCATCTGTGAACAACAGACAGACATGTGGGTTGAGGGTTCAGTAGTTAAGGTGATGAAATGTCTATAAAATATGAATAAATGAGGAATAGATTAAAAGGAAACCATGCAAATTTCACACAGGAAGGCCCTGTCTGGTCTGAGAATGCTGTGCTGGAATTCTATTTACCAAATAGACTATACAAAATTTTGATTTAGCTATTGGCCACTAGGCACAAGAATCTATCCTTTCTCTTCTATAGTCGACACAAACAAATGGAAACAATACTGAAAAATGTTGACTGTTGCTCATTAGACTTATTAAAACCAAAATAACCAAAAATAACGTTATAATTAAATAACGTTATAAAAAAATGTTTGTAGTTTGATTATAAAGAAAAGTGTCATGTTCTGTGTACAAGTCCCAATAATGATGAATCCCAATGATGTTGTCTTCATGTGTATAGCAGGACTCCTCTGCTTTCTTCGTGAGCCAGAGTCAAAGACTTACAGTTGCCTTGGAGTGAAGCAGCCGTTGGATGTCAGACAGGGGCAAAAAGCTGATCTTCTCCAGCAGACCACAGTGGTTCTTCAGCACAACTTTAATCTAAACATTAAATAGGTCATTTTGTCTGTAAAGAACATGTTTAGATAGACTGTGGGCCCTGTGGTCTGACCTGAAGAGTCCTCTGTGTTTCAGACTGGCTCATTTTACAGTCAAACTCCATGATTCTGCTCTTTTTCAGCTTCACCTCCTCCTCCAACTCCTCCCACAGAGAACATATATCCTATAAGAGAACATAAATAAATAAATACATACATACATACATACATACATACATAACTCAACATTCACCTGTAGACTGTGTGAATTCAGTTCTTCAGCCTGTTCCATTTTGTGAGTCAGTTTGTCTAGTCTCAGGTCAGCTTCTCGCAGAGAACTCAGTAGTTCCTCACAATTTGCCCTTGCGTGTGACTCAAACAGCTGGATGAACATATAGGTCCAAAGCAAGGTACAAATGGTTAAAGTAGCAACAGTATTATTTGTTATATATATTTAAATATTCAGTATACACATGGTGTGCTTGAATAGACAAAGAGATTGTTGGTCCAAAGTGTAGCATATCTGAGGGATTAGCCTATAGTGTTTTAGGTTGATCAGGGAAACTGGAGTTCCTGGACCCAAGGAGAACATGGGGAATTACACATTGTGGTTGAGAGATGATGACTGCTAGCTCGAGCACCATAAAATCAAGTATTGTACCTGATCATGAAGTCAAAAGTGACAACATTAAAGTAGATTGACCTTCCAACCTAGGTTAGCAGTGTGAAGTCCGTGCTAATAGCTGGGTGGCAAGCTCTTTCCTTCACAAATCGGAAGAAGAGTTTAACTACTGGTAAGATAAGATAATCCTTTATTTGTCCCACAATGGGGAAATTGCAGTGTCACAACGCAAGTTTCAGAAACAGTTGGAAAAAAAAGCATGCATCAAAAATTAAGATAAATAATAAGTATGTACAATCAACTAAAAAAACACAACACACAGGAACGCTGCACAATAAATGTCTTTGATTCTGAGCAGTGAACAAACAGCAGTTAAAGTGACTCCAGTATATATATAATATATAATATCACTACAATAAAGTGACTCAGATGATTGTGTACAGTGCAGTGATGGACAGTGGTTATTACACAAATAAGTAGCAGGTAAAGTGACTTTAAATAATATTGCACATGTAATTATTACTATGGAGATGACACATGGTTGCTATGGAGATGAACATGACTAGCATTGATCATTGTACAGTCTGACAGCAGCAGGAAGGAAAGATCTGCGAAATCTCTCTTTAACACAGCGAGGGTGAATCAGTCTGTCACTGATGCTGCTCTCCAGAGCCGACAGAGCGTCCTGCAGGGGGTGACACTCATGGTCCAGCATAGACATGAGTTTAGCCAGGACCCTCTTGTCCCCCACCTGCTGCACCGAGTCTAGAGGACAGCCCAGGACTGAGCTGGACTTCCTGATGACCTTGTCCAGTTTCTTCTTCTCCCTCTCTGTGACGCTGCTGCTCCAGCAGACCACACCGTACAGGATGGCTGATGCCACCACAGTCATAGAAGGTCCTCAGGAGTGGCCCTCCCTCGAAAGGACCGCAGTCTCCTCAGGAGATAAAGCCAACTCTGGCCCTTCCTGTACAGTGCATCTGTGTTATGAGTCCAGTCCAGTTTATTGTTCAGATGAACACCCAGGTACTTGTAAGAGTCCACTCTCTCAATGTCCTTTCCCTGGATGTTCACTGGTGGGGGGGCAGTAGAGTGGCGTCTGCGGAAGTCCACCACCATCTCCTTGGTCTTACCCGCGTTGATGAGAAGGTGGTTCCGCTGACACCAGTCCACAAAGTCCTGCGTTAGTCCTCTGTACTCCTTGTCATCATGTGATGAGACCAATGATGGCGGAGTCATCAGAGAACTTCTGCAGGACACAGCTGTCCGTGTTGTGTCTGAAGTCTGCAGTGTAGAGGGTGAAGAGGAAGGGCGCGAGGACCGTGCCCTGGGGCGCCCCCACACTGCAGGTCATGAGGTCAGACACACAGTCCCGGGCTCTCACAAACTGGGGCTGGTTCGTGAGGTAGTCCAGGATCCACTCAGCCAGGTCACAGTCCACTCCTGCCCACTCCAGCTTGTCCCTCAGGAGCAGCGGCTGGATGGTGTTGAAAGCACTGGAGAAGTCGAAGAACAAGATTCTCACAATGCTGCCGGGCTTCTCCAAGTGGGACAGCGAGCGATGCATCAGAGAGATGATGGCGTCTTCTACTCCGATGCCGGGCCGATACGCGAACTGCAGCGGGTCCATCGCCAAGCTCACCGTGGAGTGGAGGTGACCCAGGACGAGCCTCTCCAGAGTCTTCATCAGATGAGACGTGAGAGCCACTGGCCTGAAACTGTTGAGGTCTTTGGCGTGCGGTGTCTTGGGCACAGGTACCACACAGGAGGTCTTCCAGAGCTGTGGCACCACCTTCAGCTTCAGGCTCAGGTTGAAGACTTGCTCCATAACTCCACACAGCTCATCTGCACAGGACTTAAGGAGCCTGGGGCTGATCCCGTCTGGTCCAGCAGCTTTTCTACTCCTTATCCGGCTCAGTTCTCTCCTAACCTGAGCTGTTGTGAAGTACAAAGAGCGAAGGCATGTGCTGGGGGTCTGGCTGAGTACTTGATGTGGATTCGGGGGCTGGGGGGATGAGGCAGAGGTGTGAAGAGGTGACAGACTGGGCCATTGTGCAGGGGACAAGGTGAGCCTATGCAGCGGTGCAGGGGGAGGGGTGAGTGATCGATCAAACCTTAGGAAGTGTGAATTCAGATTGTTCACCCACTGTTGATCTCCCTCTGTCTGGACAGGCGGAGGATTGAAGCCAGAGACACTTTTCAGACTCCTCCACACCTCCCTGACATTCTGCTGCTGCAGCTGCGGTTCCATCTTCCTCCTGAAGTTGGCCCGAGCCTGTCTGATTTTCCTCCTCAGCTTCTTCTGTACAGTCTTCAGCTCCTCTTTGTTCCTGGACCTGAAAGCTCTCTTCTTCTCCTTCAGCAGAGCTTTAATGTCCGAGTTAATCCACGGCTTGTTGTTCGGAAAACACCGCACCGTCCGAGAGGGTACGGTGTTTTCAAAACAGAAGTTGATATAGTCCGTAATACAGTCCGTGATAGCGTTGATGTCCTCCCCATGAGGCTGGCAGAGCTCAGTCCACACAGTGGTGCTAAAGCAGTCCCTCAGAGCCTCCTCGCTCTCTGCTGTCCACCTCTTCACTACTCGGAGCTCTACAGGCTGCCTGCGTACGAGGGGTTCATACACAGGCCTCATGTAGATGATGTTGTGGTCTGCTCTTCCTATGGGGGGGGGTGGGGGGGTGATGAGATATAGGCCTCCTTGACGTTGGCAAAGAATAAGTCCAAAATTTTATTGTCTCTTGTGGGGCAGGTCACATACTGGGTGTATGTTGGCAGGACAGATGAGGGAGATGCATGGTTGAAGTCCCCTGTGATGATGAATAGGACCTGTGGATTCTGAGTCTGAAGAGAGCTGATGCAGGAGAGCAGAGTGTCACAAGGATTCTCCGCGTTAGCACTGGGAGGAATATACACAGCCAGAGTGATGACATGTGAGAACTCACGGGGCAGGTAACCGGGCCTCATGCCGACAGCGAACAGTTCAATGTCTTTGTTACACATCTGCTCCTTCACTGTACAGTGTCCAGGTTTACACAATTTCTCGTTCAGAAACAGCACTAGTCCTCCTCCCTTCTTCTTCCCGCTCTCCTCCGTCCTGTCTGCGCAGCAGATGAAAGTTGTCCACAGTGAGGGTAGAGACCGGGATTTGCGGTGTTAGCCTTGTCTCCGTAAAAACAATGACGCTAGCGTCCCTGTACTCCCACTGAAATCTAACGAGCGCGGCAAGCTTGTCCGTCTTGTTGGCGAGGGAGCGCACATTCCCCGTGATGACGGAGGGGAGGACCGGCCTGCAGCGCCATCAGCTGATCCTTTGTGTAGACGAGCGGAGGACGGGGTCCCTTACACATCTTAAACCGAGACAGGTAAATAATCCACCAAAAGTGCGGGAAAATGCCGCGTCGAGTTCAGCCCAAGCTTACGTACAGTATTGAGAAAAAATATTTACAAAGTGGGGCGATTTAAGGGCAAAAAGTTAGAAAAGTTACGGAAAAGTGCAGGAGCGTTGTGACGGGCAGCTAGCTCGCGCCAGCGCCGGAAGATATTCATCTTATCTTATCTTATCTTATCTTATCTTGTAGGCCTACTAGCTGTAATACATGTGAAGTTATTACCTTAGATATGACGATCAGCTCTTTGTCCAGCTGATGCAGTGTTTCTTGGTGCTTTGTCATTTTCTTCTTTGAGATACACTCAATGACATCTGAACTGTAATCACTGGTTACTATAGAGTACAACATGTACAACATGTATTAAGCTTATAACATTATGTGTTGCAATATCTTAATGACACTAAACATATACAAACCCAGAGTGTCAGGGAGTCCACTCACATCCTCGCTGTCGTCAGTGTCAACAAGTGATTTTTCACTGCAGTAATCAAATATTGAAATATTATTCAGCAATCTGCACATGGTCTCTGTGCCTCGTCAGTGTGATATTGTACTACCTGCTGGCTGTACTGCACTGTGTATTACTCTGCACGCTCTGGTCTTTCCACGCGGCCAGCAAAGACCTTGACAGCTGCACCTGCATATTTTTCAGACATGACCTCAATTTAACTCAAACCTATTATTGGAGACATCTTAGGACTGTAGGAATGTATGTGATGTACTGGGACACTTCATCCAAACAATACACCGATCAGAGAAGGACAGATAAATTTGAGGAGCTTTAATGTCCTTTCTTGTATTTGTCTGGTAATCTATAAAACCATCTGAATCATATCACTAACTGAAATGACACACATATAATCAGCCTATGAAGAACTGTTAAACAGCTTATATCAAGTTAATAAATGTAATTAGCATCAGAACATTACATAGCAATTAAAGAAATAATGAACCGAAGCTACAGCAGTTAGGCTTGAAATAACAGCGTTACCATGGTACCAGTACCTATAAAATAGAGAATGTGACATAGGCTACATTTTAACAAATGCTGTTAGCGTTCTGGTTCCTTCAGCAACCAGAAAAAGTTAGTGTGTTCTGGGTTGTAGTTTGCACCTCGTGGCCATATTCAAGGCATCTAATTTAGTTTCAGTCTGTTAACATAATTTTAAAAATGGTAATTATATAATTTCATCATTGTGCTTGTTGTATCCTTAGCATCCTCTAGCCTTCACGTTACCTGCGCGTCGAAGAGTTGCGTGTACACCTTTCCGCTGGGGACCGTTTTGCTGTCATTTTGAGCCATATTAATGTTTCTTTTGCCCTGTCTGGGTCGACGGCGGCTCATTTCTCTTGTCTCTCGTCCCTTAGGGCCGTATGAGGATGGACAGTCAAATACTTCGCAGTTTTCACTGGAATTCTTTTACATTCTTAACCATTCACCAGCGAGGAGGACTTCTCCGCGTCTGTGTGGCCATGGCAACGCTTCCCAAACCAGCCCAAACGTCAACAAGAAAAAAAAGAGGTGGAAGGGCTGTTGTATTATTATTAATTTCTGTTGTATTTATTTGGTTAGAGTGGGTTCAAGTGTATGGAGGAGTCATGATTATGCTTGAGTCTACGGGCTGCAGGGCACTTTGTGGACTCGTGTGGGGGCGCAGTAAGTCACAAGGTACCATAGAAGTGGTCACCTGAGAGGTTGTTAGCACCTCAAGGGAGCAAGAACCAGAATTCACCAAGAGGCTACCTTTAGGAACAGACCATAGATGAGGATTACAGTCCAACATTCATTTCAAAATAACAATGTTATTTCACTACATCAAATCGAATAATAATAGTCTCTTTTTATTAACAGTAAACAACAGGTCAAATTTATTTATTTATTTATTTCAGGGACATTGCATATTAATCAACATTTCTGTAAATATGGCAGAATTAGCCAAAGGATATTTTTCATCTGTAGTCCCTTAACAGCAGATACTGTCCACCTAAAAACAAGAATAAAAATTACAGTACAATAAATACCTAAAAAACTATCGAAAAACATATACACTATTACATAAGATGGCAGACTCACAACAATCATTCAGCTACATACCACCACTCATAAAGAGAGCAAATACAGACACACATGACAATCGCACACAGACACAGGACAAGAGGCCAGCAGGGGGCAGCGGATAAAATCAGTGTTTACAGATTTGATTTGTAATTAGCCATTATTTTAACTGTATTTTAAAGGTTTGGTAAGTGTTAGCGGATCTGATGGTTGTGGATGTGAGGTTCCAATCCGAGGCAGCACACAAAAAGCTGTTTGCCCAAAGGAACTTTTCCTGAGGGGGATGATGCAGTCTCCTCGTGCTGCTCCTCTGGTTCTACTGTGGCTGGTGGTTCTGATGGAGATAAACTGACTGAGTGGTGGAGATGATAGACCATGAATGATTGTATAGATTAGGCAGAGATTAGAGTATTTGATCATGTTATCCAGGCTGAGTAAGTGGTGTTTTTGGAGTATTGGACAGTGGTGAAAATGATTTGTTTTTTTTTAAATCCAGAATTTTAACAGTTTGCTTGTAGAGTGATTGCAGAGGTTTCAGTGTTGTGGTATTTGCCAGGGCCAGACGGGTAAACAGTATGTAATGTGAGTGAGAATCATTGAGTGCATGAACTTTTTAGCTGCTTGGGTGGACATTTGATGCCGAATGTGTTTGAAGTTGTGGATACTGAATTTTATGATTACTTGTTTTATTGATATTGAAGTTTTTTATATTGATGTTTTTATTGATTTGAATGATAATTTTGAATCTATTAGAATTCTGAGATGTTTATATTGTGGGACAATCTGCAGTCATTCTCCAGAGACAAGGATGTCTGGAACTGTATGAGAAGTGTTGTTGGATTTACTGAAAATCATTGCTACTGTTTTGGATGTATTCAGTTTAAGACAGGAGTGATTTAGCCAAGATGAGATCTGAGCCATGGAGTGAGTGAGTTTGTCCGCGACCTGGGAGATGTTATTGCCATGTGTGTGTATTACCAGCGTACATTAGTATGTGGACATCGTTGAAAATGAAGGGAAGATAATTAATGTACAGTGAAAATAACAGTGACGCTAATGTGGACCCTTGGGGAAGACCGGTGGACAAAGTCAGTGCTGAAGATTGTTGAGACTGAATGCAGACATGTTGAGAGCGGTTGGCCAGGTAAGATTTGATCCATTTCAGTGTATCTGGTGAGGAGTTAAATGTACAGAGTTTAGATATCAATATCTTTTGGTTTACAGTGTCAAAGGCCTTTTTTAAAATCTAACAATACAGCCCCCACTACCTCACCCCGATCTAGCAGTGCTCTGATGTTTTCAGTAAAATAGCAAGTTGCTGTTTAGGTCGAGTGATTGGTTCTGAAGCCAAACTGCATGTGATGGAGTATATATTTTGTGGTGTTCAGATGTGTGGTGATTTGTTTTGCTACTAGTTTTTCGGCAATTTTTGAAACTGTTGGCAGAATACTGATGGGCCTGTAGTTGGCCATGGACTGCAGATCTCCACTTTTGAATATGAGAATTACAACTGAGGATTTCCACAATCTAGGAAAGCTACATTGGGAGATGGACAGATTGATGAGTTTGGTAATAGGTTGTGTGATGGATGAGGATATGTCCTTGAGCATAACTGCACTCATGCCAAAAACGTCTTTACATTTGGATGGTCTAAGTGCGTTGATAGTCTGAGATACGTCTGTTTCTGTGATGGGTTTTAAACAGAGAACTGGTGAGTCCACTTTGTGTGTCTTTGGGATTGCAGGCATAAAACATTTAGCTATGTTGGCTACAGATTCAATAAAGTAAGAATTGAAGGCTTCAGCTATAATAGGAGGGTCATTTGTAAGTCGGTCATTTATTTTGATTTCCAGGTTTTTATTATCTTTTGTGCATTGTCCTGTTATTTTCTTTAGTTGATCCCATATCAGTTTTGAGTTTCCATTTGCTTTATTGATTATAGTATACTGACAAAGAAATTTGCTTTTTGTATATGAATTACAACTGAGGCTCTTACTACTGTTTCTTAACATGACAAAGTGACCTCGATCATGTGTGGTTGTGAATTTGTGAAAAGAGTCTAATGACGACAATATAAGATGTCCCGGGACTCTCTCCACTTGAGTCTCTGCAGTTCAGAGGCAGATAGTTGTGGGCTTCCATAGGTCAAAGGGCAAAAGTTTTGATAGGACAATACTATGGACACTGCCAAAGCCAACACACACACAGTCATGGCAAGGCGCTGAGCTCCACTGCTGAAAGGAGGAGAAAAACTGTATCAGAATACAAACAAAAATACTGCTAAGAAAATATGTTACAGACTAAATATTTTTGCTGTATGATATAAAGAGAAACATCTCTCATTGTATTTCAGCTTATCCAAACTTACATAAAGCATGCACATACCTAAGCAGGGAACAGTGGACATGCTCCATGACAGCAGGACTTAACAAGTGCAGGTAGCACAGAGCTGGCAGGTAGTGAAACAGCGTTTTCTCCATCAGGAGGAACGGCACAAAGTTCATTGTCCACCCACCAACACAAACTGTGCCAAGAGAGACAAAACTGTTCCATACATATGTACAGAGATACACCAGAAACATGTAAATCCAGTGCCAATACAGGTCCATTTGATTTAGTCTGCAGAGGATTTTATGTACCATCAGGTATGTCCCTGAAGCCCCGCCTCCTCCGAAGCAGGTAAGTGATTGCCAGCAGTTGATAGGCCAGTAGGCTCATATTGGCTATAGCCCAAGACACAGGATTTCCAATGAGGTGGATCTGAGCCTAAAACAAACAGTGAGAAGACATGAGATGGAAGCTGTACTCCTTTGTTACTTTTGTTTACTTTTAGTTACTTTTGATTGAGCTTTGACCTACATTTGTGGAGGAATGCAACCAGTACGCAATGTTGGTCTCTAGGGTTAGCCACTCGGATGGAGTCGAGCTGTATTTGTGTTCAGAGTTTTCCTGTTTAGCATTGAGCATCTTCCACTGCCAAAAGTTACAAGAATTAGTTGAACAGAGTAAATAAATAAAAAAATAAATATCATACATGTTAAAGGGATAGTGCGGTCTTTTTTTAATGTTAATCTGTATGGGTTTCCTTCTAAAAGTTACGTGTGTTGACACCGGCTTACCTCTGACACTCTCAGCTGATCCCGGTTCAGCTCGCTTTCTGGAGCTCAGGTAATTAGGTCCGGTAACTTCTCTAAAACATTAAATAAAGCTTGTTTTTCTTCTCAAAACAAAACATTTGTCCGAAAGGTGATATAGTTGCGTCCCAAACAGTTGTCAACGAAACATCCAGCAGCGAACTAAGCGATCGCGTATTGTGTCTGACGACTTGTATCACAGCGCGCATATCAGCTGTATCAGCCTGTTCACCTTTAGCGGAAGTGTACCGCAAATGCGGTACGCCGCAAGGGGAAGTTTACAAGTGAACAGGCTAATACAGCTAACGTGGGCGCAGTGATACAAGTCGTCAGACACAATACGCGATTGCTGCGCGCTGCGCAACAGGGGAACTCCCTTCCTGGTGCGTAACAGGGATTCCCCTGGCAGCGTGCTCTGTGCTTCGGCTTTCTTTTTCCGCACTGAAAAATAGCCCCCCCCCCCCCAAAATGACCAAGTCAAGCTCTCCCTGTTGATTTGCACATTTATTTGCACTCGATATGAATGCGCACTACACAGAAAGTAATTGGGAAACGCATCAAGCAAATTAATTCCTTTTGGCCGAAATCTTTCTCTGGCGCCGTTAGACTCCAGTCTAAGGCGGAGGAGCTGCAGATACCGCGGCGGTCAGTGCTGACAGACTCGGACAATGGCTGGGTGACCAGGAAAACGCTTTCCACCACTTATTTTAGTCTCTGGACTGTGGGGAGATGCCCAAGTTTGACCTGGGGGTGGCATATCCCTTTAATATCCTGTAATATTAAAAAAAAAAAAAAAAAAAAAGAGGCCAATGTGTATAATGTGTATGTAAAGACATCCATAAATTGGCTTCAGAAAACTAAAGGGGAAAAAAAATGGATGTGCAGAATATTGTATGTAAAAATGTCATAGTTTTATAGTTTTAGTAGTTACTATTTAAGATACACAATATTATATTGCTATTTATGATTCAAGATGTGATATAAATACTGGAAGGGCAGGAAGTATAGCATAAGGATTAACATAAATTTATGAAGTAATTCTATACATTAAGTCATCTTATACATCAATACTCTTCTTGTGCCTTTTTAAAAATATTGTATGCTTTTCTGCTTAAAGTGTGTCCATTTGTTGTGACTCCTCTCTCAATTTTCTGATATGTTTAGTAATTAATGGTTTGGGTACAGTGTTCCCTGGCCGGGACGAAAACCACACTGCTCCTCCTGAATCCGAGGTTCAACTATCAGTCGAATTCTCCTCTTCAGCACCCTGGAATAGACCTTACTGGGAAGGCTGAGGAGTGTGATTCCCCGATAGTTGGAACACACCCTCCGGTACCCCTTCTTAAACAGAGGGACCACCACCCCGGTCTGCCAGTCCAGAGGTACTGTCCCCAACCGCCACGCGATGTCGCAGAGACGTGTCAGTCAAGACAGCCCTACAACATCCAGAGACTTAAGATACTCAGGGTGGATCTCATCCACCCCCGGGGCCTTGCTACCGAGGAGCTTTCCAACCACCTCAGTGACTTCAGCCAGGGTGATGGATGAGTCCACCTCCGAGTCTCCAGCCTCTGCTTCCTCCTCGGAAGACGTGACGGCGGGATTGACGAGATCCTCAAAGTATTCCTTCCACCGTCCGATAACATCCCCAGTCGACGTCAACAGCTCCCCACCCAGACTGTAAACAGTGTTGGCGCCTCAGGAGGGGGAAGCAGTGCGTGAAGCACTGGCGCTGAACGGTTTGCCAGAATTTCTTTGAGGCCGTCCAGTAGTCCTCCTCCATGGCCTCTCCGAACTCCTCACAAACCCGAGTTTTTGCCTCTGCCCGGGCTGCAGCACGCTTGGCCCGCTGGTACCCGTCAGCTGCCTCAGGAGTCCCATGAGCCAACAAGGCCCAATAAGACTCCTTCAGCCTGACGGCATCCCTTACTTCCGGTGTCCACCACCGGGTTCGGGGATTGCTGCCACGACAGCCACCACAGACCTTACGACCACAGCTACGGGCAGCCGCATCGACAATAGAGGCCGAGAACAAAGCCCATTCGGACTATGTCCCCAGCTCTCCTGGAAGTGTGAGTTGAAGGTACCCCTGACAGATGGGTCTGCCAGACGTTCCCAACAGACCTTCACGATATGCTTGGGCCTGCCATGTCTCTCCGGCTTCCTCCCCCGCCAGCGGACCCAACTCACAACCAGGTGGTGATCAGTTGACAGCTCTGCCCCTCTCTTCACCCGAGTGTCCAAGACACACGGCCGGAGTTCGAATGACATGACAACAAAGTCGATCATCGACCTCCGTCCTAGGGTGTCCTGGTGCCACGTGCACTGGTGGACACCCTTGTGCTTGAACATGGTGTTCGTTATGGACAAACCGTGGCTAGCACAGAAGTCCAATAACAGAACACCAATCGGGTTCAGATCAGGGAGGCCGTTCCTCCCAAACACCCCTCTCCAGGTGTCACTGTCGTTGCCCACGTGGGCGTTGAATTCTCCCAGGAGAACAACGGAGTCCCCGGTCGGTGCACTCTCCAGTACCCCTTCCAGGCACTCCAAGAAGGCCAGGTACTCTGCACTGCTGTTTGGCCCATAGGCCGACACAACAGTGAGAGACCTGTCCCCGACCCGAAGGCGGATGGACGTGACCCTCTCGTTCACCGGGGTGAACTCCAACACTCAGCGGCTGAGCTGTGGGGCAATGAGCAGGCCCACACCGGCCCGCTGCCGTTCCCCGCGGGCAACGCCAGAGAAATGGAGGGTCCAGCCCCCCCTCAAGGGGGGTTCCAGAGCCCAAGCTGTGCGTGGAGGTGAGGCTGACTATATCTAGTCAGTAACGCTCAACCTCCCACACAAGCTCAGGCTCCTTCCCCCCCAGCGAGGTGACATTCCATGTCCCCAGAGCTAGTCTCCATGTCTGGAGATCCGGCTGCCGTGGCCCCTGCCTTCAACTGCCACCCAGATCTCTTTGCACCCGGCCCTTATGGATCCTCCTGCGGGTGGTGGGTCTACAGGAAGACAGCCCCATGTCGCTCCTTCGGGCTTTCCCCGTGGGGAAAGGCCCGGCCACCAGACGCTCGCTGGCGAGCACCCACCCCGGGTCCAGGGTGCTCGAGGGTGCATGGGAGTTTGCCCAACTAGTTCACATGTGCTTTGTGGATCTGGAGAAGGCATTCGACCGTGTCCCTCGTGGGGTCCTGTGGAGAGTGCTCTGGGAGTACGGGGTTCGGGGCCCTTTGCTAAAGGCTGTTCGGTCCCTGTATGTCCGGAGCAGGAGCTGTGTTCGCATTGCCGGTAGTAAGTCGGACCTGTTTCCGGTGCATGTTGGACTCCGCCAGGGCTGCCCTTTGTCACCGGTTCTGTTCATTATATTTATGGACAGAATTTCTAGGCGCAGTCAGGGGCCGGAGGGGATCCGGTTTGGGAACTACAGGATCTCATCTCTGTGGAGGAGTTCAAGTATCTCGGGGTCTTGTTCACAAGTGAGGGGAGGATGGAGCGTGAGATCGACAGGAGGATCAGTGCAGCTTTGGCAGTGATGCGGTCGCTGTACCGGACTGTTGTGGTGAAGAGGGAGCTGAGCCGAAAGGCGAAGCTCTCAATTTACCGGTCAATCTACGTTCCTACCCTCACCTATGGTCATGAGCTCTGGGTAATCACCGAAAGGACAAGATCGCAGATACAAGCGGCCGAAATGAGTTTCCTCCGCAGAGTGGCTGGGTGCACCCTTAGAGATAGGGTGAGGAGCTCGGTCACACGGGAGGAGCTCGGAGTAGAGCCACTGCTTCTCCACGTCGAGAGGAGCCAGCTGAGGTGGCTCGGGCATCTGTTCCGGATGCCTCTTGGACGCCTCCCTCGGGAGGTGTTCCAGGCATGTCCCACCAGAAGGAGGCTCCGGGGAAGACCCAGGGCACGGTGGAGGGACTATGTCTCCTGGCTGGCCTGGGAACGCCTTGGGGTCCCCCCGGAGGAGCTGGAGGAAGTGTCCGGGATGAAGGAGGTTTGGGCGTCCCTGCTTAGACTCTTGCCTCCGCGACCCGGCCCCGGATAAGCAGAAGAAAAGGGATGGATGGATGGGTTTGGGTACAGTGTTGAGAACATTATGGATAGTTCAATGGATGCAGAGTTGCTAATGCACATAAAAAGATCTTGAGGTAGTGGTAACATTTTTATTACATTTTAAAGGGATAGTTCAGGTTTTTTGATGTGAATCTGTATGGCATCCCCTTCAACAGTGTCGTGCATTAACACTGACTTATCGCTGACAGTGTCCTGTGAATATATTCACAATAATTGTTCAAAAAGTGATATATTTGCATCACAAAACAGTTGTCCACAAAAAAGTCAGAAGACATAATCGCTTGGTGCTATTTTCTCTCGAGTCCTATCACTGTGCACCTATTATTATTATTATTAGTCTGTTCACTTGTAAACATCGCTACTTACAAGTGAACAGGCTAATAATAATAACAGGCACGCAGTGATAGGATAGGACTCGAGAGAAAATAGCACCAAGCGATTACGACGTCTGACTTTTTTGTGTGCAACTGTTTTGTGATGCAAATATACTTTTTGGACAAATATTGTTTTGAGAAGAAAAACAAGCTTTATTAACTGTCCTGGCTAACTTGCCGGAACTACTTTCATCAGCTCCAGAACCGGGCAGAACTCGGCTCACAGGACACTGTCAGCGATAAGTCAGTGCTAATGCACGACACTGCTGAAGGGGATGCCATACAGATTCACATCAAAAAACCTGAACTATCCCTTTAATACAAATTTGGACATTTTCAACCTGAGTGAGTTTTCATTCAGGTTTCAACCTGAGCTGCTGGCTCCAGTGTTCATTCCATTTTTCCAATTCTCCCAGTCTCTTGTGTTTGTCAGAGTCCAGACGCATCAGCTCACCTCTGTACATCGCTCTAAACCTCTATAAAAACGTAACAATATAAACATGCCATATATTTGAGGTATTTATATTTTTTTCATCTTTAATAAAGTGGTAGTACCTTGACAGTGGCATCCCTTTCCAGTATAACCAGCTCATGTCCATGGGTGCACTTATTTGTGGTGATGGAGGTAGTTGCCTTGGTACCAACTGAAGAAGCAAAATATGCGATGCCTTGCCAGGTTCTGTGCATTGGGATACATGGCAAACAATGCAGGGCAGGTGACAGAAAAGAATGAAATAATATGTGCTTACTTATCTACGCAGTTGAAGCCAAAAGTTGGCACACAGTATATAACAAAGCATATCCATTTACCACTTCTGTAATGTTAGTGTTGTTGTTGGTCAGTAAGAATTACACCAAAATATGTCTTACATTCCCCAAATAAAAAATATTCATACATAGTGATATACTTCTTAAAGAGAGACGTTTTACATTTTCCACAAAAGTAATTTTTATGACCATAGCTATTTTTTGACATTGTCTATGTGAAAACACCATTGTCTGACAGGTGTCTAAATGTTGATTAAATATTTCTACATACTGTGTAATGCCATTTCCTTTGAGGAATGTACCAGTCCCACCTGCTACAAAATACAGCTACAGTCCCCATGCTTTATTTCAGAGATTATGTTTCATTGAACCATAGACTGTAGAATGTAATACAAAAATGTCTTTAAATGTAAACAAATAGGGCAATTATTATTAATATAAATTATAATTCTTATCAACCACATTTTGTAGTGTATATACAATTTCTATTTTTGTCAAATCTGCAGTGTCTGTGTAGTGTGTGTTTTTTCGCAGGCATCTACAGTGCCGTGAAAAAGTATTTGCCCCCTTCCTGATTTCTGTGTTTTTTGCATATTTATCACTCAAAACATTGTCAGATCATCAAACCAATTTTAATATCACACAGAAACAACCCAAGGAAAGACAAAATTCAGTTTTTGAATGATGATTCCATTTATTAGTGCACAAAAAAAATCTAAACCTATCTGGCCCTATGTGAAAAAGTAATTGCCCCCTTAATCTAATAGCCAGTTGAGCCTCCTTTGACAGCAATAACTGTAACCAAACGTTTGCGATAATTGGTGATGAGTCTTTCACACCGCTGGGGAGGGATTTTGGCCCACTCTTCTATGCAGAATTGTTTCAATTCTGCCATATTGGAGGGTTTTCTTGTATGAACTGCCCGTTTAAGGTCACACCACAGCATCTCAATCGGATTTAAATCCGGACTTTGACTTGGCCACTCCAAAACCTTAATTTTGTTTTCTTTGAGCCATTCAGAGGTGGACTTGCTGGTGTGTTTTGGATCATTGTCCTGTTGCATGATCCAAGAGCGCTTGAGTTTGAGGGCACGAACTGATGGCCGGACATTCTCCTTCAGGATCTTCTGGTAAACAGCAGAATTCATTTTTCCGTCAATCACAGCAAGTTGTCCTGGTCCTGAGGCAGCAAAGCAGGCCCAGACCATCACACTGCCACCACCATGCTTTACTGTGGGCACCATGTTCTTTTTATCAAATGCTGTGCCATTTTTACGCCAGATGAAACGGGCTGCAGACCTTCCAAAAAGTTCAATTTTAGACTCATCGGTCCACAAAATGTTTCTCCAAAAGTCTTGAGGGTCATCAAGGTGCTTTTTGGCAAAGGTGAGACGAGCCTTTGTGTTCTTTTGTGAAAGCAGTGGTTTTCTCCTGGGAACTCTTCCATGGATGCCATTTTTGGCCAGTGTTTTTCTAATGGTGGAGTCATGAACACTGACCTTAACTGAGGCCAACGAGGCCTGTAGTTCTTTCGATGTGCGTCTAGGTTCTTTTGTGACTTCCTGAATGAGCCGTCGTCGCACTCTTGGAGTAATCTTAGTTGGTCGACCACTCCTGGGAAGGGTTGCAACTGTTCCCAGTTTCCTCCATTTTTGAATAATGGCTCTGACAGTGGTTCGCTGGAGCCCCAGAGCTTTGGGAATGGCTTTGTAACCTTTTCCTGAATTATAGACTTCTATCACTTTTTTTCTCATTTGTTCTTGAATTTCTTTGGATCGTGGCATGATGTGTTTGTTCTTGAGATGTTGTAGCCAACTTCACTTTGTTTGACAGGAACTATTTAAGTGATTTCTTGATTCAACACAGGTGGTGACAATCAGGTGTGGGTGTGGCATGTAGAACTGAACTAAGTTTTCTCAAAACTGTGGTTAGTCACAGTTAGTTTGTGATTTAACAAGGGGGGGCAATTACTTTTTCACATAGGGCCAGATAGGTTTAGATTTTTTTTGTGCACTAATAAATGGAATCATCATTCAAAAACTGAATTTTGTCTTTCCTTGGGTTGTTTCTGTGTGATATTAAAATTGGTTTGATGATCTGACAATGTTTTGAGTGATAAATATGCAAAAAACACAGAAATCAGGAAGGGGGCAAATACTTTTTCACGGCACTGTATATGACCTAATTGAAAAGTGTGAGACAGTTACTACCAAACCTACCTTTTGCCAGTATGTGGCTTAAGCGCCGTGACATCTGTATTTTCAGAGTGCTGTGAGGCTGCCTTTACTTCTGTAAAAGAATTGGACCCCAGTGATTTGGTGTGTGTCTACTCAAGTCTCATTAAAAACAAAATAACACTTACCATCAGCTGTAACCAGCAGGTCCAACAGAGCCAGCAGCTGTTCTGTCAGAGAGGCCAGAGATGTCACAAAGTCCTCTCCAGCCAGCTGCAAACACTCCTGGGTAACCAAATAAAATTGAAAATGTTTGTGTTTATTATTATACATTGTTGGGGTTTTTTGTGCTATTTTGTGCCTTACCTTCTGAGCTATGGCAGAACAGTTGATCTCGCTGTAGAGCGCTTGTTGGCGGTGTTGTTCTCTGAGCAAGAGTGACTGCAGAGCTTCACCGCTCATACAGAGCCGCAGCTGGCACACAATATCACTCTGTGCACAAAAAACACACTACTAGACAAAGTTCATTTATTAGGATGCCAGTACAGTCAGTATTATAACAATACCTTTGCAGTCTCATTTTCTGCCACAGTCTGGTCTAACTCACGCCTAATTCTGTCCATCTCAGCCCTGAGTTTCTCCTGGTGCTGATGCTCATGTAAACGAATGACTAATTCAGGTAACTTCTGACATACTTGTTCTAATATAGACAGATGTTTCACAAATTCTGAGAACCAAAAAAATGTGGTTATACTTGGATGGAGTCAGAATATATTTATGCAGTGTAAAATCTCTGACCACTCCTTACTGATGAGTACCTTTTTTGCTGGAGCTTAGGAAAGTCTTTGACTGTTCAAGATATCCCAGAAGTCGTTGCTGGATGTTGTCAACCCACTGCCCCAAACTGTCAGGAACCAGCAGGAAGTGACTGTCACCAGGGTCACGCTGGTAGAAATCCTGAGAGGTCCAGAAAATATTAAACTGTATCACTATCAGTCACACAGTGATCAATGGTTAGTACCCTATTCTTTGTGGTAGTTTGCTGGGGTAAGAGAGTATAAAGGTTTGTGAACTCAGATTTGTGAACTCAGACATCACCGTTACTATTGAACATGGTAAAACCTTATGTGGACGTTTGTGACTGGTGTGTGAGTAATAGTACTAGTAGTAGTAGAAGTAGTAGTAGTGGAAGGTCAGATCAAACATGTAGATGCTACTACAATCACCCAATGGTACATAGTAAATTACCTCAGCAGTGAGCATCAGAACATCACTGGCTTCCCACAGCAGGGCACTGACTTTGGAGCCGAAAGAGCTGCAACACAAATTACATGATTAGGTTAAGGTTAAGGTGAACTTATGCACCGAGGGTCTGATCTAATAAAGAGTAGTGGCTTCACTCACATATCCTGCCCAGTCTCCGGTCTAGGCCCAAACATCTGCAGCCTCCAGTCCACTTGGACTGCTCTGCCTTCTCTCCTTAAAACACACAGGACTGTCACTACTTCAATGCCACAATGGAGTCACACAGGTCATGAATTAATAATGAGAAATTAATTAAGAGGAGATCAGGGCCAAGTCTGAGTCTCGCCAGAGGAGGCAGAGCTGAAAGAGAATGCTTCCCAGTATAGCATAGATTTAATTCTTGTACCAGCTGACACACACACACTGGGTGACACTCTGTATTCAAGTTTACTGGACAAGCTCTTGCCATCCACAAATGTGTGGTGTTTACCTCATTGCAGGAAAGTCTTCTCTCTTCTGAATAGGTCCAGGGCTCTGACCTGAGGACACATCACATAACGATGGTAAATAAGTGGTATGAATTTTAAAAAGAGCGTAAAACTCTCTAGACAGACAGGCTTTACCTGCTCCTCCTCGGGGTTCTGTCTCAGGGGGAGGCTGCCTATCCATGCCAGGACAGTCACAGTTAGGACATACAGAATCATATAAAATATGATATAATATATAAAGACAAACCTGTTTAGAGTTTTTATGAGTCCCAGGAAAGGGTCATTATGCAGTCCACCTCCCGAGCCATAGGGCTGCAGGGCAGAGGTGGAGGATGAGAGGGGTGCTGACAGAGAGCTGTCCTCCTGCAGAGGCCACTGTTGTGAGTCCTAAAATATCACAACAGGATCACATCAGTAGAGTACCATGTGTACCAAGTGTACCATGTGCGGTAAAAGCTCCAGGATGAGTCACTCCAGACTCTTTGTGAAGTCAAAGGTTAGTGATAGGCCTGTAGTCTGAGGTCATTGTCATGTTGCATCTTCAGGACAGGAGCAAGGCACAAAATCTTTGACCACAGGGGGGAATTTCTGAAGGCTCACAACACCTCCAATCAGGGCTCTCAAGTTTTGAGCGGGGTGGTGCGTGAGACTGTGTTTTTTCCGAGGAGCGGGGGGCTGCTTAATTTAGTGCGTAACTAAATTTCAGCGTGAGAAATACCATGTGTGGCGTGTGAGCGTGTGAACACGTCGAATTGCGTGTGTCACACTCTCAAAGCGTGAGACTTGAGCTTGAGCTGGACTCAGTGATAGTCCTCATGCCACTCCATACCTCCCATTAGTGCACTGAAGGCCCTTTGTATCCAAGAGAGGGCCTATGCTCACTGTAAACAATGGCTCAGTTCGCAGTGGCACAATTTACTTGAACACTTTTGATGAAAGTCACTGTACTACTGTATAATTATTTGGAGTAAACCTGTAGACATACCAAGGTAAAGTGAAGATACTGAGCCTGTTGGAGAAGTGTCTGACTGAGGATGGAGAGTGTGGAGAACACCTGGGCTTGGCACACCTGCAAATTCATATACGGTTATCATTACCTGCAGTTAGTGTGGACATAGCATGTATATGTGTATTTCATCCTTATCAGAGTATGATTTGATCTCTAGAGCAATATGACCAAGCCTGTACCTGTGTCTCTCTGTCTTCCAGAAGAATCTGTAGCTCTTGAATCTTGCAGCTGATGTCAGACTGCTGCTGATTAATGGTGGCAGCCTGCAAATGTCCACACTTCATTCAGTTTCCATGCTAAATGCACATTGGTTTGTTTAAACATTTCTGTTGTTTTGTCACTTGTGAGATTCCAGCCACACATACCACAGACTTGATCTTGATTTGAGTGATGCGGAGGATGTTCTGGGTCTTTTCCACAAACATGAACTCGGACTTGAGGGAGGTCATCTTCTCCTGCAGACTGTACACCTCCTTGACCTGAGGCAGAGACCCGTATAAGACTACATCTTCACTTTGGAGCTGAACATTCACTCCATTACCTGTTGTAAACTGCTGGAGTGGCAGGCTTCCAGCTGACCAAGGATGGACTCTTCCTCCATATTAATCTTTTTCATTTCTTTCTTCAGTCTCTTCTGAAACATTTTAATCTCATAAGAAGAAAAGTCCCCTCCTTCACTAAAAAGCCTGTCAAAACACGATATATATATATTGTAAGGAAGGAATCCGGGTTTTCATAGCACCTAATCCATTTTGTATGTTATAACAATATAATTTTCATCTATATGTGAGTTAGTTTCTGTCATTTAGTTAAGCAAGAAATTTAATGTAGCACATTTATGAACCTTCACCTCAAAAAAAAAAAAAAAAAAAAAAGCATCCAAAACAGACCTGGGAATTTTAGAGCTCCCGGGCTACGTATGGCTGTATGATTGATTCTGGAATTACAAAATAAACATATTTTATAATTTAACCTCACGCATGGACTAAAGCTACATTGCTTTTATTTTAGAGGTGTTTTTTTAAATTATATTTTTTGTAAGGCAACATCACTTCTTCATTGGTGAGTCATAACATAATACTCTTCCCAGTCTTACCAGCTTGTCATTCTATGCCATTTACTGCTTTTTATAAAGAAATACAACTAATATTATATAGAATTGAGTTAAGACTGCTGCCCCCGCGACCCAGAAAATGGAAAAGCGGAAGAAGATGAATGAATGAATGAGTTAAGCATTTTGGCCTGGCCTCATGTGGCTCCATAATTTAAAAAGCATGTCACCTGAAGGAACAGAGCAGCTGTGATGTGGCCTCTTTGAGCTGCTCCAGTTGGACCTCTACATTTTTTCTGAAGTTGGCCTGAGATATTCCGGTCTCTGTCATGTGATTCTCTAGATACTCCTTCAGGATGGAGCCGAGGGTCTCCAACCTGCATAAAAGGCAGAAGTGAAGAAACATCTGGTCCATTCATAAGCACACAGAAGAGGTAGGATCTGTGTAGCCTGTGATTGGTCAATCCGAATTATAGAGATGGATGAGCAGAGGCGTACCGCCGAAGGCTATCCACAGACCGAAGGCTGTTTTCCAAGCTGGACACAGTACTCAAAAAGGTCTGGTTCCTCTTGCCCACACACTCCAGGACTTCCTTCAGATCAGTGTTAAGGGACAACAGAGTGTGTGACACTGTTTCGCAGTGAACATCCACTTGCTTTATGTGCATCCGCAGCTCAGCTACAAAACAAGTGGACACTTCTTGTTTTGTTTTACAGAACAAGCTCTACTGGACCAGCTACCATGAGAGACAGGCGGACCAGATTTGTAGATTAAAATTGTTTAACCGCTGTTGATGCTGTACCTAGACGTGGCTGGAAGATATGTAGCTGGACATGCTGGGCACTGAGCTGCTGCAACTTCAGATTCTGTTCAGTTAGCACCTCCTGTCTGAGGTGTGAGAGCAGAAAACGGGCCGAGAGGACACCATCATGGAAGTGCTGCTCCATGTGGTCCACACATGAGCTCCTCACTCTGCCAATCAAATAGAAAACACACAGTCAGTCATGCGCAGAGGTAAGGAAGGCAGTGTATGTGCAAGCAACTGACCATATCATACCCTTGTACATTAAACTAGCACTAGCTTGCTAAATCACAATTACTCACAGAAAACAGTAATTTCACAAACAGTTCAAACACATGTCAATAAAATGCTATATAAATAAGAAAGAATTTCCCAAAAGCACTGCCCATTTTTGAATTTCCATAGTTTTGGTTGAATGTCATTATATAGTACACATCACTTATACAAATATGAGCTATATATGATGAGAATGTGAGGTCACTACCTGCTGAGTGTCTGAGAGAGCAGCGCAACAGGAAACACAACTAGATGTATGTTTCTCAGAGACTGATTTAATTCAAAGGATTGGCATTTGAAGACAGGTCCATTGTAGGTGAAGCCTCTTGATGAGATAAACTCCTCTGAACTGTTCATGTCACACAGATCCAGGAGCCTTATGTCGACCTGAAGCAGACACATAGAAGCCAAACCATGTGAAGAAAGGAACTACTTCATGTGATCTCACCTGATCTTGTGCAGCATCAGTGTTCATCTCCTTATTCTTTTTGTCTAGAGTGGTTGAAGCTCCGATATTGGAATCTACAAAAGGAACAAAGGTGTCAGAGAACACAAATCTGGAATTAAAAAGTATTTTATTGTTTCAGACAAACAATTCCTTCCTGGTTTGAAGGACTTTGTGAGGACCCAGTGTGGCCCTTTCCCTATTCAAAAGATATACTATTTTGATCTGAATTGCTTAATTTCTTGAAACCAGTGAAGAGAAAGAGGCAAATTTGTAGCTAAGTTGACTTGAGTTATTAGCATCTGACTACATGGTGGCGATTCATTTTACATCAGTTCTATAGTAATTGTTACAGATGACAATAAAAGTTGGTAACAAGAGAAATATTATTAACAAACAGAATTGCAGTAGTTATGATACATGTATGATGTCACTGTTTTAGATAATAGGGCTCGGGATAGAACATCACAAACAACTGTTACTTTGCCCTGTTTGACTCAGCAGTACAAAATGGCCATAGAAAAGCATAAACCTAAACAATGTTTTAAAATAGTAAGCAAAAGAGCAATCAGATGCTTGGTCACCACTAGTAAATATGTGTATCCTGCTATAGTGTCAGATAACTTTTGAATGAAAGCTAAGTTTTGTATTAAAAACTCCACTGGGACCTGATTTTTGTCCCCATGAATGTATGTCTGTCTGTCTGTATGTCTGTAAGTCTGTCTGTATGTATGTCTGTATGTATGTCTGTATGTCTGTATATCTGTATGTATGTATGTCGGGTCCCTAGATGAATACCTGCTCACATACACACACAATACACATTTTCACTCACTGACCTAGGTCACTGAATTCTGGGCCAAATTCATCAAGGCTCTGGAAAATAAAAGTAATATGACTTTACTTCACATTCACATGTGACAGTGATATGTAGGTACATGAGGGTGGATAAAAATGGTTCAGTTACCGGCCTATAGATGCTGCTGAGGTGGAAGAATGCAGTGAGGCCACTGCTGTAGTTCTGGAGTTCCAGTAGATACAGAGCAGGGAGTCTGTCCAACACAGTGTTCTGATCCAACAAATTCTGCCTACAGCTACAACCACCACACAGACACCCAGCACAGCAACACAAAACACACTGATATAAACTGTTCTATCAAAGTTATAAATTAATACTGTGAAGTATTGTTTTTCATTATGTTGTGGTCCTATTGTTTATTTCCTGCCTCATTACCTGTCATGGAGCTCTTGTAGGCACAGCAGTGCTTTGTCCAGAGATATGCTCAGGGCCTCCTCATTGCTCTCTTGTCGTAGTATACTCAGCTGCTCATCCAAGTGGAGTGTTTTTCTCTGAAATATACAATTTAGTGGTCATGAAAGATCACTAAAATCTAAACAGACATACGTGATTCTCCTTTTATCTAAACAGACAGTTACCTGTAACTGTTCCTCCTGCAAGTGCCTCAGTTCCTCCACATCTTGCTGAACTTTTGTCTCTATATTTTTGAGATTGGAGCAGTGTTCCTCCCATAGAAATGATGCTTGTTGCATTAATCCAAACACTGAGCTGCTTAATGAGAGACTGTGGCTGCTCACAGAGTCACAGCTTACCTGTACGGCACATAGAAAGTGATGTTAAAATGTTTCAGAACGGCCTGAGGTAAGTATGAAGACTTACTCACATCAAAAGCAGCCAACTGCTCATCAGCTTTGCTCTGACTCTGACCAATAAGAGGTAAGAGGTGGGACTGTACAGTGTTAGTGAACTGAGCTTCTGAGAGTTGCAGATCCCGGAGAGAATCCTGAGGAACAACAAAGAAGATATTTGAGTCATATACAGCAAAGGCATGTTGAATAGTTCTCGTGATACCTCACAACGGTGAACCTCCTCAAGTTGCTCCTGCCAGATCTGGTCAAAGCAGTTGCGGATGTACTTCACAAGGTCACCATGGAGACCATCTATAAACAAACATTTCACTATTCAACAATTCATTAAGAAAATAAAACATACAGAGGAAAGAAAACAGGCAAAGCATTTACCAATTTGATGGTTATAGCTTTTCAGTTGGTCAAACCAATCAGACACCAGAACAGAGGTAAGCGGGGGCAGTGAACTAGAAAATGTCATTTTTATGTTTATTGTTTTGTCTCAAAATATAATACAGATGTATATAGAGAAGGTCCTGACCTCAGGTTGATGATAGTCTCACAGCGTTTGACATTCACTTCTCTCAGACTCTGGTGGATTTTATGAACCTCTGGCTGCTGAAAGAACAGCCCTTCATCCAAGTCATTTCTGCATAATTCACTGTGCATATGCAAAATATTAAAAACATTCTGTATTTCTTGCAAATCTGTTACCACTGGAACAAGCACAATAGGTGAGCTTATTATTATCTTATTTGCTAAATAATTACATATTGAATTTGTGATCTGGCCTTATTGTTTAATAATAAGTCTGCATCTATGTGTGAATTTGGGAGTGAATTGTATGTCAGGGCTTGTTTCATAGTCATTCCTGCATTTAGTTGATCACTGCTCAGATAAGTCTAAGTTACTATGATAGACTGCATAAAACTGAATGAAGAGAGAATAGTGACACTTGATAGTGCCTCAGGGCAGCATTTTTTCTATTGTGTTGTGAGTACTATTTATATTTGAGGTACTGGTTTGTTGGTTTTAAAGCACCCACCTGAAGCGCTGCACAATCTGCTGAATTCTGCTGCTCCTCCACTGCTCCACACAGTCTTCCCAGTGCTGGTGGAGCAATGACGCCCCCTGTAGATTTGCCACCAGCAGGTGCAAGCGCAGCTGGCAGAGACTGCGCCGATTAGCCAACAAAGACTGATTTAGCATCTGTGAACAACAGACAGACATGTGGGTTGAGGGTTCAGTAGTTAAGGTAATGAAATGTCTATAAAAATACAAATAAATGAGGAATAGATTAAAAGGAAACCATGCAACGTTCACACAGGAAGGCCCTGTCTGGTCTGAGAATGCTGTGCTGGAATTCTATTTACCAAATAGCCTATACAAAATTTTGATTTAGCTATTGGCCATCAGGCACAAGAATCTATCCTTTCTCTTCTACAGTCGACACAAACAAATGGAAACAATACTGAAAAATGTTGACTGTTGCTCATTAGACTTACCAAAACTTTAAAAAATAGCATCTAACTAAAAAAAAGTAATGTTTGTAGTTTGATTATAAAGAAAAGTGTCATGTTCTGTGTACAAGTCCCAATAATGATAAATCCCAATGATGTTGTCTTCATGTGTATAGCAGGACTCCTCTGCTTTCTTCGTGAGTCAAAGACTTACATTTGCCTTGGAGTGAAGCAGCCGTTGGATGTCAGACAGGGGCAAAAAGCTGATCTTCTCCAGCAGACCACAGTGGTTCTTCAGCACAGCTTTAATCTAAACATTAAATAGGTAATTCTGTCTGTCAAGAACATAAATGTTTAGATAGACTGTGGGCCCTGTGGTCTGACCTGAAGAGTCCTCTGTGTTTCAGACTGGCTCATTTTACAGTCAAACTCCATGATTCTGCTCTTTTTCAGCTTCACCTCCTCCTCCAACTCCTCCCACAGAGAACATATATCCTATAAGAGAACATAAATAAATAAATACATGCATGCATGCATGCATGCATGCATACATACATACATACATACATACATACATAAACACATAACTCAACATTCACCTGTAGACTGTGTGAATTCAGTTCTTCAGCCTGTTCCATTTTGTGAGTCAGTTTGTCTAGTCTCAGGTCAGCTTCTCGCAGAGAACTCAGTAGTTCCTCACAATTTGCCCTTGCGTGTGACTCAAACAGCTGGATGAACATATAGGTCCAAAGCAAGGTACAAATGGTTAAAGTAGCAACAGTATTATTTGTTATATATATTTAAATATTCAGTATACACATGGTGTGCTTGAATAGACAAAGAGATTCTTGGTCCAAAGTGTAGCATATCTGAGGGATTAGCCTATAGTGTTTTAGGTTGATCAGGGAAACTGGAGTTCCTGGACCCAAGGAGAACATGGGGAATTACACATTGTGGTTGAGAGATGATGACTGCTAGCTCGAGCACCATAAAATCAAGTATTGTACCTGATCATGAAGTCAAAAGTGACAACATTAAAGTAGATTGACCTTCCAACCTAGGTTAGCAGTGTGAAGTCCGTGCTAATAGCTGGGTGGCAAGCTCTTTCCTTCACAAATCGGAAGAAGAGTTTAACTACTGGTACGGAGTACTGCCGCTGTGTCTTTGAGCACGTGTAGTCAGAAGAGCCATAGGCTGTATGTAGTAAAGTAAAGCAATTTGAGAGACCTATACAGCTCTCTGATCTCAAATCAGAGCTTTCTTTGAAAGACTTGTATGACTGAACCTGAAGAGCTTGTAGCTGTAATACATGTGAAGTTATTACCTTGGATATGACGATCAGCTCTTTGTCCAGCTGATGCAGTGTTTCTTGGTGCTCTGTCATTTTCTTCTTTGAGATACACTCAATGACATCTGAACTGTAATCACTGGTTACTATAGAGTACAACATGTACAACATGTATTAAGCTTATAACATTATGTGTTGCAATATCTTAATGACACTAAACATATACAAACCCAGAGTGTCAGGGAGTCCACTCACATCCTCGCTGTCATCAGTGTCAACAAGTGATTTTTCACTGCAGTAATCAAATATTGAAATATTATTCAGCAATCTGCACATGGTCTCTGTGCCTCGTCAGTGTGATATTGTACTACCTGCTGGCTGTACTGCACTGTGTATTACTCTGCACGCTCTGATCTTTCCACGCGGCCAGCAAAGACCTTGACAGCTGCACCTGCATATTTTTCAGACATGACCTCAATTTAACTCAAACCTATTATTGGAGACATCTTAGGACTGTAGGAATGTATGTGATGTACTGGGACACTTCATCCAAACAATACACCGATCAGAGAAGGACAGATAAATTTGAGGAGCTTTAATGTCCTTTCTTGTATTTGTCTGGTAATCTATAAAACCATCTGAATCATATCACTAACTGAAATGACACACATATAATCAGCCTATGAAGAACTGTTAAACAGTTTATATCAATAAAATATGTAACTTAAACAAGTTAATAAATTTAATTAGCATCAGAACATTACATAGCAATTAAAGAAATAATGAACTGAAGCTACAGCAGTTAGGCTTGAAATAACAGCGTTACCATGGTACCAGCACCTATAAAATAGAGAATAAGTTTGATCAAATCTGTGTTAGCATTCTGGTTCCTTTAGCAACCAGAAAAAGTTAGTGTGTTCTGGGTTGTAGTTTGCACCTCGTGGCCATATTCAAGGCATCTAATTTAGTTTCAGTCTGTTAACATAATTTTAAAAATGGTAATTAAATCCTTTCATCATTGTGCTTGTTGTATCCTTAGCATCCTCTAGCCTTCACGTTACCTGCGCGTCGAAGAGTTGCGTGTACACCTTTCCGCTGGGGACCGTTTTGCTGTCATTTTGAGCCATATTAATGTTTCTTTTGCCCTGTCTGGGTCGACGGCGGCTCATTTCTCCTGCCTCTCGACCGTGTCCCTTAGGCCTGTATGAGGATGGACAGTCAAATACTTGGCAATATTCCCCCCCCGTCCCCCATATTGGCATAACCTGTATTCCATAAAAAGACATATCACTCTAGACACTTTAAAAACTGCTGCTAAGAACTACTGTTGCACATTTACATCTGGAATTTTACCACTGTTGTATTGTTGTTTACTATTGTTATTGCACTGGAATTACTACTGTTGCACATTTATTTTTATCTTTACTTTCAATGCACATTCTATTGCACATTACCATCTCACTGCTGTGTCTTCCATTGCACATTTTTGATGCACACTACACATTTTGGACATCTGTAAATAGGTATTTATTTATTCTGTTGCGCTGCTTTCAGATTTTAGATTTTAGTCTTAGTTTTTGTTTTGTCTTATATTGTATTTTCTACACCGTCTTTCTGCACTACTTGGCCAGAGAGAAATGAAATATTGATTCACTGTATGTTGAACACATATGGCAGAATTGACAATAAAGCTGACTTTGAACTTTGATCTTTGGTCTTGAGGACTTCTCTAGTAGATCATCCCCGTCTGAGTGTCCATGGCAACGCTTCCCAAACCACCCCAAGGGTCAACAAGAAAGAAAAAAAAAAAAAAAAAAGAGGTGTAAGGGCTGTTTTATTGTTATTAATTGCTGTTGTATTTATTTGGTTAGAGTGGGTTCAAGTGTATGGAGGAGTCATGATTATGCTTGAGTCTACAGGCTGCAGGGCACTTTGTGGACTCGTGTGGGGGCGCAGTAAGTCACAAGGTACCATAGAAGTGGTCATCTGAGAGGTTAGCACCTCAAGGGAGCAAGAACCAGAATTCACCAAGAGGTTGCCTTTAGGAACTGACCATAGATGAGGATTATAGTCCAACATTCATTTCAAAATAATGTTATTTCACTACATCAAATCGAATAATAGTAGTCTCATTTTATTCACAGTAAACAACAGGTCAAATTTGTGAAAAAAGTCTAATGACGACGATATAAGATGTCCCAGGACTCTCTCCACTTGAGTCTCTGCAGTTCAGAGGCAGATAGTTGTGGGCTTCCATAGGTCAAAGGGCAAAAGTTTTGATAGGACAATACTATGGACACTGCCAAAGCCAACACACACACAGTCATGGCAAGGCGCTGAGCTCCACTGCTGAAAGGAGGAGGAAAAACTGTATCAAAATACAAACAAAACATACTGCTAAGAAAATATGTAACAGACTAAATATTTTTGGTGCATGATATAAAGAGAAACATCTCTCATTATACACTCAACAAAAATATAAACGCAACACTTTTGTTTTTGCTCCCATTTTTCCTGAGATGGGTCCAAAGATCCAAAATTCACTCCAGACACACAACACTACCATTTCTCTCATTGTTCACAAATCTGTCCAAATGTGTGACAGCGAGCATCTCTGCCCCGCCGAGACAATCCACCCCACCTCACAGGTGCGCCACATCAAGATGCCAATCCGACATCATGACCAGTGCACAGGTGCGCCCCACCCTGCCCACAATAAAAGGCCACCCCGAAATGTGCAATTTTTTTTTGCTTTATTGGGGGTCTGGGGACTCAGAACCAGTCAGTATCTGGTGTGACCACCATTTGCCTCATGCAGTGCAACACATCTTCTTCGCATAGAGTTTATCAGATTGTCAATTGTGGCCTGTGGAATGTTGGTCCACTCCTCTTCAATGGCTGTTATGGACGAAGAACACAGGTGCATTTTATTGATGGCATTTTGAATGCACAGAGATACCGTGATGAAATCCTGAGGCCCATTGTTGTGCCATACATCCATGAACATCACCTCATGTTTCAGCAAGATAATGCACGGCCCCATGTTGCAAGGATCTGTACACAATTCTTGTAAGCTGAAAATGTCCCAGTTCTTGCATGGCCAGCATACTCACCGGACATGTCACCCATTGAGCATGTTTGGGATGTGCTTGACCGGCGTATACGACAGCGTGTACCAGCTCCCACTAATATCCAGCAACTTCGCACAGCCATTGAAGAGGAGTGGACCAACATTCCCCAGGCCACAATTGACAATCTGATAAACTCTATGCGAAGAAGATGTGTTGCACTGCATGAGGCAAATGGTGGTCACACCAGATACTGACTGGTTCGGAGTCCCCAGACCCCCAATAAAGCAAAAAAAAAAAAAAATGCACATTTCGGGGTGGCCTTTTATTGTGGGCAGTCTGGGGCGCACCTGTGCACTGGTCATGATGTCGGATCGGCATCTTGATGTGGCACACCTGTGAAGTGGGGTGGATTGTCTCGGCGGGGCAGAGGTGCTCGCTGTCACACATTTGGACAGATTTGTGAACAATGTTTGAGAGAAATGGTAGTATTGTGTATCTGGAGTGAATTTTGGATCTTTGGGTCCATCTCAGGAAAAATGGGAGCAAAAACAAAACTGTTGCGTTTATATTTTTGTTGAGTATATTTCAGCTTATCCAAACTTACATAAAGCATGCACATACCTAAGCAGGTAACAGTGGACATGCTCCATGACAGCAGGACTTAACAAGTGCAGGTAGCACAGAGCTGGCAGGTAGTGATATAGAAACAGCGTCTTCTCCATCAGGAGGAACGGCACAAAGTTCATTGTCCACCCACCAACACAAACTGTGCCAAGAGAGACAAAACTGTTCCATACATCTGTACAGAGATACAACAGAAACATGTAAATCCAGTGCCAATATAGGTCCATCTGATTTAGTCTGCAGAGGATTTTATGTACCATCAGGTATGTCCTTGAAGCCCCGCCTCCTCCGAAGCAGGTAAGTGATTGCCAGCAGTTGATAGGCCAGTAGGCTCATATTGGCTATAGCCCAAGACACAGGATTTCCAATGAGGTGGATCTGAGCCTAAAACAAACAATGAGAAGACAGGAGATGGAAGCTGTACTCCTTTGTTACTTTTGTTTACTTTTAGTTACTTTTGATTGAGCTTTGACCTACATTTGTGGAGGAATGCAACCAGTACGCAATGTTGGTCTCTAGGGTTAGCCACTCGGATGGAGTCGAGCTGTATTTGTGTTCAGAGTTTTCCTGTTTGGCATTGAGCATCTTCCACTGCCAAAAGTTACGAGAATTAGTTGAACAGAGTAAATAAATGAAAAAGAAATATCGTACATGTTAAGTTGTGAGATACCTGAAGTTCAATAAACTTTGCCCACAATGAGATTTTTCTGGTAACATCAATATGAGTTGGTGAATGAAGCTCCAGCTCCCTCTCCCTCTGCTCTTGACCTGCACACACATCATACAGCAGTGATCCTCAACTTAGACGAAGGGACCCCCTCAAAAAAAACAAACAAAGAGGGCGAAGGGGGTTCACTTAACTGCTAGAATTATAATAAAGATGTGATATTTTAAATAGCTACAGTACTATGTAGTTTCCTATTGATTATTGTTCCTTGGTAGCTTCATTAATCACTGATAATAATTTTCATATTTTTTTCCCATAAGAAGACTGTAATTTGCCAGGGAGGAGAAAGCAGCACATCTATGCCTCCACTGACTAAACTACTTTAGTAGTTTAGAAACTACTGCTAGAGTATATTAAAAGTTGTGCAATAAATCCTTAAAGTCATTTGGATCCATACTGGTTCCATATCTGTGCTCTTCTACGGTCCAGCTCTGGCTGCTGCTGGGGGCAGTGAACAGCTTGTCTGCCATCACCTCCAGCTGATGGAAGCCCCAGTCCGGCAGAGACGCCCCGCTCAACTATAATGGCAAATAAATGCATTACTACATAACACTGAGCATTAGGCATATAATACAACTGCTGAAGCTGATCACCTTGAGAACTGCTGATGTGTTGAGGTGGACGAGTCGCACATCTGACAGAATGGTCTTCCACACTTCACCATCTGACTCCCTGTTACTTATTTCCTAAGACAGAAAAAAACAGTTTAGCTTGACAGTATGGCTTTTTCTGTATTATAGTTCCATTTAGTCCATAGTTCTCTATTATAGCTAAATGTAGTACTACTGCTTTTAAATAAGATAAAGAGAATTTATGCAAGTTTTTAAATCATCACTGGAAGATAACTATGTGTTATGACATATGATGTGAGTGACGATGTGCTTGAACAGACCATTGTTCACTTACAAATTAATAGATCTAAAATTATCATGATGTGTTTTTCCATAATTACAGCTGTTACTATTATGTTTCTATGAGGTTACAGAATTGAAGACTCGCCACTGTCCACATGTTCTGGGGGGCCATGGAGACATTGTAGTTAATGTAGCCAGACACCTCCTGAGCATGAGGGCTCATCGGAGCAGCTACATCATGACTGAAAACAAAACAAAAAGCAGGTATATTAGTGTATACATTTAAAATTAGGGCTGTCAAAGGTACCGTGTTTACTAATACAATTTACAATTCTAGTGACATTAGTGAGTATTTACCTGTTGAGAAAACGTGAGGTCATTCCGTGGACAAGCTGAATGACATCCCCATGGCGAACAGGCCTGGGAGGAGTGCCCACCACCAACTCCTGCCTGAAAGAATGGAAAGATATCTCAAGTTTGATTTGATAAAAAACAAAAGAAATTACATTTCCTATAGAAAGGAAGTTTTGCACGGTTTAAATTTTCTCTTTAGCCCGACCTGCGTGGATCTTTAATAATCCACCAGTTGTTGACGTCTTTGAAAGGATAACATGTGACCTGCTGCTGGTGGGAGCTGCCTCGCCCATTTTCATACCTGAACATAAAAGGGATATCAAGAAAATAAAATGTTTTAATAATTGTTTTATTTATTTAATATTTAATTTGAGAATATTCAAATATAAAGATGTGGATAATGCAAGTAAATCATAGTAATACAAATGCGTATCCATCCCTTTCACCTGATTGGGTAGTTGGCCTTATGTGAATGAAGCCAGCAGGGTACAGGGTTGGAGGTGGAGCTCCTCAGGGTCACCTGGCTGCCATAGGCCACTTCTAGTGGCTGTCCCTGGGTGATCCTAGAGAGCCCCCCCTTCAGCGACACAGAAAAAGCCTTCAGCCTTGAAGTCTGGTGTTAGACATACTAGTGTCGAGGGATGCAACGATATTCGATATAATATCAAATCGTTCGATACTAGTGTCATAATTCAATACGTGTTTAGTCGATAAGCACGTGTCCCTCCATGCACACAGTGTCATTTAAATTGATCATAAACGAAAACAGTTGTCCTTCTCCAATTCAGTAAGAAAACAAGTCCATAGGGACTTGGACAGCTGAAATATTGTAACAGAGGTGGATTTTATCTTTTAATCACTTTATTTTACGTTGATAGACCCAGGAATGACAAAGATATTACCTTTTAAATACTTTAGAATCACTTTTGGCTTATACTCTATCTCATAAGTTTTACTCAGAAAATGGTCTGTTAAGACATTTCTATGTAATATAAAGATAGTTAGTGTTCATAAAGTAGATGGTAGCGCTGCAGTGCAGTGGCGGTTCTAGGATTTTTCTGAAATGTTCTCTGTGCGTGCTGCTGGAGACAAGGCAGAGCAGTGTGGACACAGGAGCCTCTGAATGCAGTGAGAGGAGAAGCACTCAGGAGGAAAAGAAATCAGCCAATTATCATCAAAAAAGGAAAAGTCTGATAGTGTAACACTCAGTCTATATTAAGAGTAGACTGGTTATATTATAAAATATAAAATAGCCTGAAAAAGCACTGTTCTTATTTTCACTGAATAAAAATTCTGAGCTGTAAATCATTGAACCAAATGAATTAAAACACTTCATATATAAACTACAACTTTTGTTGTACTGTAATGTATTGTATGTAATGTATGTATTGTTTCATTAATATCATAGCGTTATTATATTAGCAGAAAAAAATTCCTTAAAAAAAAAATTCAAAATCAAATAGATATTGTGACCTCTATATCGAGATATGTATCGAATCATGAAAAAACTGTATCGCTGCATCCTTAGTGGAGACTATAGAGTGTGTGTACCTCGAGAGTTGCCTGGAAAGCAGAGCTCATGAGCTGATCATGGGGCCCGCTGCGGTGCAGGAGACTGAGGTGGATATAGAACCAAAACACATAGAGAAGAACAGGCACTACAACCAAACACACCAGTCGACAGACAGCATGTACGCAGACACTCAGCTGTCACACACAGAAAAGTGGGTTACACCGGGCTGCACACAGGATTTCTGCATCTTTTAGATGTACAGAGAACTCACATGGCTAATGGAGTGGTCTCCAATCAGTTTCCAGGTGTGTACACAAGCCACGGCCAACAGCAACAGATACGACAGCAGGCCCATGTACTTGACCCTGAGCACAGAACACAACATGGTGTCCGTTGAGTTACATCTACTGTATATTAATACTACTGTATCCTTTATATTCTACTATATACAATCATACAGTATGTACCCTATTGCTGCGGCGATGGAGGCTCCAGACAGCAGCAACCAGCAGTAACTGAACCAAGAGCTTTAGACATAGAAGACATTAGAATTAGAATAAGCTTAACTTTTAGGTATTAAGATGCTAGGATCATTTAAAAAAGATCAGACTCCCACCTGTGGTATGTGTTGTGGAATCGTAGGTAACAAAACAAGGACAAGAGCATGAAGAAGATGAGAACAGACTCCAGCAGCATGAACCGGGACTGCACTATCAGGGCGTTCTCTGGAATCCCAATCACACACTTTATTCCAATACATTAGGCACCACACAATTAATCAATACAATTAAACTTAGGCCATTTAAACAGGATTTTAAAATATATCTTTACAGTTTGTTATTGGAGCGAGAAATCAACTAGCTAAAATTGACTTTAAAAGAATGTGTTCACTGTTCAAGTGGTTACTAACAATAATCTCTTGTGTAAATACTTACCCAGCAAAAAGAGCAGTGCAGCTCCCAGAGCCGAAATGTAAGACAATCTTAGCTCCAGAGAAAGACTATAGATCAGAGGAACGCTGAGGGCCCCACAAAGAGCAGGGAGCAACCGCAGATTCCACACACTCACACTGTCCGGATACTCTGCACATAAAGACCAGAGGCACACTGAGGGCCCCACACACTCACAATGTCGGGGTCTAGACATAAATACGAGAGTCAGAACCACCCTGCCTACAACTTAACATTTATCACTTACCTGCCCCAATTCTGTTCCACACAAAATTACCATCGAAACCTCCAAGATAAGCTGCAACAAAGATTTGAACAAACTATGATATCGAGTACTAATTTGGTGTCATTGTATTTTATGGGAAACTGTGTTAATGAATTTTAACTATTTAACTATTCATGAAAATGTTGTCAGAGATGCTTTATGTACATAAGATGTTTTATGTCTGCTGTCTATACCTGCCTAAGGACTGCAGATGGAAAGCAGCTTGTAGCTAAATCTAGCGCAGAGCATCTTTTCTCTTTGAGATCAATGTAATCTGTGCACTGTCCTTGTTTTAAATATATACTTTGGGAGATTAAAGAGTGTATTTTTGTTACATTCTCACATAGCACTAACCTCCAGCAGCTAGAATCATATGACCAAGTGGAGGGCCACTGTCATCGATGAAGAAGACCCTCTTCATGTAAAGTGACACAAACTGTCCATAGTACACTTCATCAAACCTGACAAACAGAACAAAGAGGAACACTTTAGATAGGCATAAATACTAAAAGTAATAAGAAGTGCTTTATAGATAGTAAACCTAGTGTTATGATTAAATAATACAGAGTTGAACTAGTCAAACAATTCATTATATTGTACATCTTGATATAAATACTGTATGGTATATGAAAACACTGTATGGTAGAAAACTCACACCACAGAGTTGGGATAACTCAGTCCCCTTAGTCTGGTCCAGAGAGCCAGCACAGAAACAAACAGGAGAACCACATCCACCTTAGCCGTCACCACCAATGGGAGCTGCAGCATGGCTCTTCTTACAAAGTAGCAGAGTCAGTCACCTTTAAAATAACTTCAAATAAAGCATAGCATATTATTATTTATTTTTGTGTTCAGTGTACTCTTGACTATGCTGTGTGTTGGGGGGCAGCACAAGGACAGGGGACATTCAGAGGCTGGACCGGCCTATAAGGAAAGCTGTGGCTGTGGTTGGACTGGGCCTGGACTGTGAAGAAGGTGGTGAGTATAAAAGCTATCCTGTCCAACCTAAGCCACCCTCTGCCTCAGGAGCAGTGCGAGTATTACACTCACAGACCTGCCCCATGAACAGGGGGAGGAACTCCTTTATACCACGTGCCATCAAGCTGTAAAATGCTGTGTCCCCAAGCAGGGGCAGCAGAAGGAACAGTGGTTTGGTCATAGTCTTTAACTCCTCACTCAGTACTCCTAAGCCCTAGGGTCTCCAACCTGTACCTCTGGAGCAACCAGTAGCTCTCCACACCCTTCCAAGTGACTCACTAAGGTATTTCTGACAGTCATGCAGTATGCAATTATGTATTGTGCTGAATAATTTGATGATCATATGCCTATTACCATTGTAAATGTATAATTTGATGCCCAACTTTGTGCACTAAAAATGGATAAAGGTGTATGTTTCATAGGAATCTAAATCCATTTCCTAGGACTGCTTAAGTTAGTAACTCACTCTCTGGTATTTTTGGGTTTGTAATTTAAAGGTGTTAGCTCACCGGAGGAAAAAGATTGGAGATTCCTGCCTTATTTATCTATCTATCCATCTTTTTTTTCTTTTTTTTTTTTTTTTTTAATTTCTTTAACACTTTTTATCTATCTACACAGCTTATATCTGTTGTACATCTGGAGGCTCATTCTTTCGAAATCTGACCATAAACCAATGTTATGACAGGCAACATGCAAATAATAATAAAAGATATCTGACTACACTCACCTGTCTGTCAGCAGGATACAGGTGGCTCCTAGCTTCACTCACACTGCAGCTTCTGTTGTATTCAGCCGTGGTCCATCTTTGGGAAGTGTCGCAAGAACTATCAGTAAAATATTATTAACGATCCATGTGAACGATTTGTTTTGGATGTGCAGCATGACAGCGTACACTTCCGGGGATTACTACTCTGCTTTACTGCCATCTACCGTTGTGGCATGACACGTAGTTATTTATATCCTCCTGGGACCCGAAGAAAAAAAGTCTATCTAAATTATTATTATTATTATTATTATTATTTTAATTTTCTATTTGGAGGTAAATGAACACCTTAGCGTTTACATTTTGCTAATTTTATTTTTATTCATATTTTTGTAACATGTCCTATGGACTGTAATAGTGTTAAATCCATGTCAAGTTAACCCAACCTAAACCTAACAAAAACATTTTTTTCGGTCGGTTTCACAGTCACCTCAAAAAGTTTTTAGACTCCTTTTTAATTTATTATTTATTTATGTATTTTTATTTATTTTGTTATGTTTTATTTTAATTTTTTATGTATTATTTATTTATTTACTTATTTATTTTATTTATATATTTTTTTATTTTGTATGTATTTTTATATATTTTAGATTTTTTATGCATTATTATTATTATTATTATTATTAATTTATTATTATTATTCTTTTATTTTTTTATTTTTTTATTTTATTATTATTCTTTTATTTTATTATTATTATTTCTTTTTTTTTTTATCGTAGTGCAGCCACAAACTAGAGTCTATCTCAAAACTTAAATGTCCACTATAAAGGACACAAATGAATGGGCGGGTCTCAGGAGGATATAAATAATGTGCTTTTTTCTTTTTTTTTGCTCAGTTTTTAAGCTTAGGTTAGCTTTGGACATTTGAGATGCTACAGTCTTTTTACACCATAAGTGGCAGCAAATGTGGCAGAAGATCTACAGAGGTAACACTGTGAGGGAATGGACGATTTCGTCACCAACAAAAACAGCAGAGTGGAGCATGAACGAGGCCTTTCCTGTTGTGTTCATCTGGCTATCCCCCCCTTACACTGCTGTGATGCTACAGGACAGAGGGGGGACACTTTTAACTCTTCCACAGGATCTGCTGACCCTCCCTGACCAGTCCTCCTGTTAAACTGCACCAAGACCTTTGATAGTGATACAAAGGTGACAGTTTGCTGCAGCAGAATGGGAAGCAGGATCAATAAAGTCTCTCTCTCTTATAATAAAACTTTTCATTCTATTGGCACTTTGCAGATGTGTCAACATTCCCTGGGGGTGTGAAGCTAACTGTAGACACTGCTCTGTCTGATGCGTTGTTATTCAAATCAAACTTTAATCTGAGCTTTATTTTAACACAATCTGACTATAAAGATTTGATTTAACTAAAACTACAGCAGGTGAGCTGATTTTATCCCCATACATAAAATTACAGTTACAAACTAGCTAAATTATCCAAGAGTTTTCCAACAATTAGTTACTCTCGTGTTTTTGTTGAAAATCAAACACTTTAATTGCCTGGAACTGTATAACAAATACTGAGAGATATCCTTCTGGATTTCCAGGCAAATACTTTAATGCAACCATGAACACTTGAAAATGTCCTGAAAATGTCTTGTTTAAATTCATTTTGTGTTTTCAGACAATCTAAAAACTTTTTTGGTAGTGTTTGCTAATGTGTGCATTGTGTCTCCATGACAACTTCAGAACATTGCACCACAGAGATATGTAAAACACCCCCGGCATGATGGCAAAGTATTAATTCTTTACTGTCACACTGCTCCAAAGAGGCCTAACCGCCACCAGCAGTCACACAAATTGTTTCACATGGACACAATTGGGAGTATTTTGCATAACATTCCCTTACAGATTAAACTGAAGCAAGCCACTGAATCCACACTTTTAAGAGATTCCCTCAGTAAGACTTTAATTTGTACCTATCTGACATAGGCCTACAGTTTTATTGAAACCACTATTTTGTGCAAGGCGTCATTGGCTGTCTTAGGACAGCAAAGACTGCAACAGTTCTAGATATCTGCTAAAATGTCACAAAACATTTATGAAATAATTTAGGTTCTCTGACATTATTAAGACAAAATAGATAGACACTTTAGCCTATCTTTAAGGCACAGAGGCATCAAAAACACATAAAATACAATATTCACAAATGCTGTATAATCTGGTTCACGAAATTAGAAGTGCTCATGTCTTTAAAACAGAGCCAATCTGTCCCTTCAGTCATCCAGGCTCCAAATTCCAGACTTTTGACAAACTACAAAACTACATCACCCCTGCTTATGTGCATGCTCTGGGGACATGAGATTTTGCCTGTGTAAACATTCTGCCTGCATTCATTGAGCTATGTAGGTCTGTGATGCTGAGGAGTGGCTCCAGGTCCTCGTTGACAGTCTTGGTCTGGATATATTCCACATGGTAGTGTTGTCCTGTTACTGTAGTGGCCTTTCTGAGTTTGAAGTGTGCAGTCAGTGTCTCTCCTGGTCAGAATTGTGATTGTCTCTGGTCCATTTGATCATAGTCTCTGGAGAACGATAGAGGAAGATGAGTTTTGAGTAGAGTTCCTCCTCCAGCTCCAGCTCTGCTGTCTCCCGTACCTGAAACACACACACAAATGCTGTAGTCCACAGTCCAATGTTCCAGATACTCAAACAGAATCGTGGGAAATAAACCAACCAGGAAGATGTCTGTGCATAACTTTAGGATGCGGTCCACACATGGCAACTCCTCAAACATGATGGAATGGGAAATCTCACTGAAGAATCCACGCACAAATTTGCCAATCACCAACACCACAGACACGTACAGGCCCATAATCCTGGAACACAGAAGTTACACAGTGAATTATAGTAACATTATTTGAGATATACAGTATTATAATTTACCACTATAACTGTATTATATTTATAAGCCATGGTCATACACATCAAAAACGTGTTGCATTTGTAGTTTCTCATTAATTGTTTTTCATTTTGTGAGTAGAATATATGGGAATAATACAAATAACAATAGGATATAGTAAATTGTCATGTATATACATTTATATGAACTGCCCGACCCTAAAAAATATAACTGACACGATTAATTATTATTATTTGTTGTGTTGAATAAAGTTCAATTACTATTAAAGACTCAAAGCCAAATATTAAGTTAAAGTCAAGTATACCTTTCTTTAGGTATAGGTGTTAGCCTAGTGAAAACACTGTACTAAATTAAATACAAAACAGGCTCAAGTGTTCTGACCAGTGAGAGGCAGATCTGAGGCTCACCCATATCCAGCCAGGAAACCCAAGCTTGGGGGACTGACTTTGTCGTTGAAGATGACCATTGGAAGAACTCCACATGAGGAAGGGGCACAGTCTGCTATAGCAATGTCCCACCACTCCTGAGTCCCAGTGTTTGTCAGGGACTTATCACTCATCAGGGACAGAGTGATGTTCAGGTAGCCTTTCTCGTCCTCTACAACATACACCACCAGATCAAACGCAAGCTTTGGATTGAATAATTGTATTTGTGCATAAAGGGACTGAGCTCACCTTCATACAGCTGACTGACGGGTTTGGCCTCTGCTCCATTTGGGGCTCGGATGTAGTTTGGGAACATGTGTGGCACGAGCCTGATAATGAAACATCATGTTATATAGGCCCTTTTGTAAACAAAAACATTCTAAATTCCAAAATGGAGACAGCTGGATGTAAAAGTGAAGTGGAACATAATGTGATTTCAATGGGAAAACTGGGATTAAAACCCAGAATATCACAAAATATGAAAAATCAAGGGAAGTTAGGCAAATGTGTTTAAAGTTATGTGTTAATTGAAGAGGAGAATTTAAGCATTAAGCATTTTTGATTCCTCCGTTCCAGAATTTTTAACATTCTGATAACATGACACTCACTGCCCCCTCTGGAACAGATCACAGACCACCACTTACACAGGTTTGGTGCGGTTGCCCACCAGCAGAGAGGCCAGCTCTGACCGAACCAGACTCCCTGGCTCCAAGTCGATTGAGTGTTTATCAAAGGTGTGCTCCACAGTTCCTCCTTTTCCCAAGTCTCTGAGGAGGGATAACATAATAACTTGAACAGGATAAACTGATCATCCAGGCCTGCCACGATAACAAATGTTTAAGCACAATATATTGCTACAGATATATATATGCTACAGATATATATATATATATATATGTATATATGTGTGTGTGCCTCGCTCTATCGCGGTTCACTGTTCGCGCCCTCTCTGTTTCGCAGATTTTTTTTTCCAATTTTTTTTAATTTTTTTTATAGTGTATCTTTTTTTTATAGTGTAACATTGTGTTCTGCATCCAGATTGGCTAAGAGACTAGACCAGAACTAAACCAGGTCTAGACCAGAACTAAACCAGGTCTAGACCAGGTCTAACCCAGGTCAGACCAGGTCTAGACCTGGACTGGCCCTGGACTAAACCGGGACTAGACCAGGTCTAAACCAGGATTAAACCGCGCTTTGCTGGTTTCGTGCGGCTGTTTTGTGACTCGGGCTGAGAGCACGCGGTCCGGGCGCGGCGGTTCTATCTCGTGCTCGCAGCCCCGATGTACGCGCAGCGTCGCGCTGGTCACGTTTCTCTGTCACGGATTTGTCCACGATGAGGGGTGTAATGAATTGCCCTATGGGATCAATAAAGTTTTCTGAACGTGTCGCGCACTTCTCCAAGGGGTTGGTGCGTGCCGGTGCTCCTCCCAGGGCTTCCGGGGCCGTGTCTCCCCCCACGCGTCACTATTAATACATTTTGTTGAAAATCTATGAAAGTTTGAGTGTTTAAACAAGAACAAATGTGAGAAAAGGTTAATTCCAGTCTGAGAAAAGCGTATAATGTTAGGCATTTACAGCCTTAAAACGTAGAATAATTGTAAAATATAAAGTTGTCCTACTTCGCGGATTTCTCTTATTGCGGGTTATTTCTGAAACCTAACCCCCGCAATAAACGAGGGATTACTGTAATTTTTTATATATATATATATATATATATACACATATATATATATACATATATATATATATATATATATATACAGGGAGTCCTCGGGTTACGACGTTGATCCGTTCTTAAGACGCGTCGTAACCCGAATTTCGTCGTAAACCGGATTTTGCCTTTGATCTTCCAACCAAAGCACCAATAACCTTTCCATCTCAATAATTAGACCACTACGATGCTTGGTTATCACTGCCGCTTTCATAGGAGCAGATCAGAGCCACATCAGGTACTTCCGCCCACATTGGACACACACACGAGGCCGTCTTCTTCTCCCTACAACCACAACAGAGCGTATTCTTCCGCCGTGCGCCGCGCGCCGCGTGCGTTTGTTTACATCTTTTACCACGCTAAACCGTGTAAGACGGAATGACGCGTAATATATACATATTTTTTTTAATGGGGGCGCGTTCGTAACCACGAAACGTCGTAACCCGAGACCGTCGTAACCCGAGGACCCCCTGTATACATATACATATATACATATACATATACTGTGTTAACGATAATATTGAAACTACTCATGAACACTGACACAATAATGATAATGCAAGATAATCCCAGTGAACAATTTTTAAATAGACTGTATCACTAAAAGCCATGATCTGCAACAAATACACACGTGGACAAAATTGTTGGTACCCTTCGGTTAATGAAAGAAAAACTCACAGTGGTCACAGAAATAACTTGAATCTGACAAAAGTAATAATACATACAAATTATATGAAATTTAACCATTCAAAGTCAGACATTGCTTTTCAACTTGCTTCAACAGAATTATAAAAAAAAATAAACTCATGAATGATAGTGAATGATATGAATGATACAAAAATGATAGTATCCCTAGAAAAGACTGAAAATAATGGAACCAAAGAGAATGTTAATCCAAGGTGTGTCCACTAATGAGCATCAGAGGTGTCTACAGGTCGTCACTGTGCTGTTTGGTGACATGGTGTGCACCACACTCAACATGGACCAGAGGAAGCAAAGAAAAGAGTTGTCTCAGGAGATTAGAAAGAAAATTATAGACATGCATGTTAAAGGTAAAGGCTATAAGACCATCTCCAAGCAGCTTGATGTTGCTGTGACTACAGTTGCACATATTATTCAGAAATTTAAGATCCATGGGACTGTAGCCAACCTCACTGGACGTGGCCGCAGGAGGAAAATTGATGACAAATCAAAGAGACGGATAATACAAATGGTAACAAAAGAGTCCAGAAAAAAGATTAAAGGTGAACTTCAAGCTCAAAGAACATCAGTGTCAGATTGCACCATCTGTCATTGTTTGAGCCAAAGTGGACTTAATGTGAGACGACCAAGGAGGACACCATTGTTGAAAACAAATCATAAAAAAGCCAGATTGGAATTTGCCAAACGTATGACCAAGGCACATCAGCTCTAATGTTCACAGAAGGAAAAATGAAGCGTATCAAGAAAAGAACACTGTTCCTACTGTGAAACATGGAGGAGGCTCTGTTATGTTCTGGGGCTGCTTTGCTGCATCTGGCACAGAATGTCTTGGATCTGTGCAGGGGACAATGAAATCTCAAGACTATCAAGGGATTCTAGAGAGAAATGTGCTGGCCAGTGTCAGAAAGCTTATTCTCAGTCGCAGGTCTTGGGTCTTGCAACAGGACAATGACCAAAAACACACAGCTAAAAATACCCAAGAATGAGGAAAACACTGGACTATTCTAAAGTGGCCTTCTATGAGCCCTGACCTAAATCCTACTGAGTATTTTTGGAAGGAGCTGAAACATGCCGTCTGGAAAAGGAACCCTTCAAACCTGAGACAACTGGAGCAGTTTGCTCAGGAGGAGTGGGCCAAAATACCTGCTGAGAGGTGCAGAAGTCTCATTGACAGTTACAGGAATCGTTTGATTGCAGTGATTGCCTCAAAAGGTTGTGCAACATAATAAGTTAAGGGTACCATAATTTTTGTCCAGGCCAGTTTCATTAGTTTATTTTTTTAAATAATTCTGTTGAAGCATAGTTGAAAAGAAATGTCTGACTTTCATTGGTTAAATTTAATAGAATGTTTTATTTATTATTACTTTTGTCAGATTTAAGTTATTTCTGTGACCATTGTGAGTTTTTCTTTCATTAACCGACAGGTACCAACAATTTTGTCCATGTGTGTAAATAACAGAATTAACCAAAAAATAGCTATATAAGCTGAAATCTTATCCTTTCACAACAAAAATACCTCAAAACTCCTCATTATTGTAGTGTATATAGTATATTTATAAATGTAAAGTGCAGTGGTACCTCTGGAAAGTCCAGGCCAGTCTGAGTGTGAGGTCCACTGGACTCTCCAGTAGCTCCTTGATAAGCTCCTGTCGACTCGGGGGGCTGATCCGCCACACGGAGCCTGAGCTGCCCTCAATCATGGCTGTAACAATGTCTTCATAACTGTACAGAGTGATAAACTGCATGGCCACCTGCAACACAAACACATGGACACAGGGAAGAAACTTGAGAAATTTTGGTTCAGCAGTTTTTTTGTGACCAAGCTGGAAATATGAATATTGGAAACAGTGATATTATCAAGTCAGAATGGAAGAAGCTTCTCAGCAGGACAATGGCTGATGGAAGAGTCTTTCACAGGAACCCGTACTCTCAAGTATTCTCTTACTTTCCAGCAGTCTTTTAAGTAACAGAGTAAACACCTCACCGCAGAGGTCAAGCAAACTGTAAAGTGTGTTTGGTCTCACATGGCTACAGCTTGTCTGAATCCCATTTACTCCTCTTGATATGAGGTAAAAAGGATATTTGGGTAAAATAACATAATTCTAAGTAATAAAATAATAATATAATAGCTAATAGATATGAAGTGGGTTTAAGTATAGAAGTACCGCATTATCTCCAAATGTCCTGGTGAGATTATCATAATCTGATTCAATGAAGGGCTTGATGGACTGCTGCTGAACGCTCATGGTAAACAGAGGCTGTAGACACAAAAATTATGGTCACTTTCAAAAGGAAGTCCTCCATAGTTCAAAACAAGGATTCAACATACACACCTCATAGCCTCCAAGTTTGACTGTCACAGTGACATCAATTGGGTGGTTGACCACACCCACTACTGATCTGACTAATGAGATGAAGAGCAAAGGGAACCAAATTATACAAATTAAGAAAAAGATGATGAGACCGCCCATCCCATATTTGACGATTTTCTTCTTCTTTTGTCCTTTTGGCTGTGGATATTTCTGTATAAAAAATAAAATATATAAATAGCTAATAAATCATGAAAAAAGTCCGATTTTTTGATATGTTAAGAGCAGTTTCAGACTTTTTCTGTCTCACGGCTGCACTTAATAATGAAGATATTAGCGTAGATGTCTTCCACACACATCCAGTCGGACAGTGACAGAGTGGTGTCAGTCCAAACCCAGTCCATAACAGCCCGCAGCTCAACCAGGAAGGGCACCAGGCGGAAACTAAAAGCACAGTCAAATGAGTGGAGGATACAGCCAAAGAACAGTAGAATAAGACTTGAGGAGTAATTAGGCCCATACCCTTGGAAGAGGAACAGGTTGAGATGGTTGTACTTCTTGGTCAGGAAGTTGCCCAGGATACGTGTTGGATAACCACAGCGGATCTGGTAGGCCGATAAGCCAAAATACACACACTTGACAAAGTACCAGAGCTGGGCCACAAAGTTCTGATTAAACTTCCTGCAGAGAGAAAGACTCATGACACTGATCCTTCATTGTTGCACACAAATAAAAAAGATGCTCTTTTGCCCTTACCGCTCAGTGACTGCAGGCAAGATGAAGAACATCCAGATGTGGATTCCAAACACCAGGATCACCTGCACAGGCCAGTGTAAATGTTTAGTATTTGGAGGGAATATATGAATATAGCAGTATTTCTTCATGTTTCAGACATTTAGATAGTAGTTTAGATTTAAGTATTTTTAATGCTGTTTCATCTGCACTTTCAAACTGTAAAATAGATGTGCATCAGATATGGTGTGAAAATAAATACAGATATAGGAAGCAGATAACCTGGAAAATTAGCTTTCCCAAGACAGCTTTGCGCAGGTACAGTGCTCGATCAATAATCATGGTGCTGAACTGAATGAGCAGCATCACCAGGAATGCCTCTGGAACCTGGTCTTCGGACAAAGAGGAGGCAATATCTGCAGCCGCACTGTGTTTCTGTACACAAAGGTCAGTCAAATATGTACAGTATTCACACCATTGTTGAGTTTAGCAGCACAAATACCCCAAAAGCCCAGAAGCCAAAGACGATGATGATGAAGTCAATGACGTCAGTGAGGAACATGAGGGCGTAGACATCAGTGGCAGCTCGATACTCAGCGTGCACTATGTCTTTGAAGAAGCTTTGAGTGGGCTGGTATACTGCCTGGAAACTGCACATAACAGGGCTTTAGATGAGAGGAGCTACAGTAGATAGATAAATTATGAAGGAAATTCATTTTCCGGCAGCAACAACAACAACAACAACAACAACAACAACAACAACAACAACAACAACAATAATAATAATAATAATAATAATAATACAGTAGAACAATCTTAACCACAATAAATGTCTATGTTAACTTCATCATATCTGTGATCATACTGTTGTTTTGATGTTATGGCTGCGAACAAGTTGTGGAATGTAATGAAATAAAAGCAGTAAAGTTCTGTACTTGCGTATACATTTTAGGGATCTGTACGTTACTTGAGTACATTTTAAAGTGGATATTTTTTACTTTGAGAGCAGGTATCTACTTTCTACTCCGCTACATTATTGAACCAGACTGAAAAGTATTTTTCATTGTTGTGTGAGACCTGCTGAAAAGGCTGGGGTGATTTTTAAATGTACTTTGAACAAACAAAAATATACAAATGAAAACAGCTATGAAAAAAAAAAGATAGATTCAATTGTTTCTACATAATTCAGCACAAATCTTTATCAAAAATCACTACATTTGAAGCCTTATAGGATCTCAGAAATATGTGAAAAAGTTTTAATTTTTTACTCTACAAAGTACAAATTTAAATTTAAATACTTTTACTTAAGTAGATGTTTTCATTAGATACTTTTATATTTACTTGAGTATTGTTTTGCTCCACTATCTGTATTTTGAAGTAACAAAAATGGAGGACTTTTTCCACCACTGCTGTGAACTGGCCTGACAATGATCAGCTCACCCAGATAAACAGACATGTTTGAGCTTCTGTCCCATAGCCAGTAGGCGCTCATTGGCAGCCTCTCTTCTTTTACTTTTTTGCTTTTTCTTCTTCTCTGGTTTCCTTTCAGGTTCTTCGGATTCTGGTGTGTCTTCGCCTGAGGCCACATAGTGAAAAACAAAAAAACCAACAACACCACAATTTTAAATCATGCAAATGTGGTGGTGCAACTAAACTTATATATTGCACACTGACTTGTTTTCTTGTGTTTCTTAGTCTTCTTTTTGCGAAAGCGGATGCTGCTCTTCTTTGGTCTCATGTCTGTGCTCTTGGTTTCCTCCTGGGGATTTGGGGAGTCTAATCCTGTGGACCCCTGCTCATCCACAGATGCTGTAGTATCTAAATTAACAGCAGGGGGCGGTGTGGGAGCTGGTGTGATGGCCCCTGACTCTGCATAATCCACTGGGTCCTGGTAAACAGTCATACATGTTATGTCATGTTTAGAGCTTGCAGCTGTTATTATAAATGTATCCATTTAATCATGTCAGGGTAGGGCAATATAAAAAAAATAAAAAAGTTTTTCTGTTATTGATCAATAATGATTTCTGATTTGATTTTTATTTTATCTTAAAGGTGCAATATGTAATGTTTTGGTTTGGGGTTTGTCACCTTCTTGTTTTTATGGAAATGTCATCGCTCTGCCTGGAATGTTCCACAGTATGACATTAAACAGCTCTACCTTATATGTATTAAATTACAGGTGATTTTATTCACTTTAAGTTGCCGTGCATGCCACCATCATCATTTGGGTTGTATTATTTTGTATGGGGCTGCTGATCTTGTCAGCAAATACGTTAAATATGAACTATAATGCTGTTTTAAAGTTCCCCAGAGAAGGTGCAGTGTGACATTCTCATTGAAATGAATGGGATCCCTGTTTAACTGGAAATGCCACCACAAGTGTGGTTTAGGAGCATTTAGATACAAAGTGGGTGGGGCCGAATAAGGTGAATAGCTTAAAAATGCCTAGAAAAACAGGCATTCTGACTGTGAGCGAGGTTGCCTCTCCACAGATCTGACCTGTAACTTGGTCTGATTTGGTCTTTATGATAATAGAAAAGACAAAGACAAAGCAATAACATCTCCATGGGGAAAAGCATTTGACGGACCCTCCACTAGAAATGTTACACAATGCACCTTTATGCATAAACAACACTTTTAATCATTGCCCTTTTGACTTAAAAAACATTACATTTGGTCCTCCAAAGCCTGCATTCTGCCTCACACAACATATTTTTATTGAGGATTGTTTGTGGACCACTTGAAATTACCTAAGCATATAATTGACATTAGAAATGACTGAATCTCAATCTTGATTTAAATTAAATTAATTCCACATCCCACCCCCCTACAGCATACCCACCTCTGTGATGAGCAGTGGTTCTTGACTGTTAGGACTGATGCCATCTTCACACACATCTTCTGTTTTAGCATCATCAGTGGTGCTCTGGGGTGAGGGCTTCTCCTTGATGTTTTCCTCATGATCCCACAAACCATAACGCTATCACACACAGATTGATTTAAGAGCCCATATTACACTATTTCTGATCTATGTTATAATGTTGTTTCCTCATCACAGACATACATGTAGTTGTGTTTTGTTTTCATTCACACGTTTAACACACAAACCCTGCATAATTAGGAGTTTTTCTCTCAAACAGAAAACACCCCTTGTGATGTCATGTGGTAATACAGGAACTCCATACACCTTCACTAGAATCATCTGGATAATTTCAGCCTTGAAATTGCCAATCTTTAACAAACTAGGTAAAGGTAAAAGGCAGGTATTAACCTACTACTGCTTCATGACATCACAAGGTTGAACAGAGCATTTTGAGTTTTAGAGATGTAGACAGACTAATAAATGGTTACTCAAACGTGTGAATGAAACAAAACACTTCAGGTATGTTTTTGAGGAGGTAACAACATTATAACATGGCTTAACCCTCACAAGAGCTAATTTTGTGTAATATAGGACCTTTAAAGAGAGCAAACAAGACTGAATGGATAGGAGGCAAAACTACATAAGTATAATAATATAACACTATAGACTTGCACCATGAGCAGAGATCTGTGGAAGAACAGGACCAGCAGCTGCAGCAGGTCATATTTGATGTAGTTGTCTGACTTCTCCAGGCCCAGGATGCGAGGAGTGAAAAAAGGCTTGTCTTCATTTAATGTCATCTCATACACACTGTTCCAGGGGAAGAAGCCGAACTGAAACAGGTATTTAACCACCACCATCACCTACAATATGGGGAACATTTTTTGTTAAATGCTGTGTCAATATAAACAAAGTATGAGTATGGTGAAAATTAGACCCATCGATTGCTTCCAATTGACCCCCCCCCCCCCCCCCCCCCTCTCTCTCTGTAACTGCTGCTATGAGTCACGCAATTATGGTCTTAAAATGTTCATATTAACCTGCTCTACATTATCTTTTTTTGCCATTTTATCGCTGAACTATGGGTGATGTCCCACTCACATAGTTCATTTCTTTATACAGTCTTTGCTCCTATCCCCCTAATTAAGTAGTTAATAAGCATGACTCACTATTAATAAATCATTTGTTCACAATTAAGTCTTTATCTAGGCTAATTAATGTATAATTACTACTGGTACCATGTAGTAGTCGTAAACTGGTACCATGGTCATACCTCAGTGTAGACGATGGCGGTCATCCAGAAGCGTTTGGTGGGTCTGGGCACAGAGAGCAGGGCCCACAGGAACACCAGGATGGGCAGCACCAGGGAGATGACAGACGCACTCACCACGTTGTTCAGGACAATGATGAGGTAACACACCAGCTCAGAGTTAGCAGCCAGCAAATTGTACAGAGCAAACAGCAGCTTAAGCAGACGGTTCTGGCTGTTGTAGAAGTCACGGCTCTGCTCCAACTCCTCAATATAAAAGTGTCTGCGTAAAGACAGGGACAGGGTTTCACAAGTAACTTGTATTTTTAATGTGAAAGATAGGTTGAACTACATGAGTGTATTCTAAGCCCTTCTAATCGTATGTCCTTATTGTACTTTCACATTGAGCCCTATTAGTCCAGTGTAAAACAGTTCAATACAATTGGATGGCTTATATTACGCTTTCTTAAAAATCTATGTATTCATGTTGTTTCCTCATCACAAACATAACTGAATTTGTGTTTTCTTTCATTCACACGTTTAAAATATTTAACACACAAATCCTGCATATTTAGAGTCCTGAGTCCTAGAATTTGGATAATTTCAGCCCCGGAATTGCTGATGTCTGCTGAAGTAATGGTAAAAGATTACTGTTAAGATGAAAACTGCCAATACAGGACATCACAGGGTGGAACAGAGCATTTTGAGCTTTGGAGATGTAGACGGAGGAAAGGAAGGAAAAAAGGAACATTCATTCAAACATGTGTGAATGAAACACAACTCCAGGTATGTTTTTGAGGAGATAACAACATTATAACATAACTAAAAGCTTACAAGAAAAAAAAAAAAGTAATATATTCCCTTTAAATGTGCTCCTGTGTGTGTGGTGCATAGTAATACCTCTCTCCCAACAGCTCACTGGCTGTCCTGGAGTGGCGCTGCTGTTTGGGCAGATCTGGGAGCAGTTCCAGACTCAGTAGGTTGCCTGCACTGGCCTGTATGGGCCTAGGGGTCGATTGGCCTGGGACCCCCTGACTGTCTACATCCAGGCAACTGTATCTGGAATTCTCTGCATCAGTGTCGTCCAGACAAGTCTCCAAAGTGTGACTGCCACTGCCCTGGGACAAAAGCTCATCTGTGGAGGCTGCAGTATGGTGCTGTGGACAGGGTTTTGAAAAGAGGTTTTATTTTCATTTATGGTCCCATTTATCAGATAAAGCTACAATTTCAACATTCTGATTAAAAACAAAATGCATGTATCAGGCAAAATTATTTGTTAATGAATCCATTTGCAAGTCAAGAATGTTGTAAGTGCAGGTGTTATATATAAGTGTTTTATAGTGGAGGACTTAGACTTTATTGATCCACAAGGAAAAACTTTGAGCAGATGAAGTGAAATCACTTTACCTGTTGGATCTTGTGGATCATAAAGTAGCGCTCGTTACACAGCACAGTGGATGTTTCTCTGTACTGTTTGGTCAGAAGGTTGAGCCATTGTGTCAGTCCATCGACCATGGCCAGGACTATGGCCCAAAGAAAGCGCAGGAGATCCAGGATCCTCTGAACCATTTCACCATGTCCTACAGAACAACAACTGATTCAAATAGATTCACCCAAAGCCATCATGTTAACAAAGCTAACAGCATCATGGGCCACACCAGAGTCCTGTTCCTCCGGCTCCGCACTTTCCTCTCGCTCCACAGGCTCCTCAAACACATCGTTGTCTGGACCACCTGTCAAACAAGTTCATGTTCACTTATTTTGATATGATTTTCAGGAAAAGAGGAAAAAACAGTAAACTTATGTACAGACCACTATCAGGGCGTGACTGGCGGGCCTTCTCCATTCGCCGCAGTTGCCTCTGTCTCCTCTGTCGCTCCTTCAGAGCATCCTTCACACTGGTGACCCAGGCCTGGTATGCCAACTGTCAAACCAATCACTGTATTTATCACACACACTCAACTCCTTTTAATAGATGTTTGACAAAAGATAATGACTTTAGCTTAACATCATTATTGCTAGTCAAAGGCACTTGTTGACAAATACATAATTTTCAAGTAAAGGTAAATAAATTTTGATAATGTCTGACCTGGCAGGCAGTCTGCTTTTTGGGCTTCTGCTCATCGGCCTGCTGCTCCTCCTCATCCTCACTGTCCGACTCAAACAGGTAGTAGTCCCCTGAGTGGAGCACTGTACATAGACAGATCAGAACTTAGAAAACACAACTTACAAAACTAATTTTACAGTGTATGCTCCCAGAATATCAAGGGCTGGCTTTACCTTTGGCATGGTCCAACCATGGCTGGTACCATTTCTTCTTACTGGGTATCTTTCCGCTTTCTGCTGATGAGAATATTAAAGTATGTATGATGCTGATGTATGCACATTTCCCCTGCCAATATATTACAGTTAGTAATAGTAGTAGTAAGGAGTAGTAATAGTAGTTCATTTGGTTTTCAGGGGCCTGAACACAAGTATATTTTTGTGTTTGTGATGTGAAATGATTTAGGCCACAGGATGTACTTGCTGGAAAATGTTAATCTATTCCAAAAACAGGATGTGAGGTAGTGTAATGTAGAATTTGTCATGGGGACATCCTGTCATCTGAGAATGTGTAGCACCCTATAAGTGAGCTTTTGCAGGATACTGGTCAGGAGTTGCTCGTTGGAGGATACAAGTTTAAGTCTAATGAGTTTAAAGACCAAAGAAACAAATTCAAATGAATAAAGGATTTGGTAATCAAAGGAGAAGTTCAATTTGTCAACTGGACAAAGTTTGTTTGGTTGAAAACGTTTCGCCGCTCATCCGAGAGGCTTCGTCAGCTCTGGTTATTGTACTGGTTAGACCCTGCTTATATCTAGCTGCCGGGAGGCGCGTCCTACAATGACAAAGCTCTGAAAACGATCCCCCCTAATCTGTCTCTTTGTTTTTCAAATTACTCTGACGGCTAGTTTAGACCCCCTATTCAATGTCTAACGACCCTCTCCACCCCTCTGCCCTGGCTCTGTTTGACTGGTCTAAGAATCCCATTATAAATGGGAGACAAGTTATGTCTAACTCCCCCATTTCTGTTTAATGACGGATTCTCTTTTTTGACAAAAATAGCCTCTTTAACTCCCCTCTCAAACCAGTTCTTTTCCCTGGCTAAGATCTGAACCTCACTGTCCTCAAAAGAATGGCCCGTGGCTTCTAGGTGAAGATGTACGGCAGATGCCGGTCCACTCTGGCACGCCCGTCTGTGTTGGTACATCCTCTTGTGAAGTGGCTGTTTTGTTTCCCCAATATAGCGCTCACTGCAGTCTTCACTACACTGAATGGAGTAGACCACATTGCTTTGTTTGTGGCTCGGTGTTCTGTCCTTTGGGTGGACGAGTTTTTGTCTTAAAGTGTTTGTGGGTTTGAAATAAACTGGAATTTCATATTGTCTGAAAATCCTCTGTAGTTTTTCCGAAACGCCGGCCAGGTACGGAATCGCTACCCCTTTCCTCCTGGGTTCGGATTCTCTGTTGTCTTGTTTATTGTCCTTGTCTCTCTTGGTTTTGTTGACAGCCCATTTAGGATATCCACAAACAGAGAGGGCTTCCTGCACATGTTGCTCTTCTTTCTCCTTACCCTCTGTGCTTGTGGGAACCACTTGGGCCCTGTGTTGTAATGTCCGAATAACACCCAGTTTGTGCTGCAGTGGGTGGTGTGAATCAAAAAGCAGGTATTGGTCTGTGTGTGTGGGCTTCCTGAAGACTTCTACTTGGAGTCGCCGGTCTCCTCCTATCGTTACTGCACAATCTAAGAATGCCAATGTGTTATCCTTGGCATCTTCACGGGTGAATTTGATGTTCGGATCTACAGAATTGATATGTGCAGTGAAAGGTTCCAAATCTTGAATTTTGATTTTTGTAAAATTATCATCAACATAACGAAACCAGTGTGTGGGAGGAGTGCCTGGATATGAAGCCAAGGCACTTTGTTCAAATTGTTCCATGTATAAATTAGCCATGATAGGGGAGACCGGTGAGCCCATCGCACAGCCATGAATTTGCCTGTAAAAGTTCCCTCTGAACTTGAAATAGGTGGTATTTAGACAAATTTCCAGCAGTTGGCAGATTTGGTCAGGAGAAAGTTTGGTTCTCTCTTCTAGCTTGGAATCCTGTAGTATCTGTTTGTGGATATCCTAAATGGGCTGTCAACAAAACCAAGAGAGACAAGGACAATAAACAAGACAACAGAGAATCCGAACCCAGGAGGAAAGGGGTAGCGATTCCGTACCTGGCCGGCGTTTCGGAAAAATTACAGAGGATTTTCAGACAATATGAAATTCCAGTTTATTTCAAACCCACAAACACTTTAAGACAAAAACTCGTCCACCCAAAGGACAGAACACCGAGCCACAAACAAAGCAATGTGGTCTACTCCATTCAGTGTAGTGAAGACTGCAGTGAGCGCTATATTGGGGAAACAAAACAGCCACTTCACAAGAGGATGTACCAACACAGGCGGGCGTGCCAGAGTGGACCGGCATCTGCCGTACATTTTCACCTAGAAGCCACGGGCCATTCTTTTGAGGACAGTGAGGTTCAGATCTTAGCCAGGGAAAAGAACTGGTTTGAGAGGGGAGTTAAAGAGGCTATTTTTGTCAAAAAAGAGAATCCGTCATTAAACAGAAATGGGGGAGTTAGACATAACTTGTCTCCCATTTATAATGCGATTCTTAGACCAGTCAAACATAGCCAGGGCAGAGGGGTGGAGAGGGTCGTTAGACGTTGAATAGGGGGTCGAAACTAGCTGTCAGAGTAATTTGAAAAACAAAGAGACAGATTAGGGGGGATCATTTTCAGAGCTTTGTCATTGTAGGACGCGCCTCCCGGCAGCTAGATATAAGCAGGGTCTAACCAGTACAATAACCAGAGCTGACGAAGCCTCTCGGATGAGCGGCGAAACGTTTTCAACCAAACAAACTTTGTCCAGTTGACAAATTGAACTTCTCCTTTGATCATGGATTCTACCTGGACGACTGAGGGACTTTTCACGCAAAGGATTTGGTAATTACATATATTGCAGACACATACATATTTTTAATTTTACCAATACATTATTTACATGAATGAATTTATCAATAGATGTGGTAAAGACGAGGAGCAGTTGAAGAAAGCCCCAGTTCCTTGGTACAGTGTGTGTTTGTTTGTACCTTCATCGTCAGTACTGTCTGGCTGTTTGTGTGTTTTATGTCCATCTCGGTACTTTTGCTGTTTCGATCGAATACGTTGCATTCTGCCAGATGACACAAGAGAGAAGAATGAATTTATGCATACTTTAAAAAAATGTACACTTTTACTGGCTAACTTACGATCTCTTGAGCTGTGACAAGGACTTCTGCTCTAGTTGCTGGTGGTATTTGATGTTTTTGATGATGCTGGCTTTAAACAGTTCAAATCCTCTGGAGAAACACAGAGGTTTCAGTAGATGCACAGGTCAGACTTTATGACGTTGTGTGTTGTGCGTGAGTTTTACCTGGAGGCCTGGCGGGCTGAGGCCTGGAGCTCTGCCGTCACATGGAGGAAGTAGAAACTGAGGAAGACTCTCCGCTGCAGCAGAAGACACAGGAAACAGATCCCGTCCCAGATGATCCCAGCCTCCTCCACAGGGAGGCTGCAGCTGCGGTTCTCCACCGCATTGGCTGCACAAAACAAACAAAAAGTACTATTTTAGATTCTCCAGCTTTGCATTAACTTGTGAAAAGATAGCAGACTAAAACGTATTTTTCCAAATGCTTGTTACAAAAGGTGTCACAAATATATATTTAGTAGTGAATACAAGTAATAAAGAAAGATACTTAAGGGATAATGTGATTTTGTGTATGAGACAAGCTGCAGAACTTACGGTCGTAGTAGCCTTTAACTGTACAGACGAGGCTGAAGAGCTGAATAACCCAACAAAAGCCTTTCTGCATCTCAAATACGAACACACAGGCCAGAATCTACCACACACAACATGTGTCAGTACAACAGCATTTACAGTACAATAACAATGTACAAGCTACCACCAAATAGTAATAGACAGTATTTACGTGGTACTCACTGAGAGCATGTTTTTGGAAATAATGACTGCAATATTATAAATTATGAGGCAATCCCACAACGCTAGACGAGTCTTTGATGGCTTCAGCAGCAACTTTGTTCCAAAGAGAAGGAAAAAGAAACAGGCCAGAAGATAACCCAGACCAAAAGCTGATATTCGGGTGGCTCCAGTGATGAACACCACAGCCAGAACAAACCAGAAGAAGTACCGGAACACCAGCACTTTGGCCATGTCCAGGTAACTCCTGTAAGACACATACAGACAGAAGAGCTCATTCTCCAACAGGCTCCTACAGCTCCGCTCAGGGAGAGATACAGGACTACATATCATAGTCCATTCATGTACAAAAAGTGACCCATGTGTAAGAGATAACCCTGTGTCATGTCAATCATTATTTCATCTTTGCACTGTTTTTCCTCCTGGATATAGCTGAGATATATTTGTATTACTATATTACTATATTTTATTATTACTTACATACATACATATACATTTTATAATCATGCCTTATTTGACACGAGTCTCTAGCTAATTTTGCTACTTATTTTGAATTTATTATGTATAGTTGAATTTATTATTAATAGTTGAATTTATTATGTATAGTTGTAGTATGTGACCACCAGTGTTACTGTAATGCATTGCTTTTTGCAGTAACGCACTAATGTAAGACATTACAGAAAAAAATGGGTAACATTTTACTTGGTACAAATGTTAATAACGATGCATTTTTAATCTGGATTGAAGTGGTGGGTTTTTTGTTTTTCTTCATACAACTTCACTAAAATCACCGCAAGATCAGCAGTGGTGAAACATCTGATCAGATCAGAACAGATGCATAACATCATTATGAATCACATCAAAATATATCATTAAAGCCACCACACAATACAGGAGAATTTGCCAGATTTTGGCTACGATTTTCGTGACTGGATTTTTATTTTCGTGTGCGATTTTGAAGCCGCTGTCCTCCTCGCATGCGTGTGTGTGTGTATGTGTGTGTGTGGGGGGGTGTCAGTGTGACTCTGAGCTGCTCTATCGGATCATAACCACCAAATGTCAGCAACGCTACGGCAACAGCCAATAAAAGAGAACATCAGGGGCAGAGGAGTGATGGACACAGAGGCGCAGCAGCTCAGTCATATCACCTTCCACTGAATATGTGATGAGCTAATTGAGCGCCATAAGCTACATTTAGATTGCCAAATCCATATTTCCCGTTATTTTGGTGAGAGTACTTAAAAGTAATGCAATAGTAGTGTAATGCGTTACATTTTAAATACAGTAGTTTTGTGGTGTAACAAATTACTTAGAAATGAAAGTAACAAGTAATAAATAATGTATTACAGTTTTGAAGTAACTTGCCCAACACTTGGGGCCATATCGGCTTTTCGAAGCCTGATCTAGTCAGATCTGAGAAGCCAAGCAAGGCTAGGTCTGGTTAGTACTTGGATGTGAGACGCAGTGGGGTGCCCGTGACAAAAACTGTTGCTGTGTCCTTAGGGAAGGCACTTCACCCACATTGCCTAGTAAGAAAGTGGAGTGTGCATGAGTGTTGGTGGTGGACAGAAGGGCTGATAGCGCAGATTGGCAGCCTCGCTTCCATCAGTCTGTCCCAGGAAAGCTGTGGCTACAATAGTTGCTTGCCACCACTGAGAGTGGAGTGAATGAACAATGAATTGTAAAGCGCTTTGGATGCCTTGAAAGGCATCCTATATAAATGCAATAATCAATTAATTTATATTATTATCACTTATATTTTTGCTCTATGTTATTACAATTATTCAATAAATATAAAGTTTGTCTAAGTAATACACAGAACACACAATCTGTCAATAGAGACAGAGACAGAGAGAGAGAGAGAGAGACAGAGAGGGCGGTGTAGGGGACCTGCAGTTCACAAAGTTAGGTGCTGGGTTGAACAGGCGCCCTTCCATGGGGTCTGGATCATCTGTGTTCTCCCCAGCCAGCACCATCCACTCCTCCACACGCTCACACTCAAACACCTTCCACTGCTGCGATGCACACATGAGCAGCACAAAATCAGCTGTGAAGAGACATCACTGTCAGATAAAAACACACAAGAGCATTCAGGACCAGGCTTATCAGAGACCCACCCATGAGGTTTCTTGAGTTGGGAATGGTGTAGAAGTCCGGCAGGTAGATCCATTTGATCAGAGCAGAGTTCATGAGCACCCGAGTATTCCATCTCCATGGGTAGTCTGAGGACCATCAACACAATGCCCATTGAGGATTGAATGTGTTTAAAGTGAGTATGACAGATTTTTTAAAAATTATTATTATTTTTATTTTTTTTATTATTCTCTGCATTTCACCCATCCTTTCAGGGGCAGTGGGCAGCACATTTTTCCATGATTTTTTACCTATGGAGCATGTTTTTGTGTTGATGGGGGAAACCGGAGTGCCCGGAGGAAACCCACGCAGACACGGGAAGAAAATGCAAACTCCACACAGAAAGGCCCGGGCAACCCGGGGATTGAACCCAGAACCTTCTTGCTGTGAGGCATGAGTGCTAGCTAAATACAAATTATAGTTTTACACCAATCAAGAAGCAATTTGTGAAGAAAAGTTGAGAAATATGTTGATCATTGCAGGAATTAGACCAGACCTGGGCCACATATGGCCCTTTGGTTGACTGTGACTGGCCCATTTAAGCTAATTTGGAATTACAAAATAAACTTATTTTATCATTTTACCTCATGCATGGACTAAAGCTGCATTGTGCATTGTGTTTTTTTTTAAATATATGACATTTTTTGTAAGGAAACCTCACTTTTTCATTCTCTAATGTGATGGAAATCAAATGTTAAACCTAAAAAATGGCCAGATTGGGAAAACAAGTGTGAATGTTTTTGCAAAAATCTTCAATATTATGATCTTAACTGTGTTTAAGTAAAATCACTTTCACATCAAAAAGTATTTAGCGTAAAAATATGAATAATAGGGGATACAACTCACCCAGACATAAAGCAGGGGGCATCCCAACACACAATAAGTACTGGTAGATCATGAAGATGGACAAGAAGAGACAGTATCTGGGCCATATCTGAGCAATGGCTGCCCGTCGCCGTCTCACCAAGATGGCTACCAACCAGCACCCATGAATAATCACCAGAAAGTTCATGCGCTGGCCAATCACATTCACCGTCATCAGGAAGCAGATCTAAAGAAAATGACCAGAGTGATATCATAAGCAATGTCAAGGAGAACAGTACTGTGGGCTGTGATGACTGTCTACCTCCAGCCCAAACTTGTAGAAGGTGTAGTTGAGCAGGTATTTGACGCATGGGATCAGACCCTGGTCCAGTGTGTCACGTGTGGCACTGGGGAACAGAGCTGGGATGGTTGGAGGAGAGCACTGCAGCTGTTTGTAGTGGTGAGTCTGGTGGCGGTAGACAGTGGCTTCAAAAACTAGCAGCATCAAAACAATAAGGTGATTCTGCAAAAAAAAAAGCCAATCAGAGATGGAAGAAAGAATTAAATGTTGCCTGTTTTCTCTTTCAATTATATTTTTTAAATGAAATGAACCCCAGACAGAAGTACCTTGCTGTAGCCCAGAACAGTTGCCTCTTTCCTGATCCCAAACCATCTGGCAGGGTCTACTGGCTCTTTGTAAAGAGTAGAGTTTAACATTTCCTCTAACCGATTGGTCTCATTGGTCAAGGGCTAAAAGTGAAAACATGAAAGAACATATTCTTAGACAAAGAACACGGACAACAGTTTAAAATATTTCAACACTTAAAGGGCGCATATTACACTATTTTCTGATCCATGTTATAACAACAACATACCTGCAGTTGTGTTTTATTCACGTATGTTTAACACACAAACTCTGTATGTTTAGGCTACTTTCTTCTCTAAACCAGAAAACAGATAATTAACCTTGTGATGTCATGTGGTAATGCAGAAAGTGCTCCACTGTGTTTTTAAACTCCATACACCTTCACTGGAATCATTTGGATGATTTCAGCCCTGGAATTGTCTATCTCTACTGAACAAAAACTAAAAGGTAGCAGATAACATGAAAACTACCATTACATGAGCAAGGAGCAACAAAAGCATTTTGAGCTTTGGAGATACTGTATAGACAGATTAATAATAAAGGATTACTGAAACATGTGTGAATACAACTCGAGGTATGTTTTTGATTAGGTAACAGCATTATAACCTAGCTTAAAGCTTACAAGAGTCAATTCTGTGTAATATAGGACCTTTAAAATTGTATATGTAAAACCAAAACTGGTAGGCAATGTTAGGAACTAAAGTCTGTTTAGCAAGCATTAGTAATTGCTGCTTTTCATGTACACATACTGTACATACATAAATAAATGATACATGAGTTTTACCAGGGTACAGTTGCTGGAGTACTCGGCAGGGTTCACCACACTGAGCTGGTATAACATCTTGCACATGATGATGACACACACCCAGACCGTGGACAGGCATGAGGCCATGGCTCTGAAGCGGCTATAGGGCATGGCCAGGGACCAGAACACCACCAGCACCAGGTTCATGACAGACGGCTGGAAACACATCCTCACATTTCAATCACAGTTTAATAAAACAACTACACGCGGAAGAAGGAAGGATACAGTGATATAGCTTATGTTTTATTTGTCTCTAACCTTTGTAGCATAGTCTATATTTCTGTCAAAACAAGATAAATGGACAACGCAACTATAACATACAAGCAAGTGTCTTAGATGTTTTGTTGCCTAGTTGTTGCTACCATCGTTTTCAATCAATCAATCAATCAGTCAAACAAACATTATTTATAAAGCGCTTTTCATACAAAATGTAACAGCACCTTACAGTGATTAAGGATTAGAAGATTGACTTTTATTGATCTCACACAGGAGAAATTGTGAATGGTATGATTATAGTAAGTAATGTCCTGTTAGTACAGCTTTAATAGATACAGTCACATTAGTTGAAGTTGGATTTTGAAGCTTTCCATTTACTAACCACAGATTTACAAATTACCTCTACTGATGTTAGTCATAACTAAAGGATGTGATATGATGCAATCATACAATTCGAGGGTAAACTACATAGACTATAGAGGTTTTAAAGGGCCCATATTTTTTGATCTATGTTATAATGTAGTTTCCTTGTCAAAAACATACCTGGAGTTGTGTTTTGTTTTTGTTTCATTCTTGCATGTTTAACACAATAAAGTTCTTCTCTCACACAGAAAACACTCTTTTCCACCTTGTGACATCATTGAGTGGTAATACAAGTAATGCTCTATTGTGTTTTTTAACACCATACACCTTCACTAGAATAATTTGGATAATTTCATACCTGGATATGACAGTCTTTACTGAACTAAAGGTAAAAGGTAGCTGTTAAAAACATTACAAGGTAGAACAGAGCATTGGAGATGTAGACAATAATAAACTAATAGAGGATTATATGTGAATGAAACAAAACACAACTCCAGGTATGGTTTTGATGAGGTAACAATATTATAACATAACATTATTACATTATAGCTCACAAAAGTAACTTCTGTGTAATAACACCTGTACCTAGACCTACAATGCAGCTCATATTTGCTGTAATGGCAAGTGTATATGCTCTGTGATATGTCATACCTCTTCCAGAGACACCCAGACAGAGAAGAAGGCCACCATTTTGATGATGTGCAGCTCCAAAAGACGCCACAGAAAAACCTGGATTTTGGTGAGGGTATCAGAGAACTTCCTGGAGAGCACCAGCAATCTGTCCATGACCAAGCCCCATTTACTGGGTGTCAAAGCCGCTGGAGGAGAGAAGGTACAGAAATATCTATAAAATCTTCCAAAATTCATAAACATTGGCACTCCTGTTTTCATAAATCAAAATATTCAATTACCAGCAACACTGATATTAGATGTTCCCTTTGTTGTACCTTCAGACTCAATTTCCAGGTTCTCATCGTCTTCTTCATAGCCTCCTCCTCCTCTCTCTGTGCAACTGGCTCCAGCTGTATCACTGCTTTTTCCGAAAATATACAATACAAGATAGAATATTCATATGACAGATATTGATCAAATTTCTTTAATTTTGAACCTAACAAACTGCATTTTAACCCTTCATCTTCATCGTCAACAAGGAGCTGGTTTGGTTGGATTGTGAAATGTAGAGTTTAACTAAAGCCCAACCAGGCCTGTTACCTGCGCTTGGGGGTGACGTTCTCCAGGTCAGTGATCTTCATGAAGGGTGTGTGGAAATAGTGAAGCTGGAGAATACAGGCCAACAGGAAGAAGCCTGGGATGAGGATACTGCTGAAGAGTTCTGAAAGGGCAAAGGTCTCCAAACCCAATGCTGCCAGCCTGGACCAATCACAAACACACTGTGTGAGCCAAATATCAATCAAACTGATGACGAAATTATATGAGTATAATCAGTGAGGCCCCAAAACAGTATCAGTAATGCACATCTGTTAGGCTAGTGTTATGATGGGCATAAGAAAAGTGTTAAACTTCAGCCTATCCCTTTTCAGTCTTCCTTTTTCACTATGTTTACTGACTAAACAAATAAACTAACTTACTTACAAACAAATTAATGAATAATATTGTTAAAATTAGTAATAAAATAACTTTATAATGTGGTTGTTATAATGTGAGTGGGCACCAAGGATCTATTAAAATATGGGTGGGCACTTGAGCACGTACTGTTCCTCTGTGAACCCTGTGAAGTGCATCCAGTAGCCGGGAAAGTCCTCGAACTGATAAGTGTAGATGGCAATCAGCACCAGCATGGTATATGCAACCACAAGCCACCAGAAGATCTTCAGCAGTCGCCTCCAGAGGGAGTAGTAAACCTGGGGCAGCATGGCACAAGTTAACCTATAGTGCACTAACTGTCAGGGGCACCAAAACATCCAAAACACCTGTACCTGATAGAGACAGAGGCAGAGCAAAAAGAGCAGCATGTAGATGATCTTGTAGCCCACCAGTTTTCCAGCGAAGGACACCATGATGAACATCCCCCCACACACATAGATCCAGTATTTGGCATAACAGCACATGACCATGCCCCCCAAGACTTTCAGCACTGACTCATTGCCACCACCATCTTCTGATGGAAACACAAATAAACATTAAGCTGTTATTTCTTTGAACAAACTAATAATAGTAATAATAACAACAACAATAACAATAACAATAATAACAATAACAATAATAATAACAATAATAATAATACGAATTCCTCTGGCGTCTTGTATTAGCATATCTATCAGCCCTAGGCGACGCTCACTACATTGAAATAGCTATCAACTAACTTTGTTCAGGGTAGTTAGCCCCTCCCTTGCAGCTAGATATAAACAGGGTCGAACCAGCATGAGGGCCAGAGCTGACGAAGCCTCTCGGATGAGCGGCGAAACGTTTTCAACCAAACAAACTTTGTCCAGTTGACAAATTGAACTTCTCCTTCGATCATGGATTCTACCTGGACGACTGAGGGACTTTTCACGCAATAATAATAATAATAATAATAATAATAATAATAATAATAATAATAATAATAATAATAATAATAATAATATATTTCTGTTTAATCTTTAGATCATGTGCAGGTGTGAATGATAAACAAATAAACCTTTGCAATAGTAAAAATATATATGTAACTGGATATGTAAATGTTTGATTTAAGGTGTGTAACATTTTGCCACATCTGTCATCTGCCACATGGCATTAATTCTCTGAATATGTTATTGTTTTATTGTAGCTAGATTTTTTTTTTCTCTCTACTCAAAATGATCCACTGTGTATTTGTGCAGGTTCAAACCTCCTGTGGTGACTTCCTGTAGAGGGGCCGTCATGTTCCTTTTCCGGCTGAAGTTTTCCTTCACTGACTGTCGTAACAGCAGCCAGAAGGTCAGAGTGAACAGGAGCTGAGCGGACAGAGGGAAACAGTGGTCAATTATGTCCTTTTACAATTTACATGTGATGAATTAATTGAAAGTGGAAATTATATCAAACATAATATGCAACATATTAAACATAAACATTTAACCTGGCAAACAACGTAGGTGTGTGAAAAATTGGTTATTATGATCAAGCAATATTTGATGGATTGCCTTATTTTCTTGTACAAATTGTGATCACTGTATGGTAGGGGTGAACTTTGCCTCAGTGTTATAGTCCCACTGTGGCCTTACCAGAGCCCCCAGCCTTAGACAGGGGAACTGTGCCCGCTCTAGACCCAGCTGCCGGAGGCTCATATTGCCCACTGTGGAAGGCAGTTCAGGCTGGAGCTCCATGCCCCAGACATACTGCAGACAGCACAGAGCCAGCCCATAGAGCAGGATAAACGGGGAGCACAGGGTGGCTGCATGGCGCCTGAACCAAAGGATGGAAAAAGGTTAGCAATATCAGATCAGTTCCAGCTCTGCTCAAGTCTTTCTTATACTAGACCTGGCTCGCAAGATCCAGATGAGACAAGCCCAAAGCAACAGCACAAAGGTGAGCCAGCTGTGGTACGTGATGCTCCACACCTATGTGCACATACAGTACAACTTTCTGATACAATTTATTGTTTATATTCTAATAGCAATGAATATTTTTCTTACCATCATGGCAATGAGAGCACACACATAGCTCTGCTGCATCACCACCCTCCCCAGCAAAAAGAACGGGCTCTCACTCTTTCCACCACTGGTGGCCACTTCAGTACCTAAAAGTAGTATTGTATAGTATAGTATAGTATAATATGCATAACGACGAAACAAAAAATCAGTAATATGTTTCTCAGATATAGCAATTACAGTGATTGATATTGATCAGTGTCTATTTCACTTTTAGTTTTTTTTAGTATTGTGTTGTGATCCTGAACACATACCCAGTTCTGTGTTCTCCTCTGAGGCCAGTGCAACATCTTTGGGTCCTTCATTTCCCATGGACAAAAGCATGATCTGAAAGAATTTCATGAATGACATGCCAATCAATTAATCAGTACATTCAACACTGAGACATGATCAAATTAAAGCAGGGTCTCATTCAAAAAGAAATATAAAGAAATACAAGGAAATCTGTGAATCTGTGCCATTTGAATTAAAGTCCATTGCGTAAGATATTGATACTGTTTCACTTCTGTCTCCTTCCCAGGGTGTGTTGGTGATATGATGAGTTGGCAGAGCGTGAACAAACATGTAGGGCTTTTTCGCTTATTTAAATTTTTCAGAATATCACAGTACAAGCTCATAGAATGCATTTCTAAGCAAGTATGTAAGATCTGCTCATTGCTCAGTACTGCATATACAATTTTGAAATGCTTATAAGACAAGAGCATTTGTTTGCTGAGCACTGGTTAATGGTATAATATTGGGCAGAGGTAATTGTAGGGCACACACTCCTTTAGGCACATCACCCAGAGCACATAGTAGCACTGTCTGTACCTGAGTATCATCTCTGCAGTCATCCCTGGGCTCTCTCCACGTTGTGAATTCCACCATCTCCTCATCTCCTGGAGACTCCGCCCTTCTGTCCGTTTTCTGCTCTTCCTCCTGCTCCACATAAAGAGGATGAGTAGACTAAATCAACTTTCTTTTACATTCAGTTTAAACAGTTCTCAAAACAAGGGACTGCATACACTGTATTATATATGAGAGACTACAGTAGATGTCTCGAACCTTTGACGCTCCGATGTAGCCGGTCTTAAGAACTGTGGTGATGGTAACATAAAGCAGGAAGAGGACGCCCGGGTTGGCATACACAGGCCAGTCATGGTCTGAATTCAGGCTGAGTTCGAACGGGGAGGTGCAGTTTCCAGATATGATGATGTCCTTCAAGCCAAACAGTCTGCTCCAACACACAGCCCAGCAAAGAGTATCAGCCTTTATAATCCTTAACAAATCCATTGGTGTAAACACTGCTCTACATTCTCTGATAGGGTTAAGGCATACATCACATGCTATGAATTTATTGAAGTTGAATTATTATTTGTATCACTTAATACTTGGTTTCTCATATTTGGCTTAAAAGAAAGCAAGTATTGCCCCAAACAGTTTCAGCTCAGCCTAGCTCACAACCCAGCCACAGAGGCAGAGCAGTGACTGTGAATGACTTCATTTGCAAGTGCTTTCCAAACCTGCAAGTTAAGTGATACGATATGTTTACCAGATATTATAATTACTGGACTAGCATATCTAAATTTAAATTGCGTACAGTAAACTTGAGCAGGGTCAGAAAGTTATATGCTGTCAGATAATTTTATTTTGAAATCCAACAGGATCAATAGACTGACGACATCTAAACAGTTGAACCCAGGTGTCTTTAAGATGTCCCTCTGGGCACTCAACCAAAGCAGATAGTGTTTCAGTTTTGGGATGTCCACCAGTGTCATCTGTCTTTGACATGAACTGAGCCTAAAGGTGGCAGCTCTGAGCAGACCTGTCCATCAACTACATCAGACAAACTCAAATCTGATGCAGCACTATCCAGACGACTGGTCACTTTCATCCTGCTTTTAACACTTTTTGACATATTTCTATGAACAGGAAAAGGTCTTAGTAATTGTATCCATGTCTAAGAATTAGCAGCAAGTGTCAGAGCTATTTAGGCTATGTAACCTCAGCATTAACCCCACAGGCCCCCTAGTCCAAGTAGACCCCCTACCTCGTTGGACCTGCCAGAGTCATCTTAACTCAGAAGGAGCAGCTGTAAAAGCTACAGAAACTATATATCTGTGTATATAACACTCAGAATCAATAAAAGGTATTACTTGTCACTCATTAATCAGTATTGTTCTGTGAAATTCAGTATCTTCTGGATAGACTCAGCAATTTTGCTACAGTTATAGAGCACCTACTTACAACTAATTTATGAAGACAACTAAGCTAGCATCTAGAGCACTATTTATAACTGTTCTACAGACGACACTTCATATTGTGTCACCCTTAGTAATAGTTAGTAACAGCTTAGTCATATAGTTTCTGTCCTTGCCTTATAATATTGTCAAATAAAAAATCAGATACTGAATCCTGAATCAGGATCTGAATTTTATATTACTATTGAAGTTGATTTAGTATTGAAACTAGATACTCATTTGAAGTATTGATAATAAAAAAGACATAGGCCAGAATTAACCTTCCCTGAATAGTTTTGGAATGATCTTAGCTGTGTCAGAACAAGTATAAAATGACGCACACTAGTATACGCCAGTACAACAGTAGAAGCAGAACAGGCCATGTTCTTATCACTGTCGACTCACTCAGGGGTCTCAGGTTAAGATCAGACTTCAGACTGGTGGGTAAATAAGAGGAGGTCATGGGCATATGCCACTCAACCTCCAGGACCAAATGTGATAATAATAATAATAATAATAATAATAATAATAATAATAATAACAATAATAAATATAGCTGCAAGCAGCAATGTGGGGCCAAGCACCGAAGGTGCATGTAGGCCTCAGCATGTAGGCCTACCCCTACCTGGGGGTGGGGGCCTATAAATTGCTGTGGGTAATGAGGGGACTGGCTGCAATGTGCATGCAAAATTTCACAACTTTTTACCAGACGGTTGAGACGGTGGAAATGTGTTTTTTTTTTTTATGGAAAGCGTATCATATCTTTCTCCACATTTAAACGCAGAAGTGGGTGACAGCGCACCACTAATCCAGGAAACAGTTGTGTATTTGGCCACACCCCCACCCGCTGCACTGGCCTGTCTCTGTCCTTCTCATTTGCATTCAAGCAACAACACCCAGAATAAAGCGTTTCAGAGACATAGTTATGAATAGGACTGTGTTCATGAGGCTAGCTCATGCACTGAGTCTTGATTTTGGAGAAGGATTCATTTACAGTATTAGGCAACCATTAAGGCACCATATAAAAGCATCAAGAAGTACCATGTCATGGGATCTTTAATCTCCTCTTTAAAACAAATGTATTGTACATGTGCTGCTCCAGTAGGACAGCAACTTTAATAAAGCCAGATGCAATTGCAGTGACACTAGGACTGTTCCCACCCCCCCGCTCTATGTCAGTCACAGGACCCTGTGCTGTTTTTTTTTTTTTGCACCTGAACATTACCTGCACCTGCACTGTTATTATTATTCTTGTATTCTTGTAAATTTGTTAATTTAAGTTTTCTGCTTATTTTATTTTGTTCTATTTTTATTTGTTGTGAACATGTTCAAACATATGGCAATAAAACCTTTCTGATTCTGACAGAGTCTGACAGGGTCTAACAGGGTCTGACAGGGTCTAACAGGGTCTGACAGGGTCTAACAGGGTCTGACAGGGTCTAACAGAGTCTGACAGGGTCTAACAGGGTTTAACAGGGTCTAACAGGGTCTGACAGGGTCTAACCTGGGGCCCTGTAATTTGTGGGGAATCCTGGGAAGGACGTGAACATCTGTGAAAAGTTTGAAAATAATCCTATGAAGGGTTCCGGAGATATGAGCTCACTTCGGCTAGATCAAAGACACATCAACGACAGATCAAAGGCGTTGCTAGGCAACGCAGAAAATTCCTGCAAATTTGACCTGCTGGTGGCACTAGATGGTTGGGGGTGGGGGCCTATAAATTGCTGTGGGTAATGAGGAGACTGGCTGGAATGTGCATGCAAAATTTCACAACTTTTTACCAGACGGTTCTAGGGGTTGCCATAGACTCCCATGTGGAGAAGAATATAGAATAATAATAAGAAGAATCAAGAGACCAGAACATCAAAGGAAAGATCAAAGGGTTGCTAGGCAACTTCGCTAGGCAACTTCGCTAGGCAACGCAGAGCAAACACTATAGGGTGCCTAGCACCTTCAGTGCTTGCAAGTCCCCTAATAATAAGAATCAGTAGAAACACTATGGTGCCAAGCACCTTTGGTGCTTGGCCCCAATAATAATAATAATAATAATAATAATAATAATAACAATAACAATGATAATAATAATAATAATTATTATTATATTATTATACGTACATACAAAATAATAATAATAATTAGTAGTAGTAGTAGTAGTAGTAGTAGTAGTAGTAGTAGTAGTAGTAGTAGTAGTAGTAGTAGTAATAGTAGTAGTAGTAGTAGTTGTAGTAGTAATAGTAATAGGAGGAGGAGGAATAGTAGTAGTCGTAGTAGTAGTAGTATTGTGGAGGAATCCTGGTACATTTAACATATTCCTGTGCACTCCCATGTGAGTGTAATCTGTGCTAAATATTATGTAAAACTGGGAAAGCATTACTCTACCATATCTAATGTCTTAGTAGAAGAGAAAATGGCATTTAAAATAACAATACCTCTCTAATTTAAAGGATCTTGAATAAACTAGCCTTACACAAAAAGAATACAAAATGTGAACATGAGTCAAATCAGGGCTTACACGGAAAAAAGAGCAGATATTAATAGGATTGCTTTGACTGAAAAAATTACACTCACTTCCACATTTTGCCAAAAGAATGGGTTAAGAAATTGCTATACATGCAATGATATGATGAGTTATAACTGTCACAGAGTTATTGACTGCTGCATACAACACACTGTTTATACTATACAAAGCAATGAAAAACCACACAAATAGAGAGCAAAAGGATCAGCTATGAGTCTGTGAGTTTACAGTTGATAGACTTTAAGTTTGTGTTTGGCAAAAGAAAAGTAGAAAAAAAGAGGATGTGATTTCTGTGAAACTTCAGGACACTCCCTTCGTAAGCACATGGCAGTAAAGCATGATCAGTATGCCTGAAACTCAGCTGAGCTCAGAGCATTGTCTAAGGGCCAAGTGCTGTAATGAATAAATATTTGGTTAAAAAACTAACCTGTTGAGATAACAAAGGCTTAGCATTTTTGGTAATCTTTTGGGATTTGTGTAGATTCAATTTGTGGCTTAGCTTTTATGGGCAGAACAGATTTGATTGTTATTATAACATGTTTGTAATGAATTGGAAATAAACGTTTAAACATGAATCATTAAATATAGTTTGAATAGCCCGACTTAATCCAGACTGTTGATACTGGCCCATTAAATCACCCGATACCTAAACAATAACCATAATATAATAGAAACAGCAAGTTGTCTTTATTGTATTTTGATACTTTCCAGTGATATCACACTGGGGGTGTTCTACATATATGTGTACTGGCGGACCATTACCCGTTTTAAGATTGTCTAAAAAGTCATGACAAAATGCAAAATGTATTTAAACAACACATTTTCTGGAGGCTGTGGAGGCAAGCTCATACCAGACCATAGACCATAGACCAGTGCTTAGAGTTAGCATCACACCCCCAGGAAATATTGATGACATCAGCTGCACAGTATCAACAGAAGATCTGACAGTGTATATGTGCTGATACTGCAACATGAAAATATGTATGTAGACAGAGTAGGTATAAACCAGGACTATTGGCACAGTTGCTAATATGGAAATTATGTATTCAGGACAAGTGTAAAGTGACCTCTGACCTTCAGTGTAAACATGAGTGAAACATACCGGGCCCACAGACTGGCAGGGGGGAAGACGGCCTGGGAAAGTGAACTCTGGTACACATAGAGACACACCATGTGACCAGCTGTGAAGAAGCCCACCATGACACACAGTGCGTTGAAGCCCAAGTGGCTGATGGGAAGGTGGCAGGCCCACCATGTGCACACCCCGATGAAGATGAGGAAATAGATGGCTGAAAAGGCTGAGGGCAGCGTGATACCTGGAACAAACATAGGCTATAGGGATGTGCTCTGTATACAAGTGCAGTCTATTTAAATTAAGTAAACTACAGTAAAGTGAAGTAAACTGCACAAACAAAAGTCACAACTAGATGCAACACCTAGTGAAGATTAAAAAAAATTGTAACAGTAATAATATTAAGTCAATTTGTACCATAACAATGTAAAGATACTGACAAACTCCAATGTATTGTACTTAAAGTATTACATTATGTTAGTGCTTCTGAACTAAAGAAGCTGAGAAAATTAACTCATGCGCGTTTCAATAATCCGTCTAAATGGTAATTGATTGATTTCCAATGTAAGCATTGGCAGCCTAACTATATTTTTAGATCTTTTTCATCTGTGGTTTCTCTGTGTAAATAATTCAATGTGGTATATTGTGGACAGCTTGCCCAGAGCATGACCACAGACCAGAATAGACAAGAAGCTAAAGCTCTTAAGGGGGACACCTGTCCCAAATTAACATTCCCACTTTCCCTGTCAACAACACATGAACACTGCAGTGACAAAACCACTTCCTAATTTAGAAACTAGCCTGAGTGAATGTGCTTTTGTATGAGGGTACAGTACCAGCCAGAGCCAATAAGCTGACGGCCAAGATACGGCCAAGGTCTCGAAGCACTCTGCAGGCTGTTGATTTGAGGCGCTCAGCTAGCTGTTTAGCTCGGGTTCCAGCAGACACCTCCTCCTCCTGGTCCTCTGCAACAGACTGATGGTCTTCCTCCTCTGACAGTCTGTCCTCAGCTTCCTCTACCTCACTGTCCTCCCCGTCTGATTGGCTGTCATTCAGATGATCCAGCTGAAGCATAACATTTTGGGGTCAAACATTCAGAGGTACTCACTTTACTGTAAACTCAGGCCCAGCCCCATTGTCAAAGAAACAACCTTCCTAAAAACAAACAGGTGACATAATGTTTAATTTCTGCAGAAAAAGTGAAACATGATGGTCATCAGACACGAAGAAAACATTCCTCTAATAGCAGAAGTCAGATAGTCGTAAAAGAGCAGGTGGAGGACATCTTGTATTCTTGGCGCACATACAGGTTTATCACTTTATCACAGAAACTTGTGGTGTCCTTTCACTAATCTGATCCAGTCATCTCCATGTGACCACTTGGACATCTCTAAAGTGACTTGGACATATCCATAGTGACTTGTGTTTCATGTTGTTCCACACCATGGTAAAAAGTCGGTTTGATTTGAGCTGCTATTTGAAGTTTGCTGCATAAACATTGGCAGAATGAAGAAATGTGTACTCTATAAATATATCGAGTTAAATTATTATTGGTGCATCCAAATGTAGCACACTCTTAAAGAAAACAGCTACAGACATTTTGTGACTGACACATACACATGTTTTTGCCATATAATGTAACAGGGTGCCCTGAGATGCATGGTGCGACTCACAGATGTAATGTTAGCAGCGGCCACCATCCGCCTGTTCTTCACCAGGCGATGACACAGGATGCTGGTTACCAAGGCGACCAGTGACACAGCCAGGTCGGGACAGAGGAGCCGGGCCACAGTCCAGGGCTCACCCAAGGGCAATCTGCACACCCACAAAGGACACAACAGCTGTTAATGTGACTTAATTACAACTCAATTCTCTGGTCTGTATTATTTCAGCACTACATACACGTACCAGAACACTATATTATTGGCAAGAATACAAAACAGATATAGTTTGTGCCTTATGATGGACTGTTGAACTGTTGAGTGGTGCATTTGTGTTTCATGTGCTGACTCAGGCCCTGTCTGCACGACAACGTTTTTTGGTGGAAACGGGGAAGTTTGTGTTCGTTTGGGCCTGTCGTCCACACTGCGCCGGCGTTTTGGGGGGGTGTAAACTGTGTTTTTTTAAAACGGGTTCCAGAGTGGAGAAGTCGGAGAACGCCGGTGTCGCGTTGTCATGTGGGCGGGCAAAACGCGACTTTTGGGAAAACATGACATCACGTAACCAGTGACCAGAAGGTAACCTTGCGCATTCGGCCGGTAACGACCAGATAACAACAACCATGGCGGACAATGGAGTTGAGTTTGTTATGCGGACATTTCTAAGTTTATTTGCACTGTTGCATCATAACCTGTTGATCTACTATGCAGTGCAACCCCAGCGGAGACGCATGCACAATTACGCACGTCGTGGCCTGGCAGTACACACGACACACGAGTGTTTGCCAATTCAAAGCTAAACACGTATTTTAAAACTGGAAAGATCCCATCAATGAAAAGGCAGATAGTGGACAATGAGGAGCCCATACCAATTTGAGGGTGTTGTGCGCTGTAAATAAAAAGAGAGAAAAAGAGCAACCATTTCTTGTCTTTTTTATTGAATGAAAATGTACCTTTTACAAACAGGCACATGCAGTATCACACACAAAAATATATGAAAGCATTTCTGTTTTCTTTACACAAATTCACACAACTATATAGCTGCCCGTTGGTGATGGTCCCCGGTTGTATATTCTTGCAGAAAAGCCAACATAATGTCCGAGTATGTTTAACATTCCCGTATTAATGATAACATTCATTTGAGGACAGTGAGGTTCAGATCTTAGCGAGGGAAAAGAATTGGTTTGAGAGGGGAGTTAAAGAGGCTATTTTTGTCAAAAAAGAGAATCCTTCTCTGAACAGAAATGGTGGAGTAAGACATAATTTGCATCCCATCTACAATTCCATTATTAAGCCTAGATCAAACAAACAGGGAAACAATGGGGCTAGCCAGGTCAGGGCCAGAGGTGTGAAAAACAGGCGTGTAGGGATGAATAGAGATCGTCAGCTAGACGCCAGAGAAACAAAAGACGGAAACCAATGAGATAGTTCCGGAAAGTAGTTAGCTAGGTAGCTCCTCCCTACAGCAAGATATAAGCAAGTGTCTTACCAGTATTCTTATTAGAGCTGACGAAGCCTCTCGGATGAGCGGCGAAACGTTTTCAACCAAACAAACTTTGTCCAGTTGACAAATTGAACTTCTCCTGTTATCATGGATTCTACCTGGACGACTGAGGGACTTTTCACGCATTCCCGTATTAAGATCCAAATAAGCATTTTGCCTAAATAACACGAACAAGGTTAACGAGAGTTCTACTTGTTAATGTCTATCTAATAAAACGATAGCAAGTAATACTAACTATCGATTTATAGGCAAAAACTCTGCTCACGCAGCTCAAACCTTCGTTCTGTTGGCGTCTGTCTATGTTAGGGACCGTCAACATCTTCACATTACCGGAGTGAGTCCCTGCTACATTGGTGGAGCAGGGGGACAAATAAATTTGCGTTTGTTGACGGTCCCTAAAGTACACGTGTTTGCTTGTTTACGAAAGAGAAAGGACTTTATGCCCATGTGCTCTTTGTACTATTGCGTGTCTGGGGGCCCTGGCGGTTTCCTGTTTACAGCGCCACTTATCGGTGTGACATATACTCAACAAAAATATAAACGGAACACTTTTGTTTTTGCTCCCATTTTTCCTGAGATGGACCCAAAGATTCAAAATTCACTCCAGATACACAACACTACCCTTTCTCTCAAACATTGTTCACAAATCTGTCCAAATGTGTGACAGCGAGCACCTCTGCCCCGCCGAGACAATCCACCCCACCTCACAGGTGCGCCACATCAAGATGCCGATCCGACATCATGACCAGTGCACAGGTGCGCCCCAGACTGCCCACAATAAAAGGCCACCCCGAAATGTGCATTTTTTTTGCTTTATTGGGGGTCTGGGGACTCAAAACCAGTCAGTATCTGGTGTGACCACCATTTGCCTCATGCAGTGCAACACATCTTCTTCGCATAGAGTTTATCAGATTGTCAATTGTGGCCTGTGGAATGTTGGTCCACTCCTCTTCAATGGCTGTGCTGGATATTAGTGGGAGCTGGTACATGCTGTTGTATACGCCGGTCAAGCACATCCCAAACATGCTCAATGGGTGACATGTCCGGTGAGTATGCTGGCCATGCAAGAACTGGGACATTTTCAGCTTCCAAGAATTGTGTACAGATCCTTGCAACATGGGGCCGTGCATTATCTTGCTGAAACATGAGGTGATGTTCATGGATGTATGGCACAACAATGGGCCTCAGGATCTCATCACGGTATCTCTGTGCATTCAAAATGCCATCAATAAAATGCACCTGTGTTCTTCGTCCATAACAGCCTTTGAAGAGGAGTGGACCAACATTCCACAGGCCACAACTGACAATCTGATAAACTCTATGCGAACAAGATGTGTTGCACTGCATGAGGCAAATGGTGGTCACACCAGATACTGACTGGTTCTGAGTCCCCAGACCCCCAATAAAGCAAAAAAAAAAATAAATGCACATTTCGGGGTGGCCTTTTATTGTGGGCAGTCTGGGGTGCACCTGTGCACTGGTCATGATGTCGGATCGGCATCTTGATGTGGCGCACCTGTGAGGTGGGGTGGATTGTCTCGGCGGGGCAGAGGTGCTCGCTGTCACACATTTGGACAGATTTGTGAACAATGTTTGAGAGAAATGGTAGTGTTGTGTATCTGGAGTGAATTTTGGATCTTTGGGTCCATCTCAGGAAAAATGGGAGCAAAAACAAAAGTGTTGCGTTTATATTTTTGTTGAGTGTATGTACTACATCGTTTTCACTCAGCGCTCCGTGTTCGCCTGGACGCGAATATTTACTGATCCAACACGTGTGTGGATGCGCATTTTTTCCAGCCCGTATAAAAAAAAACAACAGGAACGTTGTCGTGCAGACAGGGCCTCAGAGTGCTGTGTACCTGGACAGGCCAATCTGGCGGCTGACTGTGTCCCATTGTGAGCAGTTGTTCCCCAGGGCTGTGTCCAGAGGCGGGTAGGTGAACAACACGGTCTGGAAGCAAACATGAGCCAGTACAAAGAGAAGGCCCGTGCAAAACACCGCTGAGATGAAACGCCCTGTGTGGCCTGTGGATGAGAGGGACATGAAGATCTTAAAATGAAACTTTGCACCATGTAAAAACGTATTTAGTGCTTATTTCTGTTTACTTATTCCACTTGAATTGGATAAGAAGTCAGACATTTGATCATTGCAGTTAAATGGAGAAAGACAGATTTTCATTTAAAAAATTTTTGGAAAAATGGCTATACTACACTTTCAAACATTTTGTTTATGACATTACATACAAATTTTTCAAAGAATTTGTATATAACACAGTAGAGTGGATAGGGGTAGAAGAAAATGATGATCACTCAAGCCTCAAATGCAGGACATCCATAATCCATTTTCTTCTTCTTTATTTGGGGATGGAGGGCAGCAGTCTGAGCAGGGATGCTCAAACAGCTGGTTTTGCTCAACTTGGAGGAGCAGCGGCTCTACTATGAGCTCTTCCCGTGTGACTGAGTATCTCACACTATCTCTAAGGGTGTGCCCAGCCACTCTGCGGAGGAAACTCATTTCAACCACTTGCAATTTTGTCCTTTTGGTCATTACCCAAAATTCATGACCATAGGTGATTATTAGCACATAGATTGACCAGACCAAACAAGAGCTTTGCTTTAAGACTCCTTCTTCACCATAACGGTCTGGTACTGCAACGTCGCACTGATCTGCCAGTCTGTCCCAAGCTCCATCCTTCCCTCACTCATGAACATGACCCTAAGACACTTTAACTTCTTCACTTGGAGAAGAAACCACCTTTTTCCCATACTGCAGAAAATGCAGGACAATACAATGCAAGGAACCATCTAAATACAACGCTCATTCATCCATTTTCTTTTGCTTTATCCGAAGCTGGTTCGTGGAGGCAGCAGTCTGAGCAGGGGAGATGTAGACTTCCCTTTCCACACACACTTACTCCAGCTCTTTCCCGGGAGAAATAGTCCCTCCAGTGTGTCCTGGGTCTTCCCCGAGGTCTTCTCCCGGTGAGACATGCCCAGAACACCTCTCCAGGTAGGCATCCAGGATGCACTACTGCAGTAGATGGAGACTGATGAACATGGGAGACGAGACTTCTATCCAGAGTGTTCCCATGGTGGTTAAGTATGATTCATTACTAATGACCTAATACATGAAATATTCTATAATACTTCATGCTTCAGTGAATAAAAACGTCTCCAGTAGGCAACACTTCTATTAAGCAGGAAAACACCAGTGCTTCCTTCTGTGTGAGTGTTAGCAAGTGTGAAAGTTAGCATGTGTAAGTGCTAGCATGTGTGCGCTTGTGTTGGCAGAGCATTGGATTTTCCACATGGGAAATATCCCCTGCCCCCTGCTTTTCCCTTTGTTTTACTGCTTCACTAAACATTTGACTGAACCAGAAAGTTGTCATTTCAAAATATTATTAGCCAAAACAAAGTAAAATGTAGTAAATGTAGGTAGTATATGTGTAGTATACATATTATCAGTGGAACTCAACACTGCATCAGTGAGATTACTGAATTGTTGGTAAAGAGCAGGGCTCTCAAGTTTTGAGCGGGGTCGTGCGTTAGACAACGATTTCCGAGGAGCGGGGGGTGCGAGTGAACAATTTTTCCCGAGGGGGGGGGGCTTGAATTGCGTGAGAAATGCCGTGTGAGCGTGTGAACGCGTCGAATTGTCTCTCTCAATGCGTGAGACTTGAGAGCCCTGCTGTAAATGTTTGTCTAAAGAGCAAACTTAAACTACAAAGCAACTAATGAGAGTTATATAAATGAAGTTATTACCTGATGGTTCTCAGTTTGTTTTATCATCACCACAGTGTGCGCTTAGCAGCTCAAACTACACTCTACAGTCAGCCCAACAACAGAACAATCTATTTCCTGATTGGCTGATTTTTTTCCGGGGAGCGGGACGGGGAGGAGGGGGAGAGAACGCGCGGTGCCTGCATAAACTGAGCCAGACAGACCGATTTTCTGGGCATTAAAAAAAAAAATCAGCGTGAGAAATACCATGTGTGGCGTGTGAGCGTGTGAACACGTCGAATTGCGTGTGTCACACTCTCAATGCGTGAGACTTGAGAGCCCTGGTAAAGAGAATACTGTTTAGAATTTTAAAGGTGCACTAAATCCACAACCTTCTTGTCTCCATAGAGATCATTAGGCTTTGCCTAGAATTTTCCATAGTATGGCATTAAACATAAGTAAGAGGTAAGTAATTGTTCTACACCGATTCAATTACAACAGGTTTTAAAGATCAGAAACCTGTCATTTGACCTGGTGACATCACCTGCAAATGTCCATGGAGATAGATTTTATGTCGTAGCCTGCAGTGGTTCATTCCAAGCAAAGCAATAGGTTCTCCAGGAAGAGTCCTCATCCTGAAAAATTGCACCTTTCAAGTGTGACTCCTTTAACCTTATTGTTAGAGAAATTCCATTCCTGTGCTGTGACAAGGGCACTCACTGCCAGCTCCTTGTTAGCTTGGCCTACGCCATCAGAGGTATAATACTCCCTACACTACCAGCACTGTTATATTCTTGTAAATTTGTAAATTTTGTGTTATATTATAGCTTATTGGTTTTCTACTTTATTTTATTCTATTTTATTTGCTGCATGTTAAGTGTTTGTTTACATTCCACTCCAAGCACCGAAGCAATTTCCTAATGTTGTGAACATGTTCACTCATATGGCAATAAAACCTTTCTGATTCTGATTCTGATACAACTGAAGTACAGCCAGACTGGACTGCACTAGACTGGAATGGACAACACTATTACAATGTCTTTGCGGTTCACGTCTCCAGCTGCTAGGTCCAGTAAATAAACTTCTCCTGTGTTAGAACTCCAGCCTCATGCCGCTTCTCACCAACTCGGGCTTTTACCATTTATTTTACCTATGCTTTTAATTGGCACTGGATCTACTGATTTTGATGCCACATACTGTACCTCCACCACCAGTGCCTGTTTGAGCATATGAGTGTGTCAGATTGTACCTTTGATTGTGTGCTTGTTGGGGCAGAGGAACCATGGCAGCAGCAGCAGGTACAGGAAGTAAACCAGAGACAGAACATTGTAGCGAAACAGGCAGGCTGCAAAGACACAAAACAAACAAAATATGATCATGGGTCCAAATATCTTTTTTTTGTACTTCAAGTTTTTATTTTATTTTATAACTTTTAACATATAACAGACAGCAGCACGTTGTTTTAACATTACCACATCTGGGCTGAGGGGATAACACAATTTGAGAGGTTACCTATAGTATATGCATCACATATAATGAAACTCAATGTTTTTGGTTAAAGTACGGCACAAAAAGTGAATGATCAGTGAACTGTGACCACAAAAGGAAATAAGTATTGTCTCCTTGTTTGTTTTTCTTACGACAGTCTATTTTGCAATAAGTAGTATGTTAAAGAAGCAGATGATGATCACCCATTTAAAATATTTTCAGCAATATAATAACAGCAATAAAAAAAACTTAACTGCAACCTTTCTAAGCATGTGTCCACACTATGTCCTATTCACTCCCAAAGGTCTGCCTGTTAACCTCTGAACTGCTGTAATCCAGTCATAGTCATAGTCACTGATCTGGATAATGCACCTTTATACCAGCTTAAGTGCCCAGAAAGTTTGTATTTGACACTTGTTAAAAGGACTTTACAAGTTGCTGTTGGCCTAAAACAACACGCAAACCTGGGGATGTGAAAACAAAAGCATGTGTGAGGTGATTTTCAGCAGTAAACTCCAGCAGAGATGATAATGGGCTGTGTGGCTGCTCCTGCTAGAGTTTAATTCAGCACTGAGGCAAGGGAAGTGGAGCGCATTATATTCTGTCTGCAGCCCCCAATGCTTTATTGAATCAAACATACATGTATGCTGTATCACTCCTCTACCTCTCACTTTCTGTGTATGATTGTATGTGCACTTGGAAATTAAATGGATTGGCGGGAGGTGTCAGTTACATTTTTAGTTCCTGAATAGGCTTTTATTTAAGGTCCCATATTATGCAAAATTTACTCTTGTGAGCATTTAGTCATGTTGAAATGTTTTACTTTATGAAAATACTGGACTTGTGCTTGGTTTCATTCACACATGTTTGAGTGCTTCTTAATCTGTCTACTACATTTCCAAAACTGAAATTGCTCTGTTCCACCTAATGAAGTCAACACCTCTTATCTTTTGTTCAGTAGAGATTGGCAATTCCAGGACTGAAATTATCCTAATGCTTTCAGTGAAGGTGTCAAGTGGTAATACTGCCTGTATTACCACATGACATCACAGTGTGGAACAGAGTGTTTCCCGTTTGAGGCCCTGTCCCCAGGACAACGTTTTTTGGTGGAAACGGGGAAGTTTGTCTTCGTTTGGGCCTGTCGTCCACACGACGCCGGCGTTTTTGGGGGGTGTAAACGGTGTTTTTCAAAAACAGGTTCCAGAGTGGAGAAGTCGGAGAATGCTGGGGGTCGCGTTGTCGTGTGGGCGGCAAAAAACGCAACTGTTGGGAAAATGATGACGTCACGCTGCCGTAATCAGTGACCAGAAGGTAACCCTGCGCACAGTACGCACGACACACGATTGTTTGCCAATTCAAAGCTAAACACGTATTTTAAAACTGGAAAAATCCCGTCAATGAAAAGGCAGATAGTGGACAATGAGGAGCCCATACCAATTTGAGTGTGTTGTGTGCTGTAAATAAAGAAAAAGAGCAACCATTTCTTGCCTTTTTTATTGAATGAAAATGTATCTTTTACAAACAGGCACATGCAGTATCACAAAAATATATAAAAGCATTTCTGTTTTCGCTTGTCTGAGGGGAATCTGGGGAAGGTGAAGAACACAGCGATCTCGTAGACGTGGGGTCGTCCTCTAACAAATCCCAGGTTTCCACTCCAGCTGTAATGACTGTAGTAGCTGGTGATCCACCCCAGATTTGTTCGCACAGCTCAAAATATAACAGGACCACATGCCACTGCGACGCCCAGAGTCAAAGGCATGTTTGCATTTGTTCCTTACTGCCTACAGTTTTGTTGTTAGCTGCACTTTGGTGATGGTATGGGGATCGTGAGAAAAATCTTTCCCTTCGGCCGTGTCCCCGGTAGTATATTCACGCCGAAAAGTCAACATAATGTCTGAGTATTTGCTTGGGCAGGACTCCCAGTCGATGTTCTGCTGATACTGTTGTGTTTTGTAATCCAGCGTAACGAGCAAGGTTAACGAGAGTTCTACTTGTTAATGTCTATCTAATAAAACGATAGCAAGTAATACTAACTATCGATTTATAGGCAAAAACTCTGCTCACGCAGCGCAAATCTTCGTTCTGTGGCGTCTGTCTATGTTAGGGACTGTCAACATTTTCACATTACTGGAGTGAGTCCCTGCTACATTGGTGGAGCAGGGGGACAAAATAAATTTGCGTTTGTTGACGGTCCCTAAAGTACACGTGTTTGCTTGTTTATGAAAGAGAAGGACTTTATGCGCATGTGCTCTTTGTAGTCTTGCGTTTCCGGCGGCTCTGGCTCTTTCCGGTTTACAGCGCCACTTATCGGTGTGACATATGTACTACATCGTTTTTCACTTTTCTGATCCAACACGTGTGTGGATGAGACTTTTTTTCACCCCGGGTAAAAAAAACCAAACAGGAACGTTGTCGTGGGGACAGGGCCTGAGAGAAGAACTCACCCTAAATACGCAGGGTTTGTGTTAAAAATGTGTGAATGGAACAAAACACAACTCCAGATATGTTTTTGATGAGGAAACAACATTATAACATTGATCAGAAAATAGCGTAATATGGGCCCTTTAATATTGGTAACTAGGGATGCAAATGATCGATTAATTCATTAATTGATAGTTGATTGACCTTATTGATCGATTAACGATTAACTGATAAGCAGTGTTTTTCACCTGAATTTTAGTGTTTCAATAGGGTCTTTAAGAATATAAGCTATAGTAACATAACACTGAGTCATAAATATATCATAGTATTATTATATTGTATATTCCTCAATTAATTATTCCTTAGTGAAAAGTGGACAAATGTATTGATGCTGAATAACAAAATACAGTAATCCCTCGCTCTATCGCGGTTTGCGGATTTTTTTTTTTTTTTCAAATTTTTTTTTTTATAGTGTAACATTTTTTTATAGTGTAACACTGTGTTCTGCGTCCTGATTGACTAAGAGACTAGACCAGGACTAAAAGTGGACTAAACCAGGTCTAGACCAGAACTAAACCAGGTCTAGACCAGGTCTAAACCAGGTCTAAACCTGGACTGGGCCTGGACTAAACCAGGACTGGACCAGGTCTAAACCTGGACTAAACCAGGATTAAACCACCACGTGCCACTGCTGGTTTCGTGCGGCTGGTTTGTGGCTAGGGCTGAGACCACAGCCGGCGCCACGAGAGGGCGTTTGGGGGCGACGCCCCCTCACGTCATCAGTCCCGCCCCCTCAGGTGAGAGTTGTAAAAGAAAAAGGAAATTAAAATAAATACTGCAAAAATACTAGCCCACGCTATTCAGCAATATAAATGAGTTAAAACATAGATCAAATTAATTATTTTTTTAAACAAACGGATACGGCAATTGTTCAAAGCGATTTGATAGGCTGAGGGTTGCGCCGCGCACCGCACAACTTGCGCGGGATATGGTTGCTAGGCTTCATTGTAGTGGAAGTGGATTAAATGATGGATATACGAATGTGGATTAAACCTAGTAAGATTCCTCCAGAGGATCCGAGACCTTGTTCACCAGCACCACCCGACACAGCCTTACAGACTTCTTCAGCGGAGCATCCAACCGAAGGCTTCAACTTTTCTGAGGTAGGCTAGCTTCTAGTTCCTACACAGTATTTTATGTTAAGGTGTGGACTTTATAGTGAGAGAAAAGTTATGTGTTGTTATAAATATATGTGTGGTGGAGTGCTATGTGGCGTTAATGTACTGTCTCTTGGCGTTGCTCAGATCACTTGTTGGCTTGGTTTTGTGGTATGCAGGAGATCACGAGGGTCTACGTTCAAATAATAATAATTTAAAAAAAACTCTCATCACTTTTTACTCTTAGCCAGTCTCTTACATATTCTAAATACACGAGCGCGCCTGACCCATTACACACGCGAGCGAGGAGCGAACTTTGTTGTGGGATGTGTGTACGTGTGTGCGACGCGACCCCGCCCCCTCTGATAAATTCATCGCCCCCCTATTATTTTATGTCTGGCGCCGGGCCTGGCTGAGACTACGCATTCCGGGCGCTGCGGTTCGATCTCGTGCTCAGCACCGCACGTACGGGCTGCTGAGCAGTGCCGTTGGCGCCTGCGGCCGGCTGTGAGTCGAGCTTGGCGCAGCGCAGTGCGCGGTTGCCTTGTTTCGTGACCACGCGGGTGCGCATGTCCGCGATTAGCGATTAATTACAATTAATGCATTTTGTTCGACCAACGTCTTGATCGACAATTAATCGTAAGTCGATTAATTGTTGACATCCCTATTGGTAACATAAAATGCTTTAAGTATGACTATCAATCGATCAATCAATCAAACAATATTTATAAGGCGCTTTTCATACAAAATTGTAACACAAAGCGCCTTACAGTGGTCAAGGATTAGAAGATTGACCTTTATTGATCTCGCACAGGAGAAGTTGTTTCTATATTTGACCCGGGGACCATCCCCATGATTTTGTTTTGTTATTTAGGCTTGGTCAGGCCCTAAGCTGGAGGATTTTACCTATGGCGCATGTTTAGGTTGGTGGGGGAAACCGGAGTGCCCGGAGGAAACCCACCCAGACACGGGGAGAACATGCAGTCTCCACACAGAAAGGCCCGGGCAACCCGAACCTTCTTGCTGTGAAGCATGAGTGCTAGCCACTCAGCCACCGTGCTGCCAGGAAAAAAAAAAAGCAAACAGACAAACAAGCAGATGAACAAACAACAAACAGATATACAAGCAAACAAACAAAAGAACAAACAAAAGACAAGCAAACAGACGACGGAAGTCAATCAAAGGCCAAGCTAAACAGGTGAGTCTTGAGCCCATTCTTAAAAACATGAATGTTCTCTGCAGCCCTGGGGTCCTCCGGCAGGCAGTTCCATAGACGAGGGCCGTAGTACTGAAAAGACGCCTCTCCGTGAGTGTGTGTCCTGACTTTGGGAATGACCAGGAGCCTGCTGCTGGAGGAGCACAGGGCCCGTGAAGGTTCGTAAGGGGAAAGCAGTTCTGAAAGATAAGAAGGCCCAAGACCATTAAAGGGCCCATCACATGGTACTTCTTGATGCTTTTATATGGCTCCTTAATGGTTCCCTAATACTGTAAATGAATCCTTCTTCAAAATCAAGACTCAGTGCATGAGAAACAGAGATAAGATGAGAAAGAGTAATTTTTCTCTCTCTGAACAGGCCATTATGGGCGTTGTTGTTGAATGCAAATGAGGACAGAGATGGCCTATAGTAGAGGGTGGGGGCGTGGCCAAACTCTCCGCTCTCAACTCTCAGCTGATCCATTTCCGCGTTTTTGCGCAGAGAAGAGATGAGAAGCGTTCCATTGAAAAATAAACACATTTCCACAGAAAATAAAATTAAACCACTGCTGTTCAAAGGTCCAGAGGCTCAGATAAAGGACTTCCGAGCCTAGAAACACTCGGACGTGCCTCCAGGCAAATAAAAAAACGCATTTCGCATTGCCTAGCGCATTCGCGATCCAAACTCTCTGGGCGTGATTTACAGAAACGCTGAGTAGACACAGACGGGGGGTGGAGCTGCATTTTTCGATCTGACGTCAATAAGGTGCCTTGTTCAGAATCGCCCGTTTGAGCTGTGTTTTTTTCTAACGCAGAAAAGGACCGCAAATGCTCAGTTTAGACATTTCGCAACTTTTAGCCATGGGGGGGGGCTAAACAGGGTAGGGGAGCTCACATTAACGTTCATAAACCTCAGAAAGTAAAAATTTCATGCCATGGGACCTTTAAGACATTTAAAAACCAGTAAAAGAACTTTAAAATCTATCCTGAAACTCACAGGGAGCCAATGCAGAGATTTTAAGACCGGTGTAATGTGGTCCCGCCCTCTGGTCCTAGTCAGGACACGTGCTGCTGAATTTTGTAATAATTGCAAACCTGAAATACTCTTGTTGGGAAGACCAGAGAGCAGGGCATTACAGTAGTCTATACGGCTGGTGACAAAAGCATGCATCAATGTCTCCGTATTGGCCTGAGAGAGAATAGGGCGATGTTTTTTAGGTGATAGAAACCTATTTTTGTGATGTTCTTGATGTGTGGAATAAAATAAGCTCAGAGTCAAAAATGACGCCAAGGTTTTTCACTTGAGGAGATGGGTTAAAAGACTGTGCTTGTAGTTTTGATAAAAGTTTCTCTCTCTGGGCCTCAGGACCGATGACTAGAACCTCAGTTTTGTCCTGGTTAAGCTGGAGAAAGTTTCTTGCCATCCAGGATTTGATATCTAGAATACAGTTAAAAAGAGCATCCATTGGTCTGGTGTCATCAGGAGACACGGAAATGTAAAGCTGCGCATCATCTGCATAGCTGTGGAAATTGATTCCATGTCTCCTGATGACGCCGCCAAGGGGGAGCATGTACAAGTTGAAAAGCACAGGGCCTAAAAATGGAACCCTGGGAGACACCACATGTGATTTTATGGACCTTGGAGGAGTATGTGTCCATACTTACCCTAAATGTTCTGTCTGTGAGATTGGACGTGAACCATTTGTGATCAGCACCAGAGAGGCCGAGGTGTTTTAGGCGAGTTAAAATAATCATGTGGTCTACTGTGTCAAAGGCAGTGCTCAGATCCAGCAGAACCAACACAGTCACCTTTTGAGAGTCACAATTTATTCTAAAGTCATTTAAAATCTTTTCCAAGGCAGTCTCGGTGCTGTGGTTCACCCTAAAACCAGACTGAAATTTTTTCAAAATGTTGTGATCATCTAGAAAATCATTTAATTGGATAGAGACAAGTTTCTCTAGAATCTTGCTTAAAAATGGCTAGTTAGACACTGGTCGGTAGTTGTTAAAATCATTAAAATCTAAATTGCTCTTCTTCAGCAGGGGCCTCATCACCGCCGCTTTGAAGGCAGCGGGAAAGACCCCTGTCTGAAGAGAGCAATTCATCATGACCAAAAGTTCATCCCTAAAAGATCCATAAAAAGACTTAAAAAATTGAGTGGGGATTGGGTCTACGAGACATGTGGTGGGCCTCACTGAGGAGAAGACCTTGTCCAGCATCCCAGCATTAACCAAGGCAAAACTGTCCAGAGTTTTCTCTGGGCGAGACAAACACTTGACAAGATAAAATATTGCATCGGATGGTGTTTATCTTTCTCGTGAAGTGGTCTGCAAACTGCTCGCAGAGAGAGTCAGTGGGTGTCAGGTAAAACGCGTTAGAATCGGGGTTTAGAATGTTTTTAATGGTTGAGAAAAGAACTTTTGGATTATTTTTGTGGTTTGTGATTATTGTGGAGAAGTAACGATTTCTTGCATTCCTTGTAGCATTGTTATGTGATCGTTGCTGATTGCTGACTAACCACAACTCTGTCCACAATCATCACTGTTAAAGGTCCCATGGCATAAAATTTTCACTTTCTGAGGTTTTTGAACATTAATGTGAGCTCCCCTACCCTGTTTAGCCCCCCCCCCCCCAATGGTTAAAAGTTTCGAAATGTCTAAACTGAGCATTTGCGATCCTTTTCTGCGTTACAAAAAATCGGAGCTCAAACGGGCGATTTTGAACAAGGCACCTTATTGACGTCAGATCGAAAAAAGAAATGCAAATGCAGTTCCTCCCCCGTCTGTCTGTACTCAGCGTCTCTGTAAATCACGCCCAGAGAGTTTGGACTGCGAATGCGCTAGGCAATGCGAAATGCGTTTTTTTATTTGCCTGGAGGCACGTCCGAGTGTTTCTAGGCTCGGAAGTCCTTTATCTGAGCCTCTGGACCTTTGAACAGCAGTGGTTTAATTTTATTTTCTGTGGAAATGTGTTTATTTTTCAATGGAACGCTTCAAATCTCTCCCCCTGTGCAAAAACACGGAAATGGATCAGCTGAGAGCTGACAGCGGAGAGCGGAGAGTTTGGCCACGCCCCCACCCTCTACTATAGGCCAGCTCTTTTCTCCTCATTTACATTCAAGCAACAACGCCCAGAATAAAGTGTTTGAGAGAGATATTTATGACTCTTTCTCATCTTATCTCTCTTTCTCATGCATTGAGTGTTGATTTTGAAGAAGGATTCATTTACAGTATTAGGGAACCATTAAGGAGCCATATAAAAGCATCAAGAAGTACCATGTCATGGGATCTTTAAACTGGGCAGCGCATGGAACAGGGAACAGCCACAGGGAACAGCTAGACTTGTACTTTAAACTCAGAAGTGTGCAATGTCACAGCCCCAAATGCATTGGCAGATTGCAAATACAGAGTAGCAAAGCCTAGATTACAATAAATGGACCAGGTATAGTAAAAGATACTAAATTGCTCTGTACATAGTTGCGCAAAAATGTGTCTAATCTAGGGTTGAATGATTTTGGTAAAATGTTTAATTGAGGTTTTTCTGACAAACATTGCGATTAAATGTGTGATTTATATTTTAAAAAGTTGGATTGTGACGAAAGTTCATATTTTAAACATCCACGTGCATTAATATTTGAGACTGAAATATGAACAGATGATATGAACTCACATACATTTCAGAACATGTCTGCAATAGTCTAGACCTGTCACGATAATTACTATATCCACTATATCTTGACTTTCCTATCGACTCGATATGAAAGCTGAAACAATATTTATTTGGGCTCAGTATTTATCATGTGTACAGCTTCTTTTTTTTTGTTCACCCAGTGTCTGTGGACACTGGTAGCCCCCATGGCAGAAGATACATCAAGGCTGTTGTGACGTGAGGCGTCCTCCTGTGGACCCACCACCCGCGGGAGGATGGTGCATCTGGGCAGCAGATCTGCTTGGACTGCTGCCCCCGTTACCCAGAAAATGGAAAAAGTGGAAGAAGATGAATGAATGAATGAATGAACAGCTTCTTTTTCTTCTTTTTCTTTTGGTTATTTTTTGGCTATATGACAAGCTTTAAGCCCTAAACACTACTAAAGTGTTTTATTTTGCTGGTTATTTATTGCAGCTCATGATTTTTAACAACATTGATTTAGAACAGTTTCTGTGGTTTAAATCTGCTCTTGGGTTTTTGTGTCAGTGGCATGAATTAGTTTCAATATTATGGTTTATCGTCTGTATTTACTTCAGCAATATATTGTGTTATCGGGACAGGCCAAATCTAGACAGGGCTACCAGACATATATTATATTTTGTTGTTTGCAAAGGTTGTAAATAATTGTAGTACTTTTATTTTGCTAATTGTGACCACTAAAATTTAAATCTCGGTGTGATCCTGGTTAATCTTGCAGCCCTTTTTTTCCACATTTTGCAGTTTTGTTAGACGAGGTGTGAGCCAGTAGAACAGACAGAGTTCTCCTGAGGAAGATTTTTAGTGTGTAATAGAGGTCAAGCGGAAAACTTAGGTAAGATCTGAGTCACTCTTTTCCACACAGACAGTGGCTTCTTCATTCCAAACATCTGCTGTGCCACTGCACCATAATCATTAGATGTCTCACTAACTTTAATGTAAGAAATCCTACTTATAATTAACACTTGTAAGTGAGCATTAAGTAAGCATTTTCGAGTTACTAACATGCAACCAACCTTGAATTTATGGTAATTACAATGCCCATGATCATACCAAGATCATTTTATAGCACAATTGTAGCTACTGGAGTGAACAGCTATGGCCCAATTTTCCAATTCAATTCAACTGAAATTCAAAATTCACACTTGCCTTATTTGTGCTGAAGTAGACCTGTGTCCATGCAAACAGAGTCAGCAGAGACCAGTGTGGCTGTGTGGCACAAAGAACCAGTTTACTACTTTGTTATTTCCTTCAGCTACGGGACACAATAAACGCTTTCCTTTCTAGCACATCTGACCTTGGAGAAATGGAATAACAAAATCAACAACTTTATCTGGTTCAAGTGGAGTTAAAAGATACAATGAGACTAGTTGCCCCCAAAAGCAGCAAGAAGACAGCACCATCCTATGCAGTATACATAAGATGACATGATCCGATGAGTTTACTGAGTGGTGTCCAACAGACCCACGGAGGTAAGGATGTCACAATATCAATTTTCAGTGTTTTGATTATACTGAGAGGAAATATTACAATTTAAACATTCTTCACTGTTATTGACAGCACTATGATTCAACAACAGTGACATCCTGTTCTTTCATTATTCTTGTCGAATGTTACCATTCCTAATATGTGGTCAGGTTTATGAGATCAAAAAGTGAATGTGACCTAAAGATACAGATACATTTAGGATAGTTTTATTGGTTTTCTTTTAGGCAGACAGCTTTTTCAGTGAGATGTATTGACCTTGACATGTTTTGGCTGCCACAAGCTCAGAACTGTCACCAATCTTGGTGGTGACATGTCATATATCTTGTATCATCTGATCCAGCATTTGAACTTTCAGCCCATGCCCAGTTCATCATGTGATTATTTCTTTTGCAGTGATCTGATACGGAGGAGGCCACTGAAATCAGAAAGCGAGGGAGGTGCTGACGCTATCAACTGTGATGAAGGAGTGTTTTTCCTTCCACACCCCTGGAGCACCATATTCCAAAGACCACCGCGTGGCAGGAGTCTGAGCAACTTGCCAGGTGCACCAGGCTGACCACACTTCAGGAAGTAACAATAGTAACAACCAAGGGCTCACTGGTGAAGCTGTCTGCCTAAAAGAAAACCAATAACTAATTGACAGAAATGTTAATTAAATTCTTTACATTTAGGATTACTTTATTTGGAGTACTGTATAGGCTGAATTTTTAAAAAATGTATTTAGCTTCATTAGTAGTAGTAGTAGTAGTAGTAGTAGTTAGTAGTAGTTGTTGTTGTTGTTTATTTATTTATTATTTATTACTTTTTTGTTATTATTTTTTTTACATCCTTCTCAGGTGACATGCACATTACAGCAGACTGGCTTCCCCTCCACACTGAGTGAAAAGGCCTCAGGGACATTCACAACTACCAGAAACTCCTGCCTCCAGAACCTCTCGGCTCCTGCTGCTGCTCCATACTGTAGTCTTCAGGCAGGTACTGGAGACAATATATATTATAGACAAGCACATATGCTTGTCACAATAAGTTCTATATTGACTTATCGATCAGTAACTTATTAATGAACAATACTGTATTTGCTGGATCAGATATTGGCTTCCAAATATCAGTTCAGCAGATACCCTGGCTGGACATATAAATCAATGTAATAAGATGGTTGTAGTTGGCCCAGAACTCTCATAAAGTTTGAACACTTGTTTATAGAAAAGTTGTTCAGCAGTTACTTGTGGGATAAATAACAGTTATATATATTTGGATCAGCTTGTCTTATTTTATTTATGTTTTAAGAAAATAAATGCAGCTTTTATTTGCTGCACAGCAGCACTGGTATCCATTGATATCAGGCAGATACTTTAATCAACAGTATCTGAATCAGTATCAGAACTGAAAAAGCTGGATCAGTATATCCCTTGTCTTCAGAACTGGTAAATACCACATTGTAACATACATATACATGTTATTTTTTTGTTGGAAATTTTATTCTACTGTAAACTATTATTTTCTATATTATCATCAAACCTTTCCTTTAGTATAAAAATGAAGTATTAAGTATTGTGGCAGCATTATGTTTTCCAAAGTGCAGTATTATTATGGGTAAAATGTAGATCCTTGAGCTGTAGAAGGTCAAATATTTAACATGTGAGTCATTAGAGACAAAGGCTGACCAGTAGATGGGGTGGGTGGGGAAAACTGTCCATATTTAAGCAAAGAGCTGTATTAAACAGACTTCCTGAGTTGCAATATGACATAACGAAAATACCACACCAAAATACCCACCACAAGGATCCAAGCACATTCAGTTTCAGTAACCATATCGCTCAGCAAATTGTGACAGGACAACAAAAGCATACGTCACTGACAGAGAAACTTTAAATTAAAGTTTTATACGCAAATAGTTAAGGCTCTTCTTTGTCTGTATGAAAAGAGAAATAATTTCCAACAGATTACAGTTCATCTATACACAAAGAATTTCTAAAGAGAAAAATAAAGCTTGTGTTAAGTCTTCAATGGATAAACTTCTACCACAATCAAAGGACTTTATTCATTATGTTTTATCATAGCACAAAACAGAGGAGTGTCCAAACCACTGAGAGAACTGCTAAAAAACAAACACTGATCTACAATACTTGTTTCAGGGCATCAAACAGCAGACGATAGAATGATGAGTTATTGAAAAGATATGCTGTTGATCATGGGAGGGCCCCCACCCTGTCTCCGTACAACCCCCACACCACTACCACACACACGCGCATGGTGAGCTCCCATGATAACAAAGTGGAGACTGTAGCACATATCTTGCCTGTGCACCCATTACATTGCTATACTATTACTTTTACTTTTTACTTTTTTTAAATCGCAATAAACACACGGTTGTAACTATAACTGTGACATGCTCTGAGTGAAAACACTATGATTAAGAGTGCCTGCAAGGCTCTACCCCTAAGCCAAGTGTATAATTTTATATCCTCAACACAAGGAAGCTAGAAACAAGGAATACAAGTAAAAATACATTTAATGATCAATAGATTTAATGATTATTAGCAAACGTTTTGATTCTTGTTTAATTTTATTTTTTGTTACAAGCACCCTCCCAAACATGCATGTGAGAGATAACAGATTCTTACAAACACACCTTCCTCTCAGTCCAGGCCACTCTTCACAGGAAAGGCACACAACACAATAGTTTTACAATGGTAAAGCCACATGAGTGGACAGAGTTCACTGCATGCCTACGCCCAAACTATAGTAAAAAGATGTCATCTGAACAGACAGGACAAGACACTTAAAACATGCAGACTGTTGAACAGACAGGCATGTCTTTTTGCTACAGCCTTAGAATAAGATAATTTGTAAAACAGCTCAGGCTACACAGTACCTCATTTGGGTCTTCCAGTAGGTGCTATTATGGTAAATGGTAAATGGTCACATCTTTATATAACGCTTTTCCACCTTCAAGGCACCCAAAGCGCTTTACAACAAGGAACCACTCACCCAATCACACACACATTCACACACCAGTGTACGCAGACACTGGGGGCGAGGAGGGTTAAGTGTCTTGCCCAAGGACACAACGGCAGCATTCATCTGTGGGAGCAGGAATCGTACGAACCAACCTGTGGGTCAGTGGATCTGACCGCTCAACCACTGATGTTTCTTATGTCAAGAGCGGGATTTGAACCGCCAACCTTTGGATCAGTGGACAAACGCTCTATCAACTGAGCTACTGCCGCCATCTCCAATGGCGAGTATAAATTTGACTAGTAATTTCCAAAAAATATAAACAAGAATATAAATGGCTAAGAATATCTGTAAAGAATATAATTGCCCTTATATATTTCACCACATGTTCTAATTTTCACAAGTTTTCATCACAGATTGTAGATAGTGTATTGTAACTCCAGAAAGCCTCCTGAGCAACAGGTCCCAACTTGTCTAAGTGTTATCCCAAGGACATGTTTAACTGCTCCTTCAGAAGGAGAAGAGGAGAGGACGGGGCACTGAATGTTGCCAGAGCTTTGAGCAGCTCACACACACTGACAGTATTTCTCACCAAAGCTTTTAGTCCTGCTTTATTGCCCTGTAGGAGCAGAACACAATCACACAGTCACACAGGGAACACCAGTGTTTGACCACAGGACAGTTAGCTGCTACACCCTGTACTGGGGCCAGGACCAATAAGAATTGATGCAATTATGACCAAGGTTTCATCAGTGTCTCCAGAACAATGTTGTGGATATATCTTGGTCTGAACTAGTAGTGTTTATGTTTGCTTCCATGGAGATGCCAAATGAAAGATCAACTTAAATCATGAACATCCGTTACGTGTGTTTACAGAGGTGTGTTACTGCCTCAGGTACGCTTATCTGATTGTTTTACATCTTCTCTTTAAACTGACTTTTACTTATTAGGGAGCATATTTGTCTGTGTGTGTGTGTGTGCGTGCGTGTGTGTGTGCTTGCGTGTGTGTGTGTTACCACAAGTCTGTGGCAATACCATGGCATCTGGCACATGGCTCTGTTCCTCCTGACTCAAAACTACTGTTGACTCAACAGTGCAAGCTAGTCGCATCCTGTCTCACATTTTCTTTTGCACATTGTGGCATTTCATTATTCATAACTGTTATCACAGTATCATAAGTATCACAAACAAAATCCCTCTGCAGCTAAACTGGTGTATCTTTTACATTTAGGGCAGGCACCATAAAGACAACTGTGACAGTATGTCAAAGCATGAGCTGCTGGTCTTACAACAGCTCTATCTGCAATTGAATAAAAGAGCCTTGATGTTTTTAGAGAGATATTTCAAAACAGAGGTTACTTTACTTCCAGTCAAGTATATCAGTGTTTCCCAACCAAGGGTACTCATACCCTTAGGGGTACGCGAGCACACTGCAGGGGGGCAAATTAAGGACATGAATTAAAAAGATTTTCATTTAATAATCAGTTGTGTCACAAGAGTTAGATACAACAAAGGAAGATTATTTTGATTGAATATTTATTTTTGGCAAATTATTTTCAAAGAAACATATTCTTTAATTTTATGTTTAACTAATTTGAGTTAAAGAAAAGAGATAATTAAATTTTCAATTTTCAATTTAAAAATCCGTTGTGTCACGTTATACTTTTGGAAAATTATCAATACGTATGTGTCAGGGGGTCCTTGAGGTATAACAAAAGAGCTCAGGGGTAAACAAGACAAAAAAGGTTGAGAAACACTGAAGTATATCACTGATATTATAATGTGGGAACAACTAGAGACATGTTTTGATACAGCATGTGATGCAAACTGTCTATAACATCTTCTTTAATGAAATGAAGGGTTTTGGCCGTCTCCTTCACGCTGGAAGAGGAAGACTTTGGAAAAGTGAAAGAGCTTGAACAAACTGAGATGACCGAGAAATACAATTAAGTCATACTGGCATAATCGACTTTGTTTTGTACTTTGGAAAAACATGATGACATTCACTGAAACTCAAATGACACAGGTATGTGTGTGTGTGTGTGTGTGTGTGTGTGTGTGTGTGTGTGTGTGTGTGTGTGTGTGTGTGTGTGTGTGTGTGTGTGTGTGTGTGTGTGTGTGTGTGAGGAGCAGGTTCCCACATTCCCCAGATACTCTCACTTTGTTCCACTGCAGTGCTACTTTTCTTCACATTTTAAAAGCAGAAGTTCAAAAGAGCTGAAAACAATCACGCTCAAACCAGAGTCACTGACTGAGCCAATGAATACCATTCATTTTCAAGAGTCTTAAAAGAAGCATGACCCAAACCAGTAATCTCAGTACACACAAAACCAACACCCACAGTCATCACACAAAATGTAATGTAAATTTGCATCCCTCTGTAGGTGTATCTCCCTGTAGATTTAGAATGGGCACTACAAGAACAACTGCAGGGGTGTCATATCTTAAATATATTTTTATTTCAATAATACTTACTCTATAATTGTTACTGTTGGCTAATAGACAACTATACTGTTACATCATATTTACAGTGGGGAACCCTGTAAACCCACACCACTAATATGCTATTTCCAAGACAGCCTATAGAGATTGGTCCAGTAGCTGTCATGTGACTATCTGAGGGTTTTCCACAAAACTCCTCATGAAGGTGGCCTCCAAAAATGTGCTCATACTGTCAATCTATAACATAAAGCTAAATGCAATACAAGAACGTTATATTGTCGCGCTACTACTTTTTCCACACATGTGAACTTTATCTATAGGCTTTTTGATACTGCTTTCTTCAGATGTGAGAGCGCAGACAGACGGGAATAAGTCGCAGCTCGGTAGCCGCGGGGCCGAGCCGGTCTAAGTGCATGTGGAGTGAGACGAACAGTTTTTACCTGAATGTCAGAGGTTCAGAACTCCTTGGACTATTCTCGTGGACTAAAAGTAGTTACTCCTGCATATATTATTATATTTACATGACTTAACATGACTGGGGCCACAGTGTGTGCGCTACCTGTTAGGAGAACTGCGGGGAGCAGAACACAGTAGAAGAACCACACAGCCACCTGGATATCCATGTCCACTGGCTCAGATCAGGCACATGACAGGCGTGGAGCCACAGCGAGCACCCGCCGCTACACTCCATCGGGATGAGCGCATATGGGAAAGAAAAACGACAAAAGGAAAGTATTCCAAGCCGTGGGCATGACTCCAGTTAGAACCACGTCTCAAAACGTTCTGTCAGCGTTGAGATAGGAAAGGTTTTAACAGACAAAGAGATTCAGTCTTTGGATATGTAGTCCGCGCCGAAGTTTTTTCAGAGAGTTGTTCGTGTTAGTGAACTCCTCCTCGGGCCCAGTCCAGCTACAGTGGAGTAGGTGGAAAAAGTGATTCACAGTCAGCGTCTCAGTTCATAGAGGAGCTATTCTCCAGCTGCATGGTCACCTCCCTGCGCTCCCGCTCTCACATTAGACAACTGTTGGAACGCCGCTGTGGTGCGCAGTCTTGGTGCGCAAAAACGCGCTTTGAAATAGTGTCACCTTAAAACAAACCAACAAAACCTACTTACATAGTGTTAGTGAGCGTTTACTCAAAGCACCCGAAGTGAAAAGTACACAACCAAAAGTTGCCAAACTTATTTTGTTGTAACGTGTGTCAATAGCGCCATCTACTGGAAGTACCCAAGTTATGCATCCAGATAGTAACCACGTTGCACTTAATTGCAAACCATCAAAGAACTGATAGAGAAGTCCCGCCTTGTGCAATTGCATTAATCCATTCAGAGCTATTAGCTAGAGTAATCCAGCAACCATTCAAATATAGACTAGTCCATCTCATCAATAACTATAACTGTTTTTTTTGTTTGTTTGTTTTTGTTTTTTGATGGGTTGTGTAGTCAAGATGTGTAGGCTACATTCTCTTTCACTTCCTTATTATTGTATGCTCATTTCCGTGTGCCAAGTATGCGCGTCATGCAGCAGTCTGACTCCGAAGACCCGCAGGTGTCCTACCGGGCTCTATTTGAGGATTATTTAAGATGTCACGTGACTTTGTGTCCAGAACCCGGTCCGTGTCGGAATGAGGACATCTTGAGCCGGGCGGCACAAGCGCTGTTGCGGCATCCCATGCCCGCGCCCGAATGTAGCACTGCACTGTTCGGGTTGTGCCATCGTGTAATGACACAGATCCTGCCCACAGACCCATCACACTTGCCCGGCCTGGTCCGAGCCACTGAGATACTAGAGACGCTTTGCCTCAACTTGTACCTGCAGCCCTGGAGGAAGGAGATCCGCAAACTTAAGGTGGGACTGACCTTGTCTAGTTTGAATAAGACTAGATTATTGGATGGCCTATAGTTTAAAACTTGTTCGTGGTATTTGGACACTTGGCTTGTATCTGGTCGAGGAGGTTTTTAGTTTGTGGTGAGTCTCGTTTTATTTTGTAGTCTTAAATGTGCTTGTGCACGTCTGTCAGACTTTCACAGGTGCATTCGTCTACTGCCTCCTGCCGGCCCTCGGCAGAAGTACTCTCCAGTCCACCTTGGCCTCAATCGGATACTTGCCCAACGAGATCGAGGTTCCTCCCAGGTAGTCTATAAATGATCTTGACTAGTTAAACATGCCCTACCAACCATTGTTCATATATCGTTTTTGGTGAAAGGTTGCTCTGCGACTAACTGAAGAAAAAAATGTATTTCCTTTTGCCTTATACTCACTAATTTGCAGTGACACAGCAAAATTAAACAAAGATATAAACACTTTAATTGCAGCGAGTACAGACTGTGTGAGGATGCAAGCCCAGAGGGAGCCCTCCAAGTGGCCTTTCAGCTCCTGTTGACTAGAGCCTTATGCCTTCACCTGCTCCAGCTGCAGCAGCACAACAGGCCTGAAGTACAGGTCTGTGTCGGCACAGAACATCAAATGGAAGACTCTGGGTAAAGAATAACTAAAGAAAGTGCAACTAATGATATACATACTCTCCAGGTATGTGTGGAAAGACTCCAACTTAAAGTGCCGCCTGCAGAGCAGTCACAAGGCAGTGAAGGTACAGCCATCAGCACAAAGGGGAGAGAGAGCAACCAAACTGAAGGGGAGAGGCCGGACACAGAAGCTGAGCTAAGCAGAGCTGTATGTCCAGAAAACACCAAAGCCTCAGGCCTCACTGAAGACCAGTCTATCTACAATCTGCAGCTGACCTACCCTGACCTGGTGTTCAGGGGTCGCCCTCTGCGGCAGGAGGATGATGACCCCACGCGCTCACAGCACACACCACTGTCACACCGACGCTACGCACAGAGGGTCCGAGTGCCATCTAGTTACAGATCAACAATCCAAGATATAACTGAGGACGAGGGACTGAGTGGTCCCTTGGGCCTCTCTCTGCATATAACATTAAGACCACAAAACATTCAACTTTCACCATGCACTCAGCAGCACCCAAAAACAGGTAACAGCACCCAGCAGGTAACAGCCAAGTCTGGAAGAAAATGTCATTAGTCAATCATCCAGGAGTGGTTCAGGGTAGAAAAGGTTTCAAAGGACTTCTAGAAAGCATTGTTCAGATGACTACCTTTGAAACCTTTTCTAGTTATGCCCTGTAAGTGAAGGAACCACTCAAGGGTGTGACTGAATACAGCACTGTCCAAGAGGCATTTATTAGCCTTCATACATTTATTAATTAGCACTTCTCAGAGCACTCAAATACGATTTAAAAAACAAAAATAAAGCAATCAACTATTGGCTTGATGTTCAATTTAAATGCTCCTTGAATATGGCTGCAATGCAACACTAAAATCCATGTATTTCACAGATATGTCCGGCCTTTGTGAAGAAAATGTTGACTCCCCTGTCAAGTGTGAGGATGATGAGGTGCTCAAAACAAAAGCTGCCCAAGGGTGTACCCAGGACCACACCACTTTGATAGGCACAGAGGACCTGCACTCAACAGAGGAATCTGCAGCTCTGATCTAGTCTTTAATAAATGTTCCTCAAACCATATTTTAAAAGATACATCATATTCATGTTAATATATAAGCCGCTTTTCCTTCTGTAGCACATCGAAATTTAGAAATGTTCTATCCGATTGCATTGCAATTCATCTGTATTTTTCTGTGGTTAGAGCAGGAGTGGGTGTGGAGATTGGGGTGGTTGCCTTCTTGTTGTGTGGCATTGTTTTGAATTATAGACTGAAAATAATGATCCATCCATTTTCTTCCACTTATCCGGGTTCACGTTGTGGGGGGAAAACAGCCTAAACAGATCTACCGCCCAGATTTCAGTGCACCAGCCCTTATGGATCCTCCTGCGGGTGGTGGGTCCACAGGAGGACAGCCCCACGTCGCTTCCTCGGGCTGTGCCCGGCCGGGTCCTGTGGGGGAAGGCCCGGCCACCAGGCACTCACTGGCAAGCACCCAGCCCAGGCCTGGCTCCAGGGTGAGGCCCCGGTAACGCCAATCCAGACACTGTAACTGGCCTTGGTCTATTACTCATCATAGGCGTTTCAAATATATATATATGAAATATATTTAAACACAAACATAATTATAGGCAGGCGAAAAGTCCAAACCAAAACAGGTAAAGTGTTGCCTATAATCCAATGCATTAATTACACAAGCTATAGAAAGATTAACTGGAAATGAATTGGTTCTTGCATTGGGTCTAAGTGGGTAAATATAACATACACAAAATGAAATCAGCAGAAAAATGCAAACCCTTATTCAAAGAATTTTAATCCATGTTAATAAATATGTATATGAACTCATTGAAAACATGGTGGGACAAAAAAATATAGCCAAACAATATTTATAAAGAAGACTAACTTTAGTTTTGGAATTTGGATTTAATTTATCATTTATTTTTTTCCCATTTTTGTGTAGCTTCTTTTTGCTTTTACACACATTAGTATCTGTAATCTAATATTTGTCCACCCCCTTGTTTATTTTGATCATGAATCAAATATCTTATGTCCTTAAATAACTAAATAATAATAAAAATGTTTTAGTGCAGCATGTACTTTTAATAATGTTTGCATTCAATTATTATATTGTTCATCACCTGTTTATTCCTGTTAAGCCTCAAGAGTAATGACATGTTCATTAGGGGAACGCTTTAAGACAGTATATTCATCTTCTACAATGATCAAGGGGTGTAGATACACCCAACGCATTGGCCAGCGGTCTCACATTCATTCACTATGAGCAGTTTTGAATTACCCATTCTTTTAACTCATGCACACATTTGGGGAGGGCATGCACACATTGGTGATCTTTTTTTAAATTTTTTTATTTAAAGCCAAACTCCAGATAGCCTATGCAACTCAAGGGATAAATAAATAATCAACTTGTTTAAATTTTACAACTGTTGTAACTTAAACATTTTCAAAGTAACATGACACTGAGTAACAAGCAGAAAAGGTGTTGTGCCCATCAGTATTTGAAACACACCTTCTCCTCTGTTTAATAAGCCCTCGCTTCAAACATGCACACAGGTCAAACAACCTTCCTGGTGGGACAATTATTCATTATTTCTCTTCCTGTATCTTCATATTTATATGATTTAGAAGAAAAGAATATAATCACTTTTATCAAATGTTTAAGACATTTCAGAACATACAAATAATAATAAATAGCATACAAAGTGAAACACTTACAAAAAGTTGGGCAATAAAAACATATTCAAAAACTTTCACAATGAAAAAGTCCTTCTGAGATGCCAGTACAAAGACATGTATATAAGACATGTATATACAGTACTTGTGGAATGTCCTTGCCTGCAGCCCTGATGAGTCCTAACCCTGGGTCTAGACTTAAGAGCAGGCTGCTGTCAGAATCCTGTCCCGGTGCTCCTCGTACTGGAGCAGCATCTTCTGGAGGTCGTGGTCTGCAGGGATAACCTGTGACACATGCCCATGATTAATCTTCTGATCATATTTAGACATGATTCCAACGATAATCAGATAGGTTTGTCTTGTGCAGTATAAATAGAGCATGTGGCAGGGATCACAAAGTGGACAAACCAGAACAGGAGCAGGCAGAGGCATTCTGTTGTTGATAAGCCAGTCTTCATAGAGCTGGTGAATGGACTCCAAATATGCCTGAAGGAAAAGAAAATAACAAAAAAATTAATAAGACGCATATTAAGCAGAATCGATCCCGTTTACAGCCCTGTACTTCTTGGAGAAATTCAGATATTGATACATGCAGTCTTCAAAAATGTTGTGTAGCACATTGAAAAATTAAAAATCACTGGAATAATTTTTTTTTTTTTTTTTAATTTTGCTCGCTTCTATGAAATCCTGCTACTGTCCAGGACCACCAGTGTAGTCAGGCGCCATTATATTCAGAGTTGCAGCAGGTTAGGGAATCAAATATTGAACGGGAAGTTAATGAACTAGTTTCTGTTATTAAGATGTTTTATATCAATATAGGGGATTTACCAATAAAAATGTTAATTAATTACGTGTCATAGATGATCACTAAATACTAGGGTGTTCAAAAGGTTAAGGCCATACTGAGCCAGCCCAACCATAAGCTGTGCTCACAGTTCTCCTCCCCACAATAGACCAACTGCTATGCTAAATCTTTAATTTTTTCTGCCTTAAAACTTTTAAATGCAAAGGAAATATGCTAATGTGTCCCCTGATGCACTAAGATTGCATGAATGCATGTTGTATGTACATGATTTTTTATTTATGGTTTGTGCATAACCAGAGATCTGTGAACTGAATCGCCCTTTGAGATAAATGAAGTTGTTGACTGATTAATTGTTTCATGTGTATTTTTAATGCTGGAGACACTGCTCACCAGTGGAATGACCTTCTCTTCTTCACGGCAACGAAGCCTCAGCCTCTCGTGGCATGTCTCTGGAGAGGTCTGGAGGTAAACTAAAACCAGGCAACACACTTAGTTTGGTATAATAAAATAGGTATAGAAAATATTAATACTGATTAAAGATAATAAAATGAAAAACTGTGGAAGCAGAGGAAACAAGTGAATGATAATAAGCACACAATAGTCTAAGTCGTACCAATGAGATCAATTGGAATGTGTATATTGGTTGTGATCCAGTCAAACCACTCACTGAGGACAGCATAGTCAACTTCTGGCATATTTCCACTGAGAACACAAAGCACAAGCAGTCATTTTTTAGTTTAAGAGTTTTTTGTCAGGGCATACATTACCATACCTTCTATAGAGATTCTCCACAAAGATGTACTTGGCACTGTACAGGGATCTTTCCATCATTCTGACAGGAGCACACTGAAACCCACAAGAAATTTAATAAATGTATAAATTAACATTGTTAACAAATTAAAAGACATCATGTGTAAATTAAATAATAATAATAATTTTGCCTCTATTTTTCAATGAAATGTCCTAATCTTAATAACAATGTGTGGTTGACCTACTATTGGAGCATGGTGCCGGTCCAACATGGTAAGCTGGACGTAAGTTTGAAGGGTGATGCCCCAGCGCTCAGGGTCCTGATACATTAAACCCTAAAATTACAGAATGAGATAGACTTATTCAGATGTGTCACACAACCCTACATTGCCATGCACTGTATGGCATGTAGATAACAGGGGCAATTTTGTCTAATTATCAGAACCATTACAGGCATACATTGCATTTATAACTCAGTTTTTATTTAATCAGGATTCATGAACACTTTGTATTTATAATACCATTTCATGTGGTAATGTTTGTTATAAGAGCTCATACATCATTATTGTTGGTTAATTCAATCAGTCATTGCCTCACTGTACTATGTACCATGTACCCCCCCTCCTCTACTGACTGGCACACACCTCCATCCCTGCCAAATGCCTGGTCAGGCTGGTCATCAAACACATTAAAGCTGCAGTATCGCCATCACTCAGCCTATACCAATCTGTATTTGGGCAAAATACCAAAAGCTTTCCATCATAATTTCTTGAATCCAGATCACAAAATCGATTTTGTCATGATTCCCGTAAACTTAATATCAGCCGTCACTGTACGAACTCTGGGTCAAACTACACCATTGTGATGATTCTGATAAATGGTCTTAAAAAAGTACAAAAAGATTTTCAAAAGGAGATGTACCAGAGGGTTGTGACCGCGAACATTCCTCCATTTGGAAACAGGCTCTGTAAGCACCTGTGCAAACAAATTTAACACAGTAAGTAGACAGAAACAGACAGAAAACCAAAACAGAAATTGCAAAGAAAGAATTATGATAATCTCTCATTATTTTCTTCTTAGTGTTAATCTGAACTGGGAGCAGGACACTGACTGTGTTCAGTCTATGGCAATATATGCAATAGTATGGATTCCTAGGGTTATGAAAATCTGTTATTAGGCACAGTATATTTTAATGTGAATATGTCTGATTCAAAAAGAACAAAAACAGACTAAACAGACAGCTATGACAACACTACTGCTGAAACAAAAATACAGACATCAGATGAATGACGCACACTTTATTGATACCGGTGTGGTTTGTAATAATCTTTATGCTAGCATTTTATGTGACATTAAAGTGAAAGTACCTCTATGTTTGTAGTTTTGCTGAAATACTCGAGACATGTTGTTTTTCCACTGGCAATATTTCCTTCTATACAAATCTGAAACAATCACAAGGTTACAAAGGTTACTTAAAATGCATATGACTGTTTTTTATGTTTTGTACAGTTTGTGGAGAAAAAAAAGTTAAGTTTAGAAGAAAGGTACAAAATTAGAGGTAATGGCAGTGAGTTATAAAACAGAATACCTCACCCTATGCCATCAACACTGAAAATTCCATCTAAAATTTACAAGCAAAGAAGACATTTTTCTGACTATTCATGCAATCTTCTAAAACATCAGATATTAAAAAGGTGTGTCATCTCTTTTATTGGTCTAATTATAACTATTGTGCTATTTAGACAAATGTTGTCCCTCGTTGTTATGGTTGCTAGGTAACAGAACAGGATTTACTAATGTAATTTTCTAATGTTTATGTCACATTTGCTGCCCATGTCCATCCAGGAAGTAAAACTTCACAAAAATTACACAAACTATAAAAAAAAACTAGGCAATATGTTGTAAAATCTTAACTGTTAACTGTTAAATAATTGTTAACTATGTTTTAGTGAAATTAGTCTAACCTGTCACATGCACTTTTAAAATTAAAATCTACTGTTAATCGACTTACCACAGCCTTATTATCCTGTCCATTGCGCATTAGCTTTCCTTAGGAGAGAAGACAAAATACTGCACAGTCGGGTCAAAAACAAGTTGTTATGGATAGATGAAATTTCTTGTAACAATCATACACAGTGGCACGCGGTTCGGGCAGCTCCGGGATGTATACTCACCATTAACCGTGTGCGTGCTCGCTCTGGCCCGTTGGGTGAACCATTTTCTTTGGTACCTTTGCAGCCTCCTGTCAGTTACATATGCGAAAAAAGACGATAAAACTCCAGTGTTCGTCGCTATACGTCGGCATTTATTGAGAAACATATCGAGCTATTACACACATCCAGCGGCAGCGCTCAGATAATGGTCCTTAACCCATGTACGCCACCTGCCGCTGCGGAGGAGCCACTGCACTAAAACATAAAAACGGGGAGGCCGTGGTTGTGGCTGCGTTGCGGCAGTAGAAGAAGAAATACAGGAAGTAAACAGAACAGTCCGTCAGCATGTCTGTCATGCGCACGCGGGCTGGACTTTGGTTTGACAGCGCAATATAATTGAATTTACCGGTGGACATTGTACAGTAGAGGAGACGGTGTGCAGAAAACATGGCATCCGAGGAGGACTGCAGACTGAAGCTGATTAAATCCCGGATCAGAGAGTTTCCAGACTTCCCCAAGAAAGGGATCTTCTTCAAGTACAGTAGCTTGTTTATTGTTGATAGGCACGTTGTTATTTGTACGAAGGTTACGTTTCATTTGAACGTGTGTAGATGCTTCTCAAAACATTACTGGGAGAAAGATATTGCCTTGACAGTGTTTCTTTTGCGGCAGGCACATCAAACGTTGTGAAACAATAGTGAAACAGTTTATTATTACGTATTTATAAATCAATTTTCTGTCTATTCTTTCAACCTGTGTATTGTATGTTTTATATTTATACAGTTAAACTGCAGGTAAAGGTACTTTGAAACACTTAAACTATGATAATTGGCACAAAATGAACTGATATAATAACGAATAATTATTCCCTGAATTACAGAGACATCTGTCCCATCCTTAAGGACCCTGCGGCTCTCACAGCTGTGACCAGTATGTTTGAAGAATATGTGAGGGACAAGTACCAGCAGGTGGATCTTGTTGTAGGTTTGTACAAATGTACTGACTTAGTATCCCTCTTGTAAATCATCAAATCACTTAACTCATGTTGATTGTCTGGAAGCAGGTTTGGACGCTCGGGGGTTCCTGTTCGGACCTATCCTTGCCCAGAGACTTGGTGCTGGCTTTGTCCTGGTACGAAAGAAGGGCAAACTACCTGGGCCCACTATCTCAGTTGCATACGACCTGGAGTATGGAAAGGTTAGCCCAACCACCCATTGAAACCCTCCAACTGAACTTCTTCCAAGCCAACAGTGTTACTGTTGACCTGATTGGTGTACAGCCATTAAAGGAGCCCATAGTTTAATACTAAAATGTAAACTTTTAGGCAGAGGCAGAAATCCAGAAGGATGCAGTCAGTCAAGGACAGAAGGTGATACTTATTGATGACCTCTTAGCGACTGGGGGTAAGTCCAGTGGCTGCATTTCTCGTGAACATAATTTTTGCACTATTCATATTTGTAGTATTTATTTTGTTGTTCCACATGGACTCACCCGGGATTAACTTTAATCCTTTTCATTTAATCCTGTTTATAACTGCTAATATCAGATTTCTTTAAACCAGACTAAATACATTTATTGTCATTTGGTAATCATACAGGGTCACCCAAATATGTATTCATAGTCCAGGTTTAGGGGAGTAGCCTCTTTTGTGGAACAGCCTATCTGCTCTCAGTCTAATCTGCAATAGCAATGCCATAGTACAGAGTCCAAGCATAATACTTGGCAGGTTTGAAAGCAGAAAATAAAACAAATGCTGTAGCAGTGTGTTCCCATGACTATAGCTCATTTGTGTTTGGTCTTGTGTTGTTCTTGTGTGCAGGCACACTGTATGCAGCCTGTGCTCTGATGCACCAGCAGCAGGCGGAGGTATTGGGTTGCTTAGTGGTGGTGGAGATGAAGGATCTGAATGGAGCAGACAAACTCAAACCACACCCCGTGTACTCACTGCTTCAATACTGATACAGGAACAACTGTAATATATGCACTGGACTAGCAAGTACAGTACTTATATTACATAGCGTCACTTTTATGGGAACAATTGTTTGATTTATTGTTTTAAAATAATATTAAACAATCCATAGTATTTTCAAAGATAAATGTAGCCACTGCTTTGATCAAGTTTTGTTTATATGCATGGCCTTGTGTCAACATTCAAGGAATATATGTACACTTGTTATTTAAAAAAAAAAAATTAAATTAAAAAAGTTAATTATGCCGCCAACATGTACTTCAGCTGTCTTTTGGTTTCAATGATACACATTTTCTTTTGAGCATCAAGCAATACAATTGCATTTTTTAAATACTAAACCAAGGTGTGTTTATTAACTGACGCAATGCCACCAATTAATGGAAAAAAAAAAACAAGTCTATAGTATTAAAAATTGGAAACTAGCTGCATAGCCAGTACCAGCACACTGACAAATGCTTGCTTTATTCCTGCTTATGCATTAATTTAATGAATAAAAAAAAAAGTTTAACACAGGGAGATATCAGTTCAGTTAAATAGCTCCTGAAAGAATTTTAAAATATTAATGTAGAACATTTCAAACGATTTGGTAATTCAGCAGAACCTTTTTTTTAGGTTAAGACCCATCACTCATGCGCTACAGCAGTGCATTTGTTTAGCAATAACTGCAATACTTCTCTCCTGATTTAATAAAACTGGTCCTAAAAAATAAGAATGGACCAATATTGTCCTTTCTCCCAACATCATAAAAATACAGTGAAAAATTACAAAAGTGTCTCTTCTACACTGTAGAAAGTTTGTAAAAACAGCTGGTCATTACAGGCGCTCCTCTTCCTTAAGCCTAGCGCGCAGTTTGTCTTGTACCACACTCAGCTCTGCGCTCTTGTTTAACTTGAGGTAAAAATCCTTTCTGATCGGAACAATTGTAAGCCAGTCGGATGCTACCTCTGCCAGCAATCTGATGTGCTTCTCCATTTCACCTGTTCAAGAAAAAGTCAGTCAATATTCCTGTACATCTGTGTAGTGTATGAATAAAACAATTCCATAATTGTGTTGATGTTTTGAACAGCCAGTTTTTGGTGATTACTCACAAAGCAGTGAATGAAGAAAAAAAAAAAGTGCCAAAATGGATACGCAATTTTGTTGAACCCAGTGAGAATTACTGTAATTTGGACAAAATAGTAGAGAAGGAGGTAGAACCAGTGGCCATTTGTCCTTGACTATACATTTGTCGTAACATTTTGCTGCTCATTTAAAGGTCCCATGACATGGTACTTCTTGATGCTTTTATATGGCTCCTTAATGGTTCCCTAATACTGTAAATGAATCCTCCTTCAAAATCAAGACTTGGTGCATGAGAAACAGATAAGATGAGTAATTTTTCTCTCTCTGAACAGTCCATTATGGGAGTTGTTGCTTGAATGCAAATGAGAAAAGAGATGGCCTATAGTAGAGGGTGGGGGCGTGGCCAAACTCTCCGCTCTCAGCTCTGACCCATTTCCGCGTTTTTGCTCGGAGGAAGAGATGAGAAGCGTTCTATTGAAAAATAAACACATTTCCACAGAAAATAAAATTAAACCACTGCTGTTCAAAGGTCCAGAGGCTCAGATAAAGGACTTCCGAGCCTAGAAACACTCAGACGTGCCTCCAGGCAAATAAAAAAACGCATTTCGCATTGCGTAGCTCCTCTGCAGTCCAAACTCTATGGGCGTGATTTACAGAGACGCTGAGTAGAGACACAGACGGGGGTGGAGCTGCATTTTTCGAGCTGACGTCAATAAGGTGCCTTGTTGAGAATCGCCCGTTTGAGCTGTGTTTTTTTTTCTAACCCAGAAAAGGACCGCAAATGCTCAGTTTAGACATTTCGCAACTTTTAGCCATGGGGGGGCCCTAAACAGGGTAGGGGAGCTCACATTAACATTCAAAAACCTCAGAAAGTGAAAACTTCATGCCATGGGACCTTTAATATGCATTAAGAGTCAAGTGTAATCTGTTCAAGTTCATTCAGTCTGTTAATCTGCCGCTTCAGTTTGTGTCTTTCATGTTTTGGGTACTCTTTTAGACCTGGGAATTCTGCATCCTTCAATTCCAGTATTTAATATTGATATTTAAGTACACAGTGTATGTGCAGAAACAGACCTGTGCTCAGAACAGATGTGTAACTGGCAACCATCCTGTTGCAGGCCACCTCCATGATTAGTGCCGGTTTCTTCTCAGCCACAAAGACATTGCGAAGGATTCTGGCGAGTTCACAGAGACGTGACATCATCAGCAGCCGCTCATCCTGCGCTGGGTTACGGGTCATGGCCGCCTGAAGTTTCTGAGCCTCTTTGGCGCGAATCTAAGCATGGACATAGAAAGCCATTTAGACAAGCACTGTGCAGAAGCGAACAATACAGTAAAAGTCACTCACTCGCTCCAAGAGGGACTGGGAGACGCCCTTTAAGGCTACAGGGGTCTGTGTGGGGGTCGGACAGCTATGCACAGGAGCGTTTTTATTCTCAGTCTTCTCAGCTGATTTTAAGGCCATTGACACCAAAGCTCTCTCCATCTGAAACATTGACCAGACTTTTATACATTTGCAAGATTACAAAAACAGGGTCCCATTTCTGCAATTTGCATCAATGCAACTCGCTGTGATGTGACACATGATCAACAGATTTCCCTGTTATTAGAGAAGTACAAAAGTGGCCTGGTCAACTTTACAAGCCAGGCCTACGAGGAAAAGTTTATGATGTCATTTTGGTTCCAGACTTTAGGTGCCCTTGACCAGTTTTCAATTTTTTTCAAGTGAAAGAACCACACAACCAAACTCCTTAATGGGGTCAAAATGGCAAAACACTATTTATGAAAATAAAAGTTACCTTTGGGGTCATGAGTGCACGGGCTTTGTCAAGCACCTCCTGGGCAGTGGTCAGGCTCTCTGTCTGAGGGGGCTGTGGCAAAGGGCTGTCTGGTACAGGTGGGACAGTGTCCACATTGAAGCGCGGGTGCCAGCGGGTGAGTTTGTCTTCAGGCACAGACAGAGGAGAATCAAGCGACGACAGGAAGGCCTGGGGACAAAGAGTCAGCACAGTCTACATGGAGCAGGGGCATGTGGAAGGAGAGGCTCACCTTGTGATGCTGTTTGACCAAAGACACCAAGTTGTGGTGGAAAATGTGTCGGCGCTCCAGCAGACGTGTAGCTGTCAGGGTGGGCCTCAACTCCCCCTCGTCTGTGATTAACAAAATCATCATCTTACACTCTCAGAATAAAATATGAATGTAACTATTTAGGTCATGCTATAACAAGTGAGATCTGACCACATGTGATAACAGGCTCCACGGTTAGCTGATACGAGCCCTTCTTGATGCTGTTGTTGAAGGTGGGGATGTTCTTCTCCTGACGCAGAGTGTATGCTTCAGGAAACACTGTCTTAATCTGACCCACATGGCTCTCCTCAAAGCGCCTGCACAGAAGAACACATGAGACAAAAGGACAGCAGACATGATGAGGGATCAGTAGCAACACGTACTTGTGCATCATGTCCTGTATGCCCTTTTTGATCTTCATAAAGGTGGGTGTCTCACTGCGGTTAAATAACATTGCCACCACGGTGTCCATGCAACGAAACATCTCAGCCAGGATTTTGTACTGATATGGCAGCAAGAGGCCCGGAGGAACGGCCTGGGCTAGTGTGTGGTACTTCTGGTATGCAGGCAGCTCATCACTAGTGGGGGACAAGACAAGTGAGAGGCAGAACCAAACATCTACAATCAAATAATAAGTTCATGTAATATGCATCTCATTCAGAGGAGAGAGTTGTAATATGGCAAATACACATTGCCAGTCATTTAATTACATCTCTAATCTTTCAAAACAAGTAAAAAATGTCATTCAAGATTAGTGACTTCAAACATCTCAACTTTGCTCCAAGGTTATCTTTAGTGGCAGACCAGTTTACACTTCTTGTTGATAAAACATAAAGGGTCCATAGTTTACATTTTTACATGACTCACCTCTGAAGTTCAGCAGGCTTGCTTGTTTTACTCTCCTCTTTCCTCTTCTGGGCTTTCACTGCCAGCGCTTTGGCCCGGGCAAGGGTCTTCTTGAGCTCCACGTCTTGTGAGGCAGAGAGAGGACTAGTTGTGGCTGTAGGGGTATCAGCTGTGGGCAGGGGTAAAGTTTTGTCTGAGGGCAGTGGGGTGGTGGATTCTGGGATGATGGTCGGGGGAGTGGAGGTGGTGGGCTCTGGTTTGGTGGTCAAGGGTGGGGTGCTGCTGCTGCTTAGACTCTCAGCCAGTTTCTTGATACCCTCCAGGCGGGACTTGAGGGTGGACAGTTCCTCTTGTGACAGAGCCTAAACACATGCACAAAGCCCAATTTAACAAGGTCTTGTATCAAATAACATGCATTCTTGTGGAATTTAAACCATGTTAAAACGGTATTACCTCAACAAACCTGGAGTTGTGTTTTGTGTCATTAAGATTAAGATTAAGATTAGGCTTAAGCCTTTATTGGTCTCACACACAATGACACACAGTGACACACGGGAGAAATTTGACTTCTGCATTTGACCCATCCTTTTCAGGAGCAGTGAGCAGCCATCTTTTTCGGCGCCCGGGGGGGCAGTACCGTGAAGGGTCTTGCCCAAGGACCCACACTGGTTAGCTCATTGCCCAGGGGGGATTTGAACCCACAACCCCCAGGTGGAAAGTCCATGACTTACCAGTTGAGCTAACCAGCCGTCATGTTTGAGTAACCCTTTATTATGAGTCTGTCTACATCCCCAAAGCGCTAAATGCTCTGTTCCACCTTGTGATGCCATGTAGTGGTATTTTAAGTTATCAGCTACTTTTCAATACTTTACTTCCATAGAAATTGGCAATCCCAAAATCATCCAAATTATTCTAGTAAAAGGTGTGTCGAGTTGCAGGAGTTGTGTGTTAAACATGTGAATGCAACAAAACCTCCAGGTATGTTTTGCTGAGGAAACAGCATTATAACAGATCAGAAAATAGTGTTATATGGTCCCTTTAAGGTCAGCAGATTTCCCAATATGGAAAAAATAAATTTTCCCAATTTGTTCTCAAATGTAATTTAACTCTCACAGTCTAAACTCGGGAAGTGAGGCTGAAATAAAGCAAAGGTGAACAAACCAAAACAGGAAAATGTAGGCTTGCCTCACCTTCACTCCGTCTCCTCTGGGGGCCTTGCTGGATTTCTTGCTGGAGTCCCTTGGAGGGGGAGAGACCAACTTGATCTGTTCATTGTGCTGTGGCTGTGGTGCCTGGACACAAAGTAAGATCAATAATAAGTTTAATAGCCATTTGTAATGTAAATGTTGTACAAAAGAACAAATTAATTGCTATGCACACAGAAGGCCAGTTTGGGTCACCTCTTGTGAGACCTACGTGTTCTGGTTGTGTTATTTATAAAACTGATGTGTTTGGTACCTGCAGCTGTGGAGAGTTCTGCGGGAGGATTAGTTGCTTCCGGGCAGTCCTTCTGGTGTTTCTGGGGTTTTTTGTAGCGGTAGGCCGGCTTTTCTTAGCGGTGCTGTGATCGATCGTGGCAGAGAAAACCGCGGCTCCGAGATCAAATTCCGCGTCCCCAGCAGTCCGTTTGGGCGTGCGAGGACTGCTATCTAGTCCCCGAACACATGGGTCCTGTAACCCCGCCGCCTCGTCGATAACTCGGACAAACTCTTCGTGGATAGATGAACTGAGCGGCTCTTTGTGCGTAGCCGACCTGGTGGTGGCTCGGCTGCTGCGGTTCTTCGTAGCTTTCGTCGGCCCGGCACATTTCTTTCTTTGAGCAAAAAAGTCTGTGACTCGGGCCTGAGACATGGCGCTAAACGCGTCCGTACGACAACGAGACAAATGGCCGTGTAGTTTAGCTCAACCAGCACCTTTCAGCAGCGCAGCAAGTCCAGAGAGCAGTGACCATCTCAGGAAGAAAAATGGAAGTTTCGCGCGAAACAATCTCAAGCCCGCCCCCTCCGACCAGGATCCTCCCCCAGGATCCTCCCCCAGGATCCTCCCCCAGGATCCTCCCCCAGGACCCTCCCCCAACATTAACAGTCTGATAAGGCCCCCCATCAAACACACACCTACACAAAATCTGTCAATCGTTTGTGTTTCGTTTGTGCTGTTTTGTGCTGCAAAAACTTTTGTTTGTGCTGCTTTAGTTTTTGAGTTCTTTTATAGGTCAAATTGGGGTCAGCCAGCCCCCCACAAAGCTTAAAAATGCTCTAAAATTGCCCAAAATGGTATCAATTGTTTGTGCTGGTGACCCCAATTTGACCTATAAAAGAATCGTTAATATCTCAAAAACTAAAGCAGCCCAAACAAAACTTTTTGCAGCATAAACGAAGCACAAACGATTGACATAGTTTTTATGTAGGTGTGTGATGGGGGGGCCAACTTCACACAGGTTGATAATTAAACTATCCTTACTTTACTAAGTATGTGAGATTCTGGGTTCCTTTTGTCGCTATAAAACCTATAGGGACTATTGATTTGGTGTTCAAAAAAACAACATGAATGGATAGTGAAAAAAATTGAGTTGTTCCTTTTAAAATGAAATTAAATTACAAATGGCCAGTGCAAGAAAGATCAAGACTTATTATCAAGATGGCGCTGGTGAGGCCAGCTGCGTGCAGGTGTAGCTCCGTCCCTACTTTTCTTTTTTTCCTCTTTTTACTTGTATATAGTCGTTTTTCTTGCGTTTTCTTTAGAGTAGGTGAAACAGGGCGCAGTCGCGCACCTGGGAAGCCTACTCTCACTACAGCTATACTGTTAGCTGTAGTGTTTTTGGACTTTTAATGGATCTGCGCCAGGAGATACGGGATTTACCTGAAGCCATGCACAGGATTACATACACGCGTGACAAGCTCCTGGATCTACGGGGCCCTTCTCTACTCCACGCGGGGAAACCGGAGGTCCCAGCGGAGATACGGAGAAAGAGGAGAGGCTGCAGGGGCGGACGCCGGAACCGGAGGCCGTATTCACCGAACGGACTACCCAAGGTGATAACGGGGAACCTGCGTTCGCTTAACAACAAGGTGGAGGAGCTTGTCGCGCTGACCCGACATCAGAGACAATTCCGGGACTGCAGTCTGATGTGTTTTTCCGAAACATGGCTAAATGGGAATATACCGGACAATGTAATCTCGCTGGACGGATTTACTTTGAGGCGCGCGGACCGGACCGTGTCGGGGAGCGGGAAGACACGAGGAGGAGGACTTATCTTCTTCGTTAACGAACGCTGGTGCCATCCCGGGAATGTACACGTGAAACATCAGCTGTGCACCCGGGACATTGAACTGCTCGCTGTGGGTATGCGGCCGTACTATCTGCCCAGAGAAATTGCACACATTATTGTGTTCTGTGTGTACATTCCTCCATCGGCAGATGGTGCGGCAGCATGCAAACAGCTCCACAGCGTCATTAATGACATGATGATACGTCACCCGCGCGCCTCATTTCTGATCACTGGGGATTTTAATCATACATCTCTCTCCACTACTCTCCCCACATTCACCCAATACGTCACTTTCCCCACAAGAGACAATAAGACTCTGGACTTGTTTTACGCCAATATCAAAGACGCTTACACCTCCGCCCCCCTCCCCCCGCTCGGCCGCTCGGATCACTGTCTGGTCTACCTGCTCCCGCAATACACACCCAGGGTGCGGAAAGAACCTGTGCGGAAGCGGTCTGTGAAGCTTTGGACTCAGGAGGCCTGTGAGAGTCTGAGAGACTGTTTCCAGAACACTGACTGGGACATTTTCACTGACTCTTATGGAAACGACATCAACGGCCTGACCCATTGCATCACAGACTATATCAACTTCTGCGTGGAGAACACTGTGCCAACCAGGAGGGTACGGTGTTTCCCCAACAACCACCCCTGGGTCACCCCTGAGCTTAAAGCCCTCCTGAACCAGAAGAAAAGGGCTTTCAGCTCAGGGGACAGAGAGGAGCAGAAAAGGGTCCAGAGAGAGCTTCAGTGGAGGATCCGACGGGCCAAGAAGGACTATGGGAGGAGGATGGAGGAGCAGCTGGCCCAAAACAATGCACGGGGCGTGTGGAGAGGATTGAGGAGCATGTCTGGTTTTGGACAGAGTGGCAGAGGGACAGCTGATGGTGATCAGCGCTGGGCGGACGAATTAAACTGTTACTTCAACAGGTTTAATGCGCCCCCCACCCCCTCTGCCCCTCTGCCGACTCCCCCCTCCTCCTCTTCACACCTCCCCGGGCCAGTAGGCATACCCCCCTTCCCCCTCACACGGACTCAACCCAGCACCAGCCCCCTCCACCCCCCACCACCACCACCCCCGCAGTCCACCCCAGTCCCCCCCTCTCCCCCCTCTCCATCACACCGGACGAGGTGAGGAGGGAGCTCAGACGACTCAGGCAGAGGAAAGCCGCAGGACCCGATGGTATCTGCCCCAGGCTGCTGAGAACCTGTGCAGACCAGCTCTGTGAGGTTCTCTGCTACATGTTCAATCTGAGCCTCAGCCTGGAGAAGGTCCCCGTCCTGTGGAAGACCTCCTGCGTGGTCCCGGTTCCCAAAACAACAAACGCCAGGGAACCGGCCCACTACAGACCAGTCGCCTTGACCTCCCACCTCATGAAGACCATGGAGAGGGTGATCCTCAGCCAGCTCCGCTCTGTGGTGAGCCCCACCCTGGACCCGCTGCAGTTTGCCTACAAGCCAAACGTAGGAGTAGAGGACGCCGTCATCTACTTTCTGCAGCGGGCGCTCACCCACCTTGAGACCGCCGGGAGTGCTGTGAGAGTCATGTTCTTTGACTTCTCCAGCGCCTTCAACACCATCAGGCCGGCGCTGCTGCGGGGGAAGCTGGAGGACGCGGGAGTGGATGGACATCTCGCTGCCTGGACCATCGACTACCTCACTGACCGTCCACAGTACGTGCGGCTGCGCAGCTGTGAGTCAGAGGTGGTAGTATGCAGCACGGGGGCCCCCCAGGGTACTGTCCTCTCACCCTTCCTCTTCACCATATACACCTCGGACTTCACATACAACACGGACAGCTGCCATCTCCAGAAGTTCTCCGACGACTCGGCCATTGTGGGCTGTGTGTCAGAGGGGAACGAGCTGGAGTACCGCTCGGTCATCAGTGACTTTGTAGACTGGTGTGGGCGCAACCACCTGTGCCTTAACACTAGTAAGACAAAGGAGCTGGTGATCGACTTCAGGAGGAGACCACTACCTCACTCACCGGTGAACATCCAGGGGCAGGACATAGAGACTGTGGACAGTTTCAAGTACCTGGGTGTTCACCTCAACAATAAACTGGACTGGTCCCACAACACCGACGCCCTGTACAAGAAGGGCCAAAGTCGCCTCCACCTCCTGAGGAGACTGAGTTCCTTTGGAGTGAGCAAGCCTCTGCTCAAGACTTTTTATGACTCTGTGGTGGCCTCTGCTCTCCTCTATGCTGTCGTCTGCTGGGCCCCGAGCAGCACAGAACGGGACAGAAAAGACTGAATAAGCTGGTTAAGAGGGCCAGCTCTGTCCTGGGCTGTCCTCTGGACCGTGTAGAGGAGGTGGCTGAGAGGAGGGTACTGGCCAAATTCATGTCCATTAAGGACGACACCTCTCACCCTCTGCACCGGACTATTGAGGAGCTGAGCAGCTCCTTTAGCAGCCGACTGAGGCACCCCCAGTGCAAGAAGGAGCGCTACCGCAGATCCTTCATCCCCACCGCCATCAGACTGTATAATTCTAACATATAGGCCAGACATGCAATATCCTCCTTTTCATGTTGATGCTTGTTGTTACTATTATCATTATTACTATTTTCCATTATTATTATTATTATTACATATTACTACTTGCACTATTTATTACTTACTTTATCCCCTCCCTGCCTGCATGCACTTTTTCCCTCCTGTCCAATTGTCCTGGAGCTACTGTGGCGAGTAAATTTCTCCTGTGTGAGATCAATAAAGTCTTATCTTATCTTATCTTATCTTACCTACTCACAGTTCAGATGGCATCAGTGACATGGGTGAATGGGAAGGCAAGGCACATGTAAATGTTTGTAGACAAAACAGTGGTGCGCCCTCCTAACCGGAGAGGGAGCACTGTGTATTTGCTCCAAGAGTGCTTGTCTGAAATCACACGAAGAAGAAGACCTGGATGTGGTTGTTTCTGTTTCCGCAGTGTCGTAGTTTTCATGTTATTATCGTCCCACACCAAACCTGCTTCTAAAGTGTCTACAAGCACCAGGTATGCATTTACAGAGCTGATCAGGAGCGGCGCTTGTCCCAGTTTTCGGCCCGGGTTTAGCCGACTGCCCCAGCTGTGCGGGGGGAACAGCTGGGTTGGTTTTCAGTCGCACGTGTGTTTGCTTGTTCCCATGAGTTCCCAAAGTTTAAGATTTTATTATACCTGAATGAATGTTCCGTTTGCATACTGGACTTGTCAAGTACGTTTACTGATAGGATATCGCACTGGTATCGATAATGAGTAAATCGAGTTTATTTAGATATTTTACGTTTCCATTTTCTATTGAACTCAAGTAATGACTTGGGCATACGTAGCGATGTGTCCATGCATATGTAGTACAAATCAGTACATCTATTTTCTGTTTACTTTATCTTTTCATCAAATCACAGGCAAGTTTCAGATTTGGACATCTGCAGGTGAAGAGAAGCGCCCTTCATGAGGAACAGGAGCGGAGGAGGTGTCGACCAGCGGCTCAGACACCGACTGCAACAGGTATCATGGGCTCTCCTGGGTGTTTAAAAAAGGGATAGTGTGTTTTTTTTTAAATGTTAATCTGTATGGGTTTCCTTCTAAAAGTTACGTGTGTTGAGACCGGCTTACCTCTGACAGTCTCAGCTGATCCCGGTTCGGCTCGCTTTCTGGAGCCCACGTAAGTAGGTCCGGTAACTTACCTAGAACATGAAATAAAGCTTGTTTTTCTTCTCAAAACAAAACATTTGTTAGAAAGGCGATATATTTGCGTCCGAAACAGTTGTCCATGAAACATCCAGCAGTGTATTTCGCATTCGAGTATTGTCTCTCTCCACTCGCATCACTACGCCCATGTTAACTCTATCAGCCTGTTCACCTTCAGCGGATGTCTACGCCGAAGTTTACAAGTGAACAGGCTAATAGAGTTAACATGGGCGAAGTGATACGAGAGGAGAGGGACAATACGCAAATGCAAAATACGCTGCTGGATGGTTCGTGGACAACTGTTTCGGACGCATATATATCACCTTTCTAACAAATGTTTTGTTTTGAGAAAAAAAACAAGCTTTATTTCATGTTCCAGGGAAGTTACCGGAACTACTTACGTGAGCTCCAGAAAGCGAGCCGAACCGGGATCAGCTGAGACCGTCGGAGGTAAGCCGGTGTCAACACACGTAACTTTTAGAAGGAAACCCATACAGGTTAACATCCAAAACACCGCACTATCTCTTTAAAGCCGCACTAAATAGTCTAGAGCTGAAGCATTTCAGGAGCCAACCCAAGTGTTAATATGACTCCAAATACCAGCAAGTGTAATAATATGATCAAATCTTTCAGCACTTGGCATCGAGCAGCAGTCAGTATGTGGATCTGTCTGAAGTGGCCCAAGAACTGCAGAGAGTGTACAGGCAAGTCCAAAAGTGAAAACATCTGTAAATGATCCAGAATTTGTGTGAAAACAGCTTGGTTCAGGAAAGCATGCCCGTTATTGCAGTCCGCATGAAGTACCACCTCCTGACTTTTCAACTATCAGCAGGATAAGATGAAAACGACTTTAAGCATGCATTAGAAATTAGGATTTGTATCTAATAAAATATATCTGGACAAAAACTGCTGAGGACTGAGAATACCACCGAAGCATTACCTTTAAACAAGTAGTCTTATTCAACCACACTCTAATTACTGCTTGTATGATGTATTGTAGACCTAGATTGCACAGTTTTGAGTTTTATTTTTTTCCAAAGACTGGACTATGGCAGAAGAAATAAGACAGCCTTCAGGATACAGGTGGAAAAAGGTAATCATATTTGGTGTTGGTCAGTTTGTTCTAATATTAGTCAGATTATTTAACCCACATAAGAACCCACGGTGACCCACGGTGTAACAAACACTTTGAATGCCCCTGTCTTTTCCTTATAAAGCTTTATGTCTGACCTGAACTCATTAAGTCCCTAAGCGACATATACTAAACATCCTGGTATGATGACCATGTGACAGTCATGTGACTCTAACAGGAAATGGGCTCTCCAAAATACTGCTATATCCTGTGTGCAAATTTCAAGGAAGCACCTAATTTCAAAAAGCTGTTTATTTGATGCTACAGGTAATTTCAAACAAATTTAACAGTTCCAATGCTTTGATAACATGTTCTGTATTACATTCAACCTGGTCTGACCATATTTGTTGAAGAAAGTAATATCAAACCAGTTATGGAAATATCGCTGTAACATATATGTCACATCGGGGTTTTAGCCTTAAAATAAGAATGAAAAACCTGATGTGACCTATTTGTCACAATAACAAAAACAGTAATAATCCACCCAATTAATTTAGCTTTATCAGTTATATTATGTTGACATGTTCTGCTGGTCAATTAAAAGTGTACTGAACAAATAGAAACACAAAATAATGTGAAAGTATCATATAAATAATCTATATTCTTTTATTTCTATTTATTTTGTGGTATGCAAAAGAACAAGCGCTACACTCTTCAGGATGCACTAGAGGCCATTGTGGGAGATGATAGTGAGATTGAGGGATGTGACGATAGCTCAGATGAAGACCCTGATGACCCTCTTTACAATCCCAATAGCCAAGACAGGGAGAGTGACGAGTCAAGTGAGTGTGGTGATTCAGACAGTGAATCAAGTAGGTAGAATATGGCAGAATTGACAATAAAGCTGACTTGGATCTCGTTGATCTTTGACAACTGTACTGATGAGCAAATGGTGTCCTTCAGAGGGACACACGGCCCAATAAGACAGTAAATTGTGGCCATACCTGCTTGTCAAAGCCAGATCTCGTCAGATCTCAGAAGCTGAGCAAGGCCCAGGGCCTGGTTAGTACTTGGATGGGAGACACTGGGAATTCCAGGTGTGCCACAGTGGGGCGCCAGTCGCAAAAAACTGTCATTGTGTCCTTAAGACAAGACACTTCACCCACATTGCCTGGTATGAAAGTGGAGTGTGCGTGAGTGTTGGAGGTGGTCGGAGGGGCGGATGGCGCAGATTGGCAGCCTTGCTTCCGTCAGTCTGCTCCAGGGCGGCTGTGGCTACAAAAAAGTATCTTACCACCACCAAGTGTGGAGTGAATGAACAATGAACTGTAAAGCGCTTTGGGTGTCATGAAAGGCGCTATATAAATTGCTATGAATTATTATTATTATTATTAATTAATTATGTGAAGGGCAAGCCCCACCCTTGGGGTTTGAAAATCCTCCTTGATGCATGCATTGCAAGGTGCAAGTACCACATGAGGTCACGGAGGTGGTACATCTTCTGGTTCTGGCACACCATTATGTTAGGTCTGGTTAATAGATGGTTGATCTACCGACATGACTGTAAACTACTTGGTGTCCAAAACACACTGAAACAAAAGAGCTTCCAGGCAGAGGTTGCCACTAGCTCATTCTTTCCCAGGCACAAAGAGGCCGCCCATCACTCACTGCCACATCTCCACCACCACCATTGCCCAAGAAGGTTGGTGGTGGAGCTCCAGATGATGTTCGCACTGACCAAGTGGCACATTGGCCTGTGAAATGTGACAAACGTGGCCGCTGCAAACTCTGCAAAATCAATGCAACCACCACTCTCTGTGAGAAATGTGATGTGCGTCTTTGCTTCACTGAGGAACGAAACTGTTTCAAGTCTCATCATCTGGCTTAGGGTAAAAGGCTAAAGATACTTAACGAAAGAACTGAGAAAATGTTTCAGACATGGTGCTGATGATACAAGGGTTTTATTTTTCTTCAGCATTTCATTTTTTTTGCACAATTTGTGTACTTAGGTCTGTTATATCTATGTTAGCTTGTTGTGAATGCCCCCAAATAGGCAGTGTTATTGGTTTTGATGCAGTTGGCATATTTTGTGACACAAAGCAAAACTGAAAAATAATTTTATGTTAAACCTTGCTATTAAAGTCACAGCTTTGATATATGTTGTGAAAATGCAAATAAAAAGGCAATTTTATGTTACCAAGCAGTAAAAACTGTCAGGTTTACTTATTTTCAAATAAGGAATACGTTTACCATTAACGCCCAATGTAACATATATGTAACAACACAGATCTTTGGTATAAAAATATTCTATTTTGAAAAAAAACATCAGAATTGTGTTCTATGTGGTCCACTTGGTCTGTGGTATATCCCACATAATTTTCCTTTAAAGGGATATGCCACCCCCAGGTCAAACTTGGGCATCTCCCCACAGTCCAGAGACTAAAGTAAGTGGTGGAAAGCGTTTTCCTGGTCACCCAGCCATTGTCCGAGTCTGTCAGCACTGACCGCCGCGGTATCTGCAGCTACTCCGCGTTAGACTGGAGTCTAACGGCGCCAGAGAAAGATTTCAGCCAAAAGGAATTAATTTGCTCGATGCGTTTCCCAATTACTTTCTGTGTAGTGCGCATTCATATCGAGTGCAAATAAATGTACAAATCAACACGGAGAGCTTGCCTTGGTCATTTTGGGTGGGAACTATTTTTCAGTGCGGAACAATAAAGCCGAAGCACGCAGCACGCTGCGCAACAGGGGAACTCCCTTCCTGGTGCGTAACAGGGATTCCCCTGGCAGCGTGCTGCGTGCTTCGGCTCCAGTCTAACGCGGAGTAGCTGCAGATACCGCGGCGGTCAGTGCTGACAGACTCGGACAATGGCTGGGTGACCAGGAAAACGCTTTCCACCACTTATTTTAGTCTCTGGACTGTGGGGAGATGCCCAAATTTGACCTGGGGGTGGCATATCCCTTTAAGGAAAAATGGGTCTGGGTTCTTATGGGTTAAAATCAACCAAAGTCTTAGACCTTTAAGATATGATGTAAAACCAGTAAGAAAGATGAGTTTTTCTGTGGAATTAAACAAGGTGTGTTCTGTGTTCTGTACAGTATACCAGTCCATTACTCAGGATTCTGACTTCAATGAGCTGGAAAGCAAACACTTGGCTAAAAAAGCAAAGAACAGCCAGAGCGACACCGGGTAAAGCGGCCAGTGTATAGTCACCGTACTAGTACTAATTACTGTGGTGTGTGTGGGTAACGGTACGGTTCAAACAATATATGTGTCGTGTCCACAGAGAGGGCTCCAACCTGTCGTCTGATAGTGACGAGGAGGATGAGAGTGTTCTGGGGAATATGGTAAGGATGGCTTATTGAAGGAAATTATGATATTGTGCCTTTAATGGACTGGAATAACCAGTTATTACAAATCATGGACACTAAATCTATATTTGCTGCCGAGACCATGCTGCAGTCCTGACAGAGCCTACAGTCTCTGATAATGCCCTTATTATATCAGTCTAAGGGTTCTGTTTTGACCCACAGCCCACCAACCATATGAACAGCTCTTTAACCAGCCTGTACAGAAAAAGTGCTGAAAACACAGAGGGACCAAGCAGTAACCCAGCCCCACAGAGCACCAACCAGAGCTGGTTCATTGACCGAGACCCCAGCAAAAACACACCTCTCATTGACCTGTGTGATGACGAGCCAGCTGAGACAGTTCAAGTAGGACAAATCTTTTAATAATCACTGAAGTAGGGACAGCACAGATGGACAAAATATGTTTGTTCATCTATGTTGTCAGTGTGTTGTGTATGTAATTGTATTATTGTGCAACATTTTAGTTTAATGAGAAACCTTTGTGATTGGTGACTAGAAGAGTGTTTCTGGAAAGTCTCAGAAGTCCAAAAAGAGGACAAACGCAGTAACTGAACATGAAGACTCTCGACCTGTTAACAAAAAAGGTATTCTGCTCCAGTTTAATGATTTGTCAACTGAACTTTTCTTATACCAGTTTCTGTTTAGCAAAAAAAATGAATGATCTACAGTATCCAGCTTTGACATTTGAAGATGTTGGCGGAAATGAAGAAACATTAAAGGTGAATGTCTTCACACATTTTAAATGTAGTATCATGTTATTTTTTCTGTTTGGTCATGTCCAAACATATTAATGAACACATGCAATAAACATGCTGGATTGTAGCCAAGGACCAATTTCCATTTCATGCCCCATATTAACACCCACAAAACACGTACCATACATTAGTACCAGCATTGGCATCATACTCATAAGGCACTGTCTGGAGGCAAAGTGCTTGTCGTGTCTTGCCCAAGGACAAAGTAACTGTCAAGAGCTGGGATAGAGCCACACTAGTCTGGTTAACACCTGACCATATCACAAGTGAGATATGGGTCTGGAAACTCGCTTCGAAAAATCCCGTAGCGGAGGTGTGGTTAGCGATTGCCAACGGCCGTTTATTGGGCGTTATGAATGTCTATCATTGAGCGTATACGTAAGTCCATAGCCAATCATGTCAGTTGTCAGTTCAAACTACAAGCTTCCGTTTGTCATGTAGTACGCGTCACCGTCTTGCCACACCACCTCCGCTCTCTGATTGGGGCCCTAAATCTGGGACTCTCGCTTGGACGAGTTTCCAGGCCGCCTTCCAGTTCGAAACGAACGGAAGCGGCCTGGGAATTCCCAGGCTAGAGCCACACTCCTTCAGATAGGATATTCTTGCTAGTAGATCCCAAACTAATGAGAATATTTGAGTGAAAAGGTGAATTAACATTTGTTGTAAATGATTGTTTTAACTTTGCACTTGGAAAAATAAGTATTAAGGAATCATCAATTTCATGAACAAGCTATCAGTTATCATTTGTTTTTGTTTTTTCCACATACATTTTTCTGCTTATGAAAATGAATAAGTATATAAGTTCTCTCAATAACTCAAATGCATTTATTCTCACATGACTATAAATGTTTCTTTTGGAGTTTTTTGTTTGTTTCCACAGCCAAAATATAATATTGTAACACAGTATTCTAATTTAGTTCAGATTATTTATTTAATCAGATGGGGACAGATGCATTGTACCAGGTAATCTTTGGCATGTGAATGTTTTGAACCTTGCAGGATCTGTGTAAGCTGCTCCTTCACATGCGACACCCAGAGGTGTATGAGCAGTTGGGAATGGTCCCTCCTAGGGGCTTCCTTCTCCACGGTCCCCCAGGCTGTGGAAAGACTCTACTGGCTCAGGCTGTTGCAGGTGTGAGTAAACTACAACTACTTTCTTATTGGGAAAAAGTAATATCTATATAATATATATGTCTACTACAATGTATTGCACATGTACACATATTGCCAAAAGTATTCGCTCACCTGTCTTGACTCACATATGAACTTAAGTGACATCCCATTCTTAATTCATAGGGTTTAATATGACGTCAGTCCACCCTTTGCAGCTATAACAGCTTAAATTCTTCTGCGAAGGCTGTCCACAAGGTTTAGGAGTGTGTTTATGGGAATTTTTGACAACTCTTCCAGAAGCTAATTTGTGAGGTCTCACACACTGATGTTGGACGAGAAGGTCTGGCACTCAGTCTCCGCTCTAATTCATCCTAAAGACGTTATATCCAGTTGAGGTCAGGACTCTGTGCAGGCCAATCAAGTTCATCCATACCAAACTCTCTCATTCATGTCTTTATGGACCTTGCTTTGTGCACTGGTGCACAGTCATGTTGCCACAAAGTTGGGAGCATGGAATTGTCCAAAATCTCTTGGTATGCTGAAGCATTCAGCAACCGGCTGGTTAGCACAACTGGTAAGTCACTGACACTGGAACTAAGGGGCCAAGCCCAGCTCCTGAAAAACAACCCCACACCATAATCCCCCCCTCCACCAAACTTTACACTTGGCACAATGCAGACAAGTACAGTTCTCCTGGCATCCGCCAAACCCAGACTGCCATCATCCGATTGCCAGATGGAGAAGTGCGATTCATCTCTCCAGAGAAGGCGTCTCCACTGCTCTGAAGTCCAGTGTTGGCGTGCTTTGCACCACTGCATCTGACGCTTTGCATTGCACTTGGTGATGTATGACTTGGATCCAGCTGCTTGGCCATGGAAACTCATTCCATGAAGCTCTCTACGCACTGTTCTTGAGCTTATCTTAAGGCCACATGAAGTTTGGAGGTCTGTAGTGATTGACTCTGCAGAAAGTTGGAGACCTCTACGCACTATGCACCTCAGTAGCCGCTGACCACGCCCCGTCAGTTTACTTGGCCTACCACTTCATGGCTGAGTGGCTGTCGTTCCCAGTCGCTTCCACTTTGTTATAATACCACTGACCGTTGACTATGGAATATTTAGGAGCGAGGAAATTTTACGACTAAACGTGTTGCACAGATGGCATCCTATCACAGTACCACGCTGGAATTCACTGAGCTGAGAGCGACTCATTCTTTCACAAATGTTTGTGGAAACAGTTTGCAGGCCTATGTGATTGATTTTATACACCTGTGGTCATGGAAGTGATTGGAACACCTGAATTCAATTATTTGGATGAGTGAGTGAATAATGTTGTAAATATACAGTAGTGTATGTTTACATGAAAGTTCATTAACATGCATTGTCCCAAAAGATGAATAAATTCTAATAACTGTTTCAACACATTAGGAGCTGGGACTGCCCCTGCTAAAAGTGTCTGCTCCAGAGCTAGTGTCAGGAGTGTCAGGAGAGTCAGAACAGAAGCTGAGAGAACTCTTTGACACTGCAGTGGTCAGTCCATCTTCTGTTATAGTTTTTACTGTTTTAACTGTTATCCTTAATCATATTGTTATGTTAGACAGAATTTCTTTCAATCACAGCTTGTTTGGTTTCACACAGAGCTCCTCTCCATGCATCCTCTTCATTGATGAGATTGATTCCATCACTCCCAAAAGGGAGGTGGCCTCCAAAGACATGGAGAGAAGAATTGTGGCTCAGCTCCTCACCTGCATGGATGGTATGCTAAATTTTATAGACATAATCGTAATGAGTTTCAATTGGAACTGTAAGTTATTTGTTCTTGTATCTAGACCTGAACAGTTTAACAGTAACAGCCCAGATACTGGTGATCGGGGCTACAAACCGTCCTGACTCTCTGGACCCTGCACTTCGCAGGGCAGGACGCTTCGACAGAGAGATCTGCCTCGGTATTCCAGACGAATCGGCGCGCCTCAGGTCAGACACCATCTTAGGATATATATATATATATATATATATATATATATATATAATATATTATAATATAATATAATATATATATATATATATAATATATTATAATATAATATAATATAATATAATATATATATATAATATAATATATAAAAAAAATTTATATATATATAAAATGTGCTCCTCACCTTCCACGGTGGTCTCTCACTCTCATCCAGCTCGGGTCCTCTACCAGAGGCCTGGGAGCTTGAGAGTCCTGCGCAGTATCTTTGCTGTTCCTAGTACTGCACTTTTCTGGACTGAGATGTCTGATGTTTTTCCTGGGATCTGTTGTAGCCACTCCTCCAGTTTGGGGGTTACAGCCCCAAGTGCTCCGATCAGCACGGGCACCACAATGCGTTCACCTTCCAGGCCTTCTCCAGCTCTTCCTTGAGCCCCTGGTATTTCTCTAGTTTCTCGTGTTCCTTTTTCCTGATGTTACCATCACTTGGTATTGCAATGTCCACCACCACGGCTCTGTTCTGTTGCTTATCCACCACCACTATGTCTGGTTGGTTCGCCATCACCATTCTGTCAGTCTGTATCTGGAAGTCCCACAGGATCTTGGCTCGGTCATTCTCCGCAACCTTCGGAGGTGTTTCCCACCTTGACCTTGGGGTCTCCAGCCCGTACTCTGCACAGATGTTTCTGTACACTATGCCCGCCACTTGGTTGTGTCGCTCCATGTATGCTTTCCCTGCCAGCATCTTACACCCTGCAGTTATGTGCTGGACTGTCTCAGGAGCCTCTTTCCACAGCCTACACCTTGGGTCTTGTCTGGTGTGGTAGATCTGGGCCTCTATTGCTCGGGTGCTCAAGGCCTGCTCCTGTGCAGCCAGGATGAGGGCCTCTGTGCTGTCCTTCAGACCAGCCCTCTCCAGCCACTGGTAGGATTTCTTGATATCAGCCACTTCAGTTATGTTTCGGTGGTACGCCCCATGTAGGGGTTTGTCCTGCCATGATGGTCCCTCCAGCACCTCTTCCTCTGCACTCCACTGTCTGAGGCATTCCTTGAGCACATCATCTGTCGGGGCCTTATCCTTGATGTACTTATGAATTTTGGATGTTTAATCCTGGACAGTGGTTCCCACACTCACTAGTCCTCGGCCTCCTTCCTTCCGGCTCATGTACAGTCTCAGGGTGCTGGATTTGGGATGGAACCCTCCATGCATGGTCAGGAGCTTTCGTGTCTTAACGTCTGTGGTCTGTATCTCCTCCTTTGGCCAGCTTATGATTCCTGCTGGATATCTGATCACTGGCAGGGCATAGCTGTTTATTGCCTGGGCCTTGTTCTTGCCATTGAGCTGACTTCTTAGGACTTGCCTTACTCGTTGCAGGTATTTGGCTGTAGCCGCTTTCCTTGTTGCCTCTTCAAGGTTGCCATTTGCTTGTGGGATACCAAGGTACTTGTAACTGTCCTCAATGTCTGTTATTGTTCCCTCTGGGAGTGAGACCCCCTCTGTGTGGACTACCTTCCCTCTCTTGGGCACCATCCTACTACATTTCTCAAGACCGAATGACATTCCAATGTCTGTGCTGTAGATCCTGGTGGTGTGGATCAGTGAGTCAATGTCTCGCTCACTCTTGGCGTACAGCTTGATGTCATCCATGTAGAGGAGGTGACTGATGGTGGCCCCATTTCTGAGTCAGTATCCGTAGCCAGTGCTTTCGATGATTTGGCTGAGGGGGTTCAGACCTATGCAGAACAGCAGTGGGGACAGTGCGTCTCCTTGGTATGTGCCACATTTGATGGACATTTGGCAAAGTGGCTTGCCATTGGCTTCAAGGGTGGTTTTACACAACCGCATTGAGTTTGCAATGAGAGTCTTATTGATATTGTACAGCTCCAAGCACTCAGTGATCCATGTGTGTGGCATTGAGTCATAGGCTTTCTTGTAATCAATCCAGGCAGTGCACAGGTTGGTCTGACGGGTTCTGCAATTACGGGCGACTGTTCGGTCAACCAGAAGTTGGTGTTTGGCTCCCCTGGAGTTTTTGCTGATGCCCTTCTGTGCTGCGCTCATGTATTGATCCATGTGCCCACTTATCTTAGCCGCCATAAGGCCTGACATGAGCTTCCATGTTGTGGAGAGACAGGTTATTGGCCGATAGTTGGATGGGACTGTACCCTTCGAGGGATCCTTCAGGATCGTACGCCCTTGGGTTAGCCATTCAGGGTGAGTCCCATCCCTTAGGAGCTGGTTCATTTGTGCTGCCAGGCGCTCATGGAGAGCAGTGAGCTTCTTTAGCCAGTATGCGTGGATCATAATAAATTTTATATATATATATATATATATATATATATTATACACACACACACATCTGTAATGTGCTTCAGAATCCTGAAGACTTTGTGTCGAAAGCTGAAGCTGTCCAAGGATATCGATTATGGGCAGCTGGCGCGGCTCACTCCAGGGTACGTGGGGGCAGACCTGATGGCATTGTGCCGAGAAGCTGCCACATGCGCTGTCAACAGAGTTCTGCTGGAAACCCACTCAAGGGAAGCCCAGACCAAAGAGGAGTCAATAAACAACAGTCAGAAGTCTCTGGAGTGCCCCCCAGACTCCTCTGCGACAACTGTTGAGCCTGCACCTGCACAGGTAGATTGCTAATATTCTAATTAGATTAGATTTAAGGGCACTACATAACAAAACAACTCAAAAGGCCACAAACCTTATTGATTATTATTCAAATAAAATATGAATTGCCTATTAATTACAATAATTATTAATCATTGTAAAAGTAATTCATTTTAAACATCCACCCAGAGAACATGTTCATGATTTTTTTTAGGGCCTGTAGTCATGTGGCACAAAAAGCAGTATTGGTACAAGTCTGTGTGTAGAATCCCTCAGTTGTTTGCCATAGTACAAGTCTGATATACTATTATTATTAGCAGGAGGAGCTCTGGCACTTGTTACAACTCCTGAAGAATGCAGAACTGTTGTCAGAAGATGAGCTGTCAGGACTATCCATCCTCATGTCGGACTTTAAGTCTGCACTGTCCATTGTCCAGCCCTCGGCCAAAAGGGAGGGCTTTGCCACTGTCCCTGGTGTGACGTGGGATGACATTGGAGCATTAAGGGATGTCCGAGACGAACTCACCATGGCCATACTGGTGAGATGCAAAATTATTCATGATCACAAAAGACGATGATTATCAGTGTTCCCTCTAAGCTGCACAACTGCGCAATTGCGCACTGCTCGCACATTCTCAGCTCACAAGAAAACCTATGCGGCGCACTATAAATGAATTGGATCTATAACTATCTTTTCTGTATCATTTTGCTGTGTAACTCAGTGAGTGACAGGTGTCCAGCCAATCATACGATACGATTCACTTACGCTACGCAGCCAATCACGGCATTGACAGTACTTGTGTACGTGCCCTGCCCATACACGCTATATAACAGTATAGCAGCGGAGCTAAGATACGCTAATGCTAACCAATGTTCCCTCTAAGGTGCGTGCGTGCAGCGCATAAAATAAAATGGTTAGACACACGGAACGACCAATCTGATAGTTTGCACATGTGAATGTGACACGCGTTTCGACCGCATTTCACTCGCTTCATTCAGTATGACCGTAGTTGTACATCGCCGCGGGTCAGAGCTGCAGGTCCGCATGAGCCGACGGGAGCGCTGCCCGCACACACTTCACGGAGGGAAGAACACAGGAAGAGGAAGAGGTAGAGCCATAATGTAATCTTCCCCTGTTTACTTTGTGTTCATAGTTTTTTGTGAGCCAAAAAAACAGAACTTTCTCAAAGTGTGAAGCCTCTCAGAGAGTTATACCACAGAGCTCTGACACAAAATGACTTAAACAGGCTAATGATTTAAAAGCAAGACATAAAGTGGTAATAATTTATTCTTATTTTGGAGATCATTATTTAGGGAAAGATTACCCATCCCATAAAAAAAATCTGTAGCTATAGGGCGGGCTATATTAATCAAGCCAAAATTTCTTAATGTGGTTTTACAGATTTATACACTGCTCATTTAACATTCACCTGGGTGTAGCCCATATTTTTTATTTGATGTTATTTTATTTATTTGAGGTTATTTTTTACTGTTCAATGTTTCACTGACCACAGCAGGACCCTCACACTGACATACAACATGTACAAAGCTCATGAACAGATTTTTGTCTTTGTTCTAAGTGGACCAAAAAAATCAGTTATATTAAAAGTAATGGAAATAACTGCAGTAATTTGATTAATAAGCTGTAACTTGCGATGATCACCGGTGTGATACTGGTGTGGCCAGTGTGCAGGTAGGATGTTGCTCACAAGGGTCCAAGGAACGCTCAGAGTTAGCATGTTTGCTCAGACACATGAAAAATTAGGGGGAACATTGATGATGATATTACCACATTTGAGGAGTGCATTGTAAAGTTGTTATTTAGACTTCAGATTATATACAATAATTTAAATGTTAATTAGCCATTTTAACAAGCACCTCCCTACCAAAGGGGGACAGGATGCAAATCCAAGACACCAGTGTGCGCCAGTGCACACATTTTACTTGTGTGTATTTGACAGGCCCCTGTGCGCTCCCCAGAACAGTTTAAGGCTTTGGGGCTCAGTGCTCCTTCAGGAGTGTTGCTGGCTGGACCACCTGGATGTGGGAAGACATTACTTGCTAAGGTGAAGTGTATGCACACTTTTTAGTAACTGTTTTTAGACAATTGTGAGGATATAGAAGGTCGATGCCAATAGTTTAACTCTGTTTCTGTTTGTCCTGAGACAGGCTGTGGCCAATGAGTCAGGCCTGAACTTCATTTCTGTCAAGGGCCCAGAGCTGCTGAACATGGTGAGTCACTGTGGTGTCTGACATCAGTGTGGCTGTGTGCTGTGGCTCAGTGGGCTCTGTCTGTGCATATGCAGTATGTGGGGGAGAGTGAGCGCGCTGTCCGGCAGGTCTTCCAAAGGGGACGCAACTCTGCCCCATGTGTCATCTTCTTTGATGAGATTGATGCTTTATGCCCACGACGATCTGGACACGAGGTACACACCCATAACTGAATACATATGGCATATACTGTGGCATATACAATGCCACAATGGCATATACTTCATTTGGGAAAATGGCAACTGAGTTCCATACAATTTTTACACATAAAAGGCTATAAACCTTTACCTTGCTATTTACCCTTACCTTGTAATTCTTCCAGAATTCCAGAATTGAAATGATTACATTTTTTGACATATCTCGTAGTCTGGGGCTAGTGTGCGTGTGGTCAACCAGCTGCTGACTGAGATGGATGGTTTGGAAACACGGCGGCAAGTTTACATCATGGCTGCCACCAACAGACCAGGTTGGTTATGTGTTCTGGCACATCCGTGTGGCTCAGTGAAGCACCTGCAGGTGTATCTTTAAACATGGATGGTTTTTGGGGTGATCCTAACACTGGGAATTTTTCTTTTAGATATTATTGACCCAGCCATACTCAGACCCGGTCGTCTTGATAAAACTTTGTATGTGGGTCTACCACCGGCAGCTGATCGGCACGCCATTCTCCTCACTGTCACCAAGGTACATTAAGTATGACATCCCTTTGAAGAAATTTATCATTTGACTAATCTTTCTCCCAAACAGAAGTGTAGATCTGCCTCAATCTGCTCCAGTCTGTGCTGTATCCAAACAGTTGACTCTTTTCTCATAACCATCACTTTTCCATCTCACTTTTTCACACACCTCTTCCCACTCATCTGAACCAAAACACTTATATTTAAGCTGAATATTCATTTCTTAAAAAATCTGCTTTATAGGTCTACCCTATTTTAGGGTTGATAGAAACCACAAAAAATACAGATCTAATGAAGACCTTATTGTTGGCCTGCTGTGTTTTCAGGGGGGGACCCAGCCTCAGCTGGACCAGGATGTCAGCTTGGAAGACATAGCATTTGACGAGCGTTGTGACTGCTTCACGTGAGTGTACCTTAATGACCCATAAAAGGTTTGATGAACATAAAAAATAAGCAAGTATTTGTGTTCTAGTGGGGCCGATCTTACCGCTTTAGTGAGAGAGGCATCTGTCAATGCGCTAAGTACCTACCTTAAAGCCCACAGTTCTTCAGTGCCCACTGATGGTGAGTATGAGCTGGCTTTATACTTGTGTTCAGTCTAAAATTAAGTGGAGTTTTAATACTACTGAAAAACTACACTTGGGTCTTCTGGGGCCAGGGATCTTTTGGAATTTCAGAGAGATATTAATATCATGATGTCCCACTGTATAAAGCTCTTTCTATAGTATTGGTTATGATGTCCTAACCTACTGACCAGTATCTCTTGCTCTCAGGTCAAAACCGTGTAGTTGACATCAAAGTGAAGAAACAGAATTTTGAAAATGCATTCAAGAAAGTTCGGCCTTCAGTGTCTAAAAAAGTAAGTTGTTCCATCTGGCTTCTTTCTTGTGACCTTTGGCCTAACTTTTTTTTTTCACTTCAGTGAGAAATGTGTGATGTAATGCATGTGTGTTTACATTTTCATTCTTGTATAATTATTTAGATTAAAAAGAAATTAAACATAAGAAATATATCAGTTTTTATCATCATTGTATTATCCTCAATATGCTTCGGTGACAACTACTTAACTATTACTGCCATTGTAATACTAATCCAGCTACTGCACTACTTTTTTAAACATACAGCACTCAAAAGCAGAGACAGGAAGTTTATTCTAGAGCTCAGTAGCTATAGAGAGTGGGAACTGGTACTATCAAAGCCCTTCAATGTTCTGACTTGCCTCAAATCATCCCATTAAGTGTATATTTGTGGATTGCTTTGTATGGTGTGCTTCCCCCTGAAATGGGTGACTTTTAAAAACATTCTCTACTCCAGTGAATGGAGGGTTGAGTCTTGTTTTCTAACCTAGATTTATAAATGTGCTGTGTGCAGGACCGTCAGATGTACGAGCAGCTCAGGGAGTCTCTCAGCACATAACCGACCCAGCATGATCCCAGTCCTACACCTCCTCAACGTACACTTTTATATTTTATATTAAAATTAGCCAAAACAATTTTTGTTTGTGCTTTTTATGCTCACATTTAACAGATTAAAAGCACCCCACACATGCACAATCTGCATGTTTAATTTGTAAATCAAATGTTGCTGAAACAAAAGTGGCTTTGGGACAGGTGTCCATACAAGGTCAAAACCTTACCGGGACACACAAAATAGGTGAATATAAGCACCAGACTGTCTGATATGCACACAGATGTCAAAATATAAAACAGTTGGCAATCAAACTCAATTGTAAACCATATAAAAAGGCCAGTATGACTGCCCACTTGTTTCTAATGTCCCCACTCTGAGCGTAAAAGATAAACCTGGACATAGTGCACAAAGGGTTTAGTCTTGCTGGTGCACTAGTCGTACTTGGAATTATAGGCTGGTCATAACTTTCCCACGTTTCAATCAGCTGCTGCACTCGGATCCTGGTGTTTAATAACAAACAAGGAGTGTACACGTGGGTGGGTACATGCTTGTGTGTGTGACACTTGAGACTGAGCATATTGTTTTAGTTGAAAAGGGATCAAGAAAATAAATATTGTACTTGATGTATTGCAACAAAACACATGTAACAGTTACAGAAATATCATTTTATTAGTTTACATAAAATATAATTTTATATCCAAATAAGCTGTTCAGGTGAGAAAGAGTAAAAGTTATTTAAAGATTTTTAAATAGCTGTGGGAGATTTTAATCCAACTGAATTAAAATGGAACAGAAATGCTTCTGAACAACAGAACTCTTAATGTGATAATGTGTTAAATCTTCTGAACACACAAATCTGAGAAACAAAAGGCACTTAATCAGTAACACATGTGCATGAGTTCTAACAGCTCAAACAATCAGCAAAGATGCAACAACTCCAATTTTATCAAGAGTCACTTGACTGCAGCAGCGATGGACACAAGATCAAAGTTCAACAGTTGTTTGGGCTACTTAACACTGACCTGGTTAAGCCGACTTCTTGCTTCTACAAGGGAGTGTTTGTTGGGACAATCCCTTGTAGAAACATTCAAATTAATCTAAATTTGTCAACAGATTGATGGCATGAAATAAACAAAGACAATCCTCTATGGAGTTCTGCCCAAGTTAGATCATATATTTTAGTAAGTGTCAATAGAAATGTGAAAGTAATAAATTAGTCCTGCACTCATGTCCTTCACAGGCCTGTATCCTGAATGTCACAGTTACAGCCTGCTTTATTCAGCTCCAGTGTGTCAGGTCTGAAAGCCTGGCAGAACAAGGATGCAAGATGGGGGAGGGGGGAGAGGATTTTCAGCTTACTCCTGTTTAACGTCTCCTTTGAGCTTTCTCTTGATGCGGGAGTATGGACTAAGTGTGTCGTCCATGATAAAATCGTACAGAACTCTGACCCACGATGTATACTGGGGCAGGTCTTCATAGTACTCTGCAGCAATCTTCTTTACCTGGGAACAAAAGCAACATAAGCAGTCCATACAGCAGTATTAGCCTCAGTCTTACATGACTATTGGCCAGAAAACCATGGCATTAGAGGTAGTCTAACCACATATGAAATAGTCAGGATGGGTTGAAAGATGACTATGGTCAGACACTCAGATCATGCACTCACCATGGGCAGCCTGCGTCCAGGGATGCTTGGGAAGTCGTGGTGCTCATTGTGGTAACCCACATTGAAGGTCAGCAGGTTGAGTGACCCATAGTATGAGTAGGTCTCGTGGCCTTTAAGGAACATGTAATGCTCTGCAATGAAGTGACCAGAGATGGGGTGCAGGCCCATCCCCAACAAAGAGCCGGCCATCATGTAGACCACAGGCTTTGCCCCCCACAGCCAAAATAGCAGAACATTGAAGCTGGTCTGGATGAGAAGGTTGGTGAGCTCCAGCTGAGAGATGGGTTTGGGGTTGATGCACAATGGCCGGACGGCATAGAAAAGCGGCTGCAGAATGATCCAGATAAACTTGCGAAAACGTGTGCAGAAGAACCAACCTTCAAACTCTGTGGGGATGTCCACATCCACTCCATCTCCACCCAGGTAGCGGTGATGGTCCAGGTGGTAGCGCTTGAAAGAGGCTGAATATGGCAGGCCGATGGGCAGGTTTGCAAACATAGCAAAGTAACGATTCCACATCGCCTTGTTGTTTCCAAAAGCCGTGTTATGAGAGATTTCATGAATAGCAAGTGTCATAGAGTGGTTGACACAGCTCCCAAATGTGTAAGTCCAGAACAAGACCCACTTCCAGTCCAGGTCTTTGACCAAATAGAAAGCCAGAAATTGGATGACAACCATCATACACACAATCCATTTGAGCCTTGGGTCAGGGCCCATCAGTGACTTGATCTCTGGATATTTGGCTGGAAAAAAAAAAAAAGGAGTCACACTAATTCGATTTCAGATCTTTTCAGCTATTTTATAATAAACATAGCTTCATCATGATGAAAAATAAGACATAGTTGAGAGGTAGAAATCAACAGTCTCAAGTTCATGTTGGAGAGAGGTGTTCTAGAGGTTAGTGTGCATGAATACACAACTTTACACTTTATCTGTTACAACTGATTGACTGGTGGAAAGTCAACAGGTAGGCCATTCCAGGTGACCTCAGCTCAAGTCAACACAGCACAAGTCAACACAGCACAACAAAAACTGACAGATGTACATACATGTTAGCTGATAGCATGGCAAAACAATGTAATTACAAAATAATGCATTTGGACAGAGGAACCCTGCCTACATATAGTCACCTAGTGGGGTAATCAGAGACGTTCTATGGTTTCATTGTTTTAGAGCCCCATTAAGAGTGGTGTCATGAGGAAACTGAGCTGTGCTAAAACAGGCAGTCGTACAAGGCCCAGCAGGCCCTGCGCCACAAGCCCTCAACCGCCGAGCGCCATACGCAAGTTCAGACAAGGCCCCTGCAGACCCAAACTACACTCCAACCTTGTGAGTGCTCTGCAAGTGTGACACCTTAGTAAATAATTCAATCCTAAACCTAAATTCAATCCTAAATCCTGTTTCGGTGCAGATAGATTATTCAATCGGAGAGCAGGGAGGTTAATTCATTTTTACAACGCATGAAGAGTTGGATGTACAACAAACGAAAGTCAAAACAACAAACTTCTGCGTAAAAGTGCATGAAAGTGCGTGTTCGGTAAGCGGTGCAAAGTCCGTTAGGCGCAATAGTCCCGTAACAGGGCGCGTGCTTCAGTTCAGGGAGTGGCGACGGAGTCCCCGCACGAGAATATTTGGATACCGTAATACCAAAGCGTACCACTAACAATAGTTACTCAATCTTAAAGGCCACAGTAAACCTGTAGGTGTGACCTGGACCGTAAACTGATCCAGTATGTAAAAATATCCGAAATTTAGATTTATTTATTTTTTACTAACCTAGTTGACACATCTTTCCGGTCTATCTTAAAAACCGTTAGCTAGCCCACTTATATAGCCTAATACTACATAACTGCAGTCATTTATCAAACAAATGAACGCATCGCAACAATCTTTAGTTTCATTGTTCTAAGTAGTTACGCGCGCAAAGTTACCATTGTACAATTCCTTGTGTATTAATATTCATACATGTTCAGTTTATGTAAACGTTGCTAAAGTCGAAGCTAAAGTTAGCTTACCCAGGATCTCTTTCCTCCTGTCGGCGTGAGGCTGGTCCGTGTACACCCATTCGTAGTCCTCACGCGGAACCCGGTTACCCATGGCGGTGTTCGGTTAACTAATCTTCTAGGTAAGCAGATGGACGAGAGTTTCGGGTCTTTTCGCGTGTTTTCTCACCATTGACTGAACCCCTGAACCACGTCGCTGCTTCCCGGTGCTAGTTACCGGAGTGTCGCTGCTGCTCGGAGGAGGATCGGTCTGCAGCGTGGGCGTTCTAGACGTGCCACAGAAACTCTCCAATGGGCGTTCCTGTAGCGTTTAATCAACCAGTCAGGAACTCTCCAAACCTGAAGAGGGCACGCTCAGTGTAACATCGATCAATGATCAAAGATCAACATCAAAGATCAAACGCGGTCCACGGAAATCGAATGGCCGCGTTGTCGGTACATGATGTGGGCTCTGTGTTCGCACATGTGCAGTTTGTGTTTTGTTGTTCGGGTTTCACGACAGTGCCTGATTCGTTCCTTGCAGTTGGTTTACGGCTCTGTCTGCAGATTACAGGGTGGTTGTCTCGTGTGATTTATCTATATTTTTTTATCTATATTTTTTTGTATACATTTTATTATTATTATTATTATTATTATTATTATTATTATTATTATTATTATTATTATTATTTTATTATTATTATTATTATTTTATTTTCTATTTGGAGGTAAATTAACACCTTAGCATTTGCATTTTGTTCATTTTATTTTTATTCCTCATGTTGTAACATGTCCTCTGTAATGGACGTCGGGGACATTTTGGTGTTAAATCCACGTGAAGTTAACAACCTAACAAAAACATTTTTTTTAAGGTTCTACAGTTGCCTCAAAAAGTTCTTAGACTCACTTTTAATTTCTTATTTATTTGTTATATATTATGTATTTTTAATACATAATATAATATATTCATTTATTTATTTGAGTATTTATTTACATACTTATTTTTATTTTTGATGTATAATTTATTTATTTATAATTTATTTATTTTTATAAATTTTTTCTATCTATCAATCAATCAATCAATCATGCCGAATTGCCTTCGTTGTCAAAATTCGTGTCTGTCGTAAATAAAATAAATAATACAAAAAAAAAAGCCTGAATCGGGCAGATAAACCCTCCTTCTTCCTGATACGTCATGATACGTCATGATACGTCATTGTGCGCATGTGCAGAACACAGAGCCCACATCGGGTACTTCCGCCCACATCGGGCACCCACACGCGTGTCGGTACCTGATGTGGGCGGAAGTACCTGATGTGGGCTCTGTGTTCGCACATGTGCAGTGTATTGTTGTACGGGTTTCACGACAGTGCCCGATTCTTTCCTTGCAGTTGGTTTACGGCTCTGTCTGCAGATTACAGGGTGGTTGTCTCGTGTGATTTATCTATCTTTTTTTTATCTATCTTTTTTTATACATTTTATTGTTATTATTATTATTATTATTTTTATTATTATTTTCTATTTGGAGGTAAATTAACACCTTAGCATTTGCATTTTGTTAATTTTATTTTTGTTCCTCATGTTGTAACATGTCCTCTGTACTGGACGTCGGGGACATTTTGGTGTTAAATCCACAAGAAGTTAACAACCTAACAAAAAATTTTTTTTAAACAGTTCTTAGACTCACTTTTAATTTCTTATTTATTTATTTTTTATATATTATGTATTTTTTAATACATAATATAATACATTAATTTATTGACATACTTATTTTTATTTTTGATGTATTATTTATTTATTTATTACATTTTTTATCTTTATCTTTCTATCTATCATGCCGAAAATTGCCTTCTTTGTCAAAATACGTGTCTGTCGTAAATAAAATAAATAATAATAGGGGGAAAAAAAGCCCGAATCGGGCAGATAAACCCTCCTTCTTCCTGATACGTCATGATACGTCATTGTGTGCATGTGCAGAACACACAGAGCCCCACATCGGGTACTTCCGCCCACATCGGGCACCCACACCGCGACGTACACGGACCAAGTTGTCTCCCGTTTTCTGTTCATTGATTTTAAAGCGAAAAACGAAATACAGGTTTTTTATTTTTTAAATTCATAACGGAAATCAGATGGCCGCAACGTACACAGGCCCTAGTAATACTTCGAATTGGGACATGGCTATACTGTAAAATATCCAGCATTTACAACAGCAAAGGAACTATAGAAGTGTAAGGGGAAAAGCATGTGAACGGTAATACAGGTGCCGTGAACTATGCCGTTACGGCTACCGTCACACATGTTTAGCGTAGTTTATGAGGAGTTTCATGTAGCATAGTTGTAGGTGAGGTGAACCAGTACACACATTTTATAGTGAAGTCGCAACTGTCACATGGCGATATTGCTGGCGAGTCCATCTTTGTAGTCGTATATCCTTCCGCGCTGTGCATGCTGGGGCTTTTGAGTGCGAAGCGTGCATGTTTGCTTGGTCCACGCCCCGGTTTCCATGGAAACTACTGCGCTGTTCGGACCGCGTCTTAACTGTGCATGTCACATCTGGCGCGACAACTGCTGTCCCATTTCGTTTTTGTCCCATGCACATTTAACACGCGGTCTGAAGACCGCAGTTGTTTCCATGGAAATCGGGACCAACTGCGTGAAAAAGCACACTTCGCGCACCGCGCTTTACTTCTACGGGAGAAAATGGAGACGGCAGCCGTTTCTCAATTCAGAGAGTGCACGGTTCGGAGCGTGGTTTGAAGGGAGCTCAGATTGCAGTCAAGACTGTGAATACTTGCTCAGCCCTGAGTGCAGTCCGCGGACCGCATGGCCGTCTGCGAAATGCTACAGGTCTCACAACTACGGGAAGCAGCTGTCAACTCCATTTTCTCCTGTAGAAGTAGCGCGCGGTGCATGCTGGGATATCTGACTGCACGAAGCGTGCATTTTCGCACGCTTGGTCCACGCCCCGATTTCCATGGAAACGACTGCGGTTTTCAGCTTGCGTGTTAACTAGGGTGACCACCGGCATGAAACAGGAAAGGAGGACACTTGTGTCCAAAAAGGAGGACAAAGGCCCTAAAGTGAGGACACCTTGTTTTTGTTTTGTTTTTTTTCCTCGGGGAAAACAAAGAATGTGCGCTGAGAATGCGCACTGCTCACACATTCGCAGCGCACAAGAAAACCTATGCAGCGCACTGTAAATCAGGGATGAAAGAACTTTTAGTGAATCTCCACTTTTTATTCAGCCGCAGCGTCATTTTTTTTTTTTTTTTGTATCTGCAAAGTGCGAGCCGCGCGAGGGGGGCGTGCATTTCGGATGTCGCGCACAGGAATTCCAAGTATTACTAGTCGCAAAAGAATAATATTTTGTCTTTAGGGAACAAGGAGCAGACCACCCGGCTCACTGAGCTGAGGCGGGACCTGTTCCATCTCGCAGATGGCCATGCGGTCCACGGACTACGCTCAGGGCTGAGCGAGTATGCACAGCCCCGACTGCAGGCTGAGACCACGCTCCGAACCGTGCACTTTCTGAATTGAGAAACGGCGAACATCGCAGAATAGCAAGTGTAAATAATGGGTAGGGATTTATGACGATTTATGCAACGGTGGCCGACGAGGGTCCGAAAGGAGGACAAAACGTAAAAAAGGAGGACACGTGACAGACGGCCGGACAGACAGCTCTAAAACCGGACTGTCCGGACGAAATCCGGACGAATGGTCACCCTAGTGTTAACTGTGCATGGGACAAAAACTAAATGGAACAGCAGCGCCGGATGTGACGCACATCCCCTTTAAAAACCATGCTCCAAACCGTGCACTCTCTGGCCGTTTCCCAATTCAGCGACGGCACGCTTGTGAGTGTGCACTCGGTCTGTCGTCGAGACGGCGCACACTCGCTCTGTCCTTAGTGCACTACGTTTCTCACATGGCCATCTGCGAAATGAAACAGGTCCCGCCTCAGCTCAATGAGCCGGGTGGTCTGCTCCTTGTTCCCTAAAGACAAAAATATTATACTATTGCGACTAGTAATACCGTATTGGCCACGATGTTTTTTGCATTGAAATAATAATAATAATAATAATAATTAATTGCATTTATATAGCGCCTTTCATGACACCCAAAGCGCTTTACAGTTCATTGTTCATTCACTCCACACTTAGTGGTGGTAAGCTACTTTCTGTAGCCACAGCTGCCCTGGGGCAGACTGACGGAAAGCGAGGCTGCCAATCTGCGCCATCAGCCCATCCGACCACCTCCAACACTCACACACACTCCACAAATAAGACTGAAAAAGAAGGGGGGGGGGGGGTCGGCTTACATTCGCGGTCTAGACATTATACCCATTCACAACGCTAGATGGCGCCAGATATCTTTAAAGCGAATGCTAAACACACCCACCGCTGACTTCAAAGCGAGCCTCGGCTGGTGTAAAAGAATGATGCGGCGTAACGCATCATTCTTTTACACCAGCGTAACGCATCATTCTGGTGTAAAAGAATGATGCGGCGTAACGCAGACTTGTTCTGCGACGCAGAACAAGTCTAGCCCAGCGCCTGCCCTCTGACTTTGGAGAGAAGCTGTTGTCTTCAGAGGCAGAGGATGTTTGTGAGGAGTAATGTTCTGACATGACAGATTTCAGCTACTCTCAAGTTTAAACCAGTTTGCATTATTTTATTGCAATGTTTTTCCTTATTCAGATTTGTTTCAAGACTACAGTTAGACTTCACTTTGATGGTTAATGCAGTTATTGCAATTTTGTTGTTTTATCACAGTAGATTGGTTTATTTACATTTCAAAAACCAGAAGCCATTCATTTACAAATGTGATTGCGCTTTAGTTTACATATTTAAATGTTCAGATATTAAGATGTGATAGACAGTTTTTGCATGATTTGAATGAGGCAAAATAACATGCTTTTTCTCTCGAATATATTGTTATAATCATTTGTTTCAGATGTACTGTAATTATTTTCTGTATAAAAATTAAATTTGGTGTTCAAAAAGTCTTTTTTCAAACTTGAGTCTTGAAAAAGAGGGGGTCGTCTTATAATCAGGGTCGTCTTATATTCGGGCCAATACGGTACTTGGAATTGGGACATGGCCAATGTCCCCCCTAATTTTTAATGTGTCTGAGCAAACACACACTAACTCCACTAACACTAACCCCCCCGCGCGGCTCGCACTTTGCAGATATTAAAAAATGACCCCGCGGCTAAAAGCTCTTTCATCCCTGATTTACAGTGCGCTGCATAAGTTTTCTTGTGCGCTGAGAATGTGCGAGCAGTGCGCAGCTTAGAGTAAACGTTGGACATGGCGATACTGTAGAATATCCAACATTACAACAGCAAATCAGGGCTCTCAAGTCTCACGCATTGAGAGTGTGACACACGCAATTTGACGCTCACACGCCACACATGGCATTTCTCACGCTGATTTTTTTTCTTTTTCTTTTTTGTGCCCAGAAAATCGGTCTGTGTGGCTCAGTTTATGCAGGCACCGCGTGTTTTCAGTCGAACCCCCCCCCCTCCTCCTTCCCGTCCCGCTCCCGGAAAAAAATCAGCCAATCAGAAAATAGATTGTTCTGTTGTTGGACAGACTGTAGAGTGTAGTTTCAGCTGCTAAGCGCACACTGCGGTGATGATAAAACAAACTGAGAACCATCAGGTAATAACTTCATTTATATAACTCTCATTAGTTGCTTTGTAGTTTAAGTTTGCTCTTTAGACTAACATTTACAGCAGGGCTCTCAAGTCTCACGCATTGAGAGAGACAATTCGACGCGTTCACACGCTCACACGGCATTTCTCACGCAATTCAAGCACCCCCCGCTCCTCGGGAAAAATTGTTCACTCCCCCCCCCCCTACTCGAAAATTACGCAGTCTCACGCACGACCCCGCTCAAAACTTGAGAGCCCTGAAATATAGAAGTGTAAGGGGAAAAGCATGTGAACGGTAATACAGGTGCCGTGATCTATGCCGTTACGGCTACCGTCACACATGTTTAGCGTAGTTTATGAAGAGTTTCATGTAGCATAGTTGTAGGTGAGGTGAACCAGTACGTATATTTTATAGTGACGTCACAACTCTCACTTGTGGATGTTGCTGGCGAGTCGGTCTTTGTAGTCATAGGCCGTTTCCCAATTCACCGACGGCACACTTGTGAGCATCCTTGGAACGGGATATGCGTCATATCCGGCGCGTCATATTCGTTTTTTCCCCCTGCACCGTCGAGACGAGCTCTGAACGGCGCCGTCGTTTCCATGGAAATCGGGGCGTGGACCAAGCGTGCAAACATGCACGCTTCGCACACTTAAAAGCCCCAGCATGCACAGCGCGGGAGGATATATGACTACAAAGACCAACTCGCCAGCGACATCCACAAGTGAGAGTTGCGACGTCACTATAAAATATACGTACTGGTTCACCTCACCTACAACTATGCTACATGAAACTCTTCATAAACTACGCTAAACATGTGTGACGGTAGCCGTAACGGCATAGATCACGGCACCTGTATTACCGTTCACATGCTTTTCCCCTTACACTTCTATATTTCCTTTGCTGTTGTAATGTTGGATATTCTACAGTATCGCCATGTCCAGCGTTTACTCTAAGCTGCGCACTGCTCGCACATTCTCAGCGCACAAGAAAACTTATGCAGCGCACTGTGTGGATGTGGATGTGGAGTTAGTGTGTGTTTGCTCAGACACATTAAAAATTAGGGGGAACATTGGCCATGTCCCAATTCCAAGTATTACTAGTCGCAATAGTATAATATTTTTGTCTTTAGGGAACAAGGAGCAGACCACCCGGCTCATTGAGCTGAGGCGGGACCTGTTCCATTTCGCAGACGGCCATGTGAGAAACGTAGTGCACTAAGGACAGAGCGAGTGTGCGCCGTCTTGACGACAGCCCGAGTGCACACTCACAAGCGTGCCGTCGCTGAATTGGGAAACGGCCATATATCCTCCCGCGCTGTGCATGCTGGGGCTTTTAAGTGTGCGAAGCGTGCATTTTCGCACGCTTGGTCCACGCCCCGATTTCCATGGAAACGACGGCGCCATTCAGAGCTCATCTTAACGGTGCAGGGGGAAAAAAACTAATTGAACGGCGCTTGTCGCGCCGGATATGACGCACATCCCCTTCCAAGGACGCTCACAAGTGTGCCGTCGCTGAATTGGGAAACGGCCCCAGAATTGAGAAACGGCTCGTGGCTGCATCTGGTAGTTATGAGACCTGTCGCATTTCGCCGACGCCCATGCGGTCCGCGGACTGCACTCTCACCTGTGCAAGTATGCACAGTCTTGACTGCAGTCTGAGTACCCTTAAAACCACGCTCCGAACTGTGCACTCTGAGAATTAAGACACGGCTGGCTGTAGGGATGGGCGGATCGATACCAAAGTATCGATATTTCGGGGTATTTAATATGGATTGATCCTGGTATTAAATTATCGACACCAAGTCATGTTTTCTTACTGACTTAACTTTCAGTTTATTTAGTTAATTCATGTGTTTTGTTCATTATTCAACCATTGCCATTTGTCAGGCACTACTTTTCCTTCCGCGTTCTCACCAAACGTGGGGTAGTACGTCATCCCGCGACAGACTCACTGCTGTGAGATTTCAGTCAAAGGCGCGGGGCTGCGGGAGCCATGGGAGATCGTGGTGTGGAGTTACTTCCACACCGTGGATGACAATGGCCGTTTCCCAATTCACCGACGGCACGCTTGTGAGTGTGCACTCGCTCTGTCCTTGGTGCACTACGTTTCTCACATGGCCGTCTGCGAAATAGAACAGGTCCCGCCTCAGCTCAATGAGCCGGGTGGTCTGCTCCTTGTTCCCTAAAGACAAAAATATTATACTATTGCGACTAGTAATACTTGGAATTGGGACATGGCCAATGTTCCCCCTAATTTTTAATGTGTCTGAGCAAACACACACCAACTCCACATCCGAAACTCCACACAAGTTTTCTTGTGCGCTGAGAATGTGCGAACAGTGCGCAGGTTAGAGTAAACGCTGGACATGGCGATACTGTAGAATATCCAGCATTACAACAGCAAAGGAAATATAGAAGTGTAAGGGAAAAAGCATGTGAACAGTAATACAGGTGCCGTGAACTATGCCGTTACGGCTACCGTAACATATGTTTAGCGTAGTTTATGAAGAGTTTCATGAAGCATAGTTCTAGGTGAGGTGAACCAGTACGTATATTTTATAGTGACGTCGCAACTCTCGCTTGTGGATGTCGCTGGCGAGTCGGTCTTTGTAGTCAGAGGCCGTTTCCCAATTCCCCGACGGCACGCTTGTTAGCGTCCTTGGAACGGGATATGCGTCATATCCGGCGCGACAAGGGCCGTTCCATTCGTTTTTTTCCCCCTGCACCGTCAAGACGAGCTCTGAACGGCGCCGTCGTTTCCATGGAAATCGGGGCGTGGACCAAGTGTGCAAACATGCACGCTCCGCACACTTAAAAGCCCCAGCATGCACAGCGCGGGACTACAAAGACCGACTCGCCAGCGACATCCACAAGTGAGAGTTGCGACGTCACTATAAAATATACGTACTGGTTCACCTCACCTACAACTATGCTACATGAAACTCTTCATAAACTACGCTAAACATGTGTGACGGTAGCCGTAACGGCATAGATCACGGCACCTGTTTTACCGTTCACATGCTTTTGCCCTTACACTTCTATATTTCCTTTGCTGTTGTAATGCTGGATATTCTACAGTGTCGCCATGTCCAGCGTTTACTCTAAGCTGCGCACTGTTCGCACATTCTCAGCGCACAAGAAAACTTGTGCAGCGCACTGTAAACCAGGGATGAAAGCTTTTTATTCAGCCGCGGGGGCATTTTTTTATATCTGCAAAGTGCGAGCCGCGCGGGGGGGGGGGGTTCATTTCGGATGTGGAGTTAGTGTGTTTGCTCAGACACATAAAAAATTAGGGGGAACATTGGCCATGTCCCAATTCCAAGTATTACTAGTCGCAATAGTATAATATTTTTGTCTTTAGGGAACAAGGAGCAGACCATCCGGCTCATTGAGCTGAGGCGGGACCTGTTCAATTTCGCAGGCGGCCATGTGAGAAACGTAGTGCACTAAGGACAGAGCGAGTATGCGCCGTCTCGACGACAGACCGACGGCACACTCACAAGCGTGCCGTCGCTGAATTGGGAAACGGCCATACATCCTCCCGCGCTGTGCATGCTGGGGCTTTTAAGTGTGCGAAGCGCCCCGATTTCCATGGAAACGACGGCGCCGTTCAGAGCTCGTCTCGACGGTGCAGGGGGAAAAAACGAATGGAACGGCGCTTGTCGCGCCGGATATGACGCACATCCCGTTCCAAGGACGCTCACAAGTGTGCCGTCGCTGAATTGGGAAACGGCCAATGTTGCGAAGTGCAATGTGTGCTAAAAAATGATCCGATATTGTGGCAATACCACAAATTTAAATAAACACTTGATCATAAATCATAAACCTCAGCATGACGAAATGGTACTGCCATTTTCATCAAAGATTTTTTTTCAGATATCTGGTGTTAGAATGTGTAGAGCTAAGCACCCTGGTGGAGCTTTGCGAAGCCAGGTTAGTGTTTTTCTGCAGTGTTAAAAAATGTATGAAAGTATCGGTATCGATATCGGGATTCTAACCCTGGTATTACTTGGTTTCGTATCGCATCCATAGCTGGCTGCTCGAAGTCGGAGCGGTGGCGCCTGGATCCGCCCCATATCGCCTAGAGTGGGCGAGAGACCTCCGGGGCCTCCTACTCTTTGCCATAGACTCATAGACTTCTTATAAATTTCTTATGAGATGATGGGGAACAAATCAGTTTCTCGTTAATTATTACATTTTACTTTCAGGAATATCAAAAACATAAATTCACAAGTATTGAGATTTTCATATAAAAATCCTACATTCCCTTCCACCCAACCAGCCTGACCCATACACTGTATATATATCTTTATAGTCTATACCTATATTGATACATCCAATTCTGTCATAGCTGCTTCAGTCCTAACTACTGGCAGTTCAAGCCCCCTATTCTGACATCTTGATTTTTTTCTTCAGGGGGGGGGGGGGGGTCACTTTAATTTTATAGGCCCACATATCCAAAACATCTAACTCTGAAAATCTCCGACATGTTTAAAGGAACTCTGTACTGTATTATTATCAGTTGTAGTTTAATTTAAATGTCAAGGCTCTAAAACTTAACACAGTAAAGACTATCAATCGATGAGTTCTTTTATTTGTTTTGTTTTTTTCAGTTTGTACATTTTAACAATAGTGTGCAACAAAACCACAGTTGGCCACAAATAGGCAAACTTTGAAGATACTTCTTCTTGGTATACATAAATGAGAATTCACAATCTACAGTTTTAAATTACAGAGATTACAGTACAGTTTTCTAAACTGAGACGCAGTCTCAAAATAAGACACTAGATTATATATATGACTGCTGACTGTGTTTACACACATTTTTGTCAACTGTTTGTCAACCTTTTTCACAAAATTATCATGCCAATAAAGCCTTCTAAATAAATATTTAAAGACTTTAGAGATATTTGACCATTCTAAAGTAATCCCACAGGCAACAAGTCTATGACATGGTATTCAGGTGATGTAGTGCCGCTGTACAGAGGGACCGTATTCAAGCTGTAGGCAGTAACCTTTTTATTCAGTCATTTCTGTTGTACACTTTAGTTCCAACTTAAGGAAGATACTGGATCAATGCTAATGTGTGTAAAGATCCTTGGCATTTTTACCAAGAGATTAAAAAAAAAAGATTTATGTAAAAAGGTATTTGCATGTTTCTAAATGTTTACCATTTTACATGATTTTAGGTGCAGGACATGGACCATGCACAAAACACTGGGTGACAAATGTGACTGACTCTTAGGGTAGATCCACACACACTCCAAAGAATGGGCTCAGAACTAAATTTAGGGTGCACTATTTACCTAACTGTTGGTTCGCTATTTGGAGAAGACCAAGAGCAGCTGTATAGTGAAGTTCACACTAGCCCAGCGCACCTCTGTAGAGTAGGATAGTACAGTCAACAGTGCGTCACTGCTGCAGTTATCGTTCTTTCAACATCATGAAACCAGATTAGTTGTGCTTTTTTGCACATGGCAAAAGACAGATTGCAAAACGCCAATCTAGAACATTTTTTTTATCCAAATTAACAAAAAGAAAAAAATACATACAAATACAATAATAAGTGGTCAGGAAAATGACAGAACCACTGACATGGGAGGGGCTTATGACTTCTGCGGTTCGGGGATGTGTCCAGTACACGAGTGATCAGTCCGACTGGTTTTTGTTTGTTTGTTTTTTTCATTATTTTTTGCTGCGCAGGCGTTTCGAGTGCCGGGGCAGCTCTGAACTTTTCCTTGTGCGTTTGAGGGGTCTATCCTGGTCTTTGGACACAGATGGATTGGCGCTTCCTGCCAGTATCACAGTGGCCACATTACTTGGAGGGGAAGAGGTGGATGTGGAGGGGGCAGCAGAGGCAGGTTGGGACCCCATTGCAGCCGCACTACTGTCCAGCAGCTCTCGCAGCTTGTGTTCCAACTCTGCAAGCCGTGCATTCTGCTCTGCCATCACCTGACTCTGCTCCAGGAGTTTCTGCTCTTGGTCCTGCAGCTGCTTCTGCTGCTCCAGCTGCTTCACTCGGATCTCCTGCATCTCTCTACGCAGAACGGTCATGGATGCACCATTCACCTTCACCTGCTGCTGCACTTTGGTCATCTCTGAGCGAGATGGTGTGTTTTTGGCCAGAAGAGACATGGTTGTCAGGGAGGTGGAGGGACCGGCCACTGAAAGGAAAATTTGATTAGGATGTAATTCAACTTGGATGAACTTCATAAATCCACAAGGAATGATACTTAGAATGTAAGTCAGTAATACAACAGGAAAACACAAGCAAATTACAATAATGACCATTTTCAATAAAACATATCGTCAGTTTTACCTTGCACAGTGCCAATAATGCGACCAGTGAGTTCAGCTCCTGGTAGCTTCTTCTTTAAAATGGGAACAATCTTCTCATCAAAGTACTCCATGGCCATGGAGGAGATGTCCCGCAGCTCTTGTAGAACCTCATGTGCCCGCTGAGGAGCACGAGTGGAGTTTACATACCTCAGTACACGGTAGATCTCATCTATGACCTGTTGGTAAAGTGTAGAAGTGTAGAAGATGAACAGATGCTCTGATTCTGACTACCCCACTAAGCAGTTTGTTATATGATTCAAATAAACAGATCTCAGAGCCATTCTTATATTTTTTTGTTTTGTTTTTCTTGTATAATTTACTTTTTTTTATTTTTTTTATGAAACCCATGAATTATCCAAGTTGTGATGTTGGACTGTTATTTTCAAAACCACTGTACTAAAGAAATTTCACAAACAAGGAATTGACCTTTCCAGGTATGAAGCAGCACAAGTTGGAGTCAACATATTTCATGAAGGTCATGTTGAGGAGAGAGAGCCGAGTCTCCACAGCAGCCAGGATGTCTGCATGACGTGCCAAAGAGTGGTTCCTCCTTTCTGACTCTCGTCTGCAAGAGGTCAAAAGGCCATCATCATACATGCTTACACAGTTTAATATTATCTTTTATTAAATGGGTTAAACATTAACATAAACCCCTTTATAATCTTATCAATAATCAGTAAAAAATTAGAGACTATCAACATTTTGCATGTCCTACTCCTATGGTTTAAGATGAACACAGTGGCCTATTTCAGCTCTCACTTACTGATGCAAGCTATTTTTAAAATAAATAAATAAACATTTTGGAGGCCCTTACACCGTTGACCATCAATAAATACATGGGGATAAAAATTTTAAAAAAGGTAATTCAATCATGCCAATGGTCAACTATGAGTGCAGTAACTGACCTGGGCAGCTGTGCTTTGACCTGCCTCTGGCACAGGCTGTGGTATCTCTCCACCTTGAGGAAGCCCTGGTTTAGCACGCGCTGGCAGATCATGTCCAGGCGTTTACACACCTGGAGAAGGGGCAGACGAACGCCAAAACATTCAACCAGAGCAGAACCCAAGAAAATTGTACTGCATGTATAAACGTCGCCTAAATTGAGGTGAGTTAAGAGCCCAAAATAGTGATTATCAGTCAGACATAACCAACACAAATGGGGATCTGAACTACAGCTGTCGCGCACGCAGATCAAATTTCCGAAACTTTTCGAGGAGAAACTGTGAAGCTGATTTCTTAGAGTACAGTACAGTGTTACCACGAGTATGTGAATCCCAACAAGGGTTGTTTTTCATCCCGAGACCACGGAGTGTGGAGTCGTGAGCAGCACTGGCGAACTTTGGCACCGCACTTATTTGCCGTCACACAGAGATCACGGACGCGCACTCACACGGAGAGTGCGCAGCATAAACATCTCATTTAGAAACACGTCCCTGGTGCGCAGTACACAATTATAACGAGCTTGTAATTAGCATTAGCTTTGTTCCTGCAGCTGGATTGTTTTTGTCACCTACCGAACGCAGAAGGCTGATTTCATCGTAAGAAAGAAAGTTGAGAATCGTCTCTATGGCCACAATAGGTAATCCCAACAGCGGGTTGTTCTGATGGGAAGGATCTGCGGGAGAACCCGACTGTCTGGGCGCAATCGTGTTCGAGTCCAGCGACCCAACACATCCATCAACTCTCTCCACCACAGCCGCCATCTTGGTTTGTTAAGGAGGTGGCGGAAGTGACGTATAACTGTGCGTGTGCGTGTGTGAGTGTTTAGGTGTGAGTGTCGTGTGTGTGTGTGTGTGTGTGTGTGTGCGTGTGTGCGTGTGTGTGTGTGTGTGTGTGTGTGTGTGTGTGTGTGTGTGTGTGAGTGAGTGAGTGAGTGAGTGAGTACGTTTGTGTGAGTTAGTGAGAGTGTGAGAGGTTGTGTATGTGAGTTTGGGCGAGTTTGAGTTTATGTGTGAGTGTGCGAGTTTGTGTAACTGTGAGTGTTATGTGTGACTGAGTTTGTGTTAGTGTGTGAGTGTGAGTTTTTGTAAGTGAGTTTGTGTGAGTGAGTGAGTTTGTGTGAGGTATGAGTGAGTGAGTGGGTGTAAGAGGTTGTGTATGTGAGTTTTTGTGTTATGTGTGATTGTGTGAATGTTTGTGAGTAAGTTCGTGTGAGTGAGTGAGTGAGTTCAATTATTTTGTTCTGTTAAAGTTGTAATAGTTGTCATCTGAGGCAAAAAATAAATAAATAATAATGACATAGCGGCACGGTGGCTGAGTGGGTAGCACTCATGCTTCACAGCAAGAAGGTTCCGGGTTCGATCCCTGGGTCGCCCAGACCTTTCTGTGTGTGTTCTGTGTGGAGTTTGCATGCATGGTCTGGGTTCGATCCCCGGGTCACCCGAGCCTTTCTGTGTGGAGTTTGCATGTTCTCCCTGTGTCTGGGTGTGTTTCCTCCGGGCACTCCGGTTTCCCCCACCAACATGCACCATAGGTACCTCCAGCTTTGGTCCTGACCAAGCCGAAGCGGGAAGATCATGGAGATGGTCCCCGGGCGCAGTAATGTGCTGCTCACTGCTCCTGATGACAGGATGGGTTAAATGCAGAACTGGAATTTCCCCACTGTGGGACTAATAAAGGCATAGCTTTCTTTCTTTCTTAATAAAGTTATTTTGTTGTATTATATTTCTTGTGACACATTTCCATTTGGAGAACAGAGTTATGTTGAAATTAAAAAAGATGCTTAGGCCACAAAGTTTAATAATGTGGACATTAACAGCCATGCTAAATATCAAGTGTCCCTTTCGGAATTTTGAGAGTAGCCTAAAATTCTATTGAGGTTCTGGGCCTGTTGTTCGCCAACTAGTAGTGAAATCATCACGGAGCCATTGATTTTGGTTGGATTTTTATATTTTTTTCTGTGGAATGAGTATACTGTTTACTGAAAAGAATGGCATATTGGCTGATGTCATAACTTGGAGGAATAGTTGATTGCCAATGAGGTAAAGATGAAAATATTGAAAAAAAAGTGAGAAAACGCCTTATTTTTTTGCATTAAATTGAGCCAAAATCATGTAGAAATGGGTTTTAAGAATTATTTTTTCACTGAATGTTGTCACCACATGTGTTCTTTGCACCTGGAATGCATTCATTGACAGCTTACCCAATCCACTGAGGATTTCAGGAAATTTTTCATTTTTCAAAATATTCTATCGAAAAATGAAGGGTTCATACACTAAAATGGCCTTTTTTTTTTATTATTTTTTTTTTATTTTTTGCAATATTTCCGGCAGAGCAGACCCTCCAATTATTGGTCCTTAGGGTCAAAGTTAACAAAAAAATACAAAAACAAATTTAAAAAAGTATGGCAGGTCATGTCAGGATCAACCCATTTATGCAGCGCAAGGTCCAAAGAGGTCAACTGAAAAAACAGACAACATCAGTATCACAAGTACATGACAGATGTGATGATGAACATATGAATGTGTGTACGTACTTTATATTGCCACTGATCTGTGAGCGGGCAGCACTGGTAGAAGTGGGAGGTGTACAAACCCTGGTCTCAGGAGGATGCTCCACTGTCTCAACAATGTGCTTCATCTGTGGACACAAACAGGTGGTACATATCAAGTGACTTTATCCATGACCAAGAATACAGCTGTAGACAAGCTTTGAGTGTGAGACTGGTTGTGTTCATGTTGGGACGACACTGGAACTAAACCAGGACTAGAGCAGGATTAAACACACTTGTCACTGTTGGGACCTTGATAAAAGGAGAAATTCAATTTGTCAACTGGACAAAGTTTATTTGGTCGAAAACATTTCGCCGCTCATCCAAGAGGCTTCGTCAGTTCTGCTTAGAGTGCTGGTTAGACACTGCTTATATCTAGCTGCAGGGAGGAGCTCACTACACTGAAATTGTTCTGAAACTATCTCAACTATTTGTTTTTGAGTTTCTCTTGTTTTTCCAATTTCTCTGGCGTCTAGTTTAGCAAACCTATTCAACCCCTAACAACTGTTTTTCACGTCTAGTTTAGCAAACCTATTCAACCCCTAACAACTGTTTTTCACACCTCTGGCCCTGACCTGTCTGCCCTATTGTTTCTTTTGTCTGTTTTGACTTCGGTATGAGAATGGAATTATAAATGGGAGACAAGTTATGTCTGACTCCCCCATTTCTGTTTAAAGAAGGATTCTCTTTTTTGACAAAAATCGCCTCTTTAACTCCCCTCTAAAACCAGTTCTTCTCCCTGGCTAAGATCTGAACCTCACTGTCCTCAAACGAATGCCCCGTGGCTTCTAGGTGGAGATGTACAGCAGAAGACGGTTCACTCTGTTGGGACCTTGTTTTGTGCCCAGTTTAGTCCTGATGGTAGACCTGGTTTGGGCCTGTTCTAGTCCAGGTTTAGTTCTAAAATTAGTAATAATAATGCATTGGATTTCTATAGCACTTTTCAAGACACTCAAACAGCTCTACAATGTATTCTTCATTCGCTCCACACTCAGTGGTGCTAAGACACTATTGTACATAAACACACCTGCCCTGGGCCAGATTGACAAAAGCGAGGCTGCCAATCTGCACCATTGGCCCCTCTGACCATCACCAACACTCACACACACACGCACACACACACAGTCAAGTCGAAGTCAAACACAACAGCAGAACGTGGTCTGAGCAGGAATCAGTCCCCCAACCTTTGGGTTGGGGAACGCTGTTCTAACCACTGAGCCACAGTCACACTGTACAGTTTTAGTCCAAATGCAGTTTTAGTCCAAATGCAGAGATACTGACCAGGTCCTCCTCATCCTCCACCAGAAAAAGTTCAGTGGTTCCTTACCTGTAGTAGAGCATCTGCCTCTCCTCTCGCAGGTCTTGATGAGCAGCGGCTGCCTGACGTGCTGGATCATCATGATGTTATCTGGCTTCAGGTCACAATGCATGATGCCCACACGCTTCAGGAAGAGCAGCGCCTCGGGCCATCTGCGAACAGGATGACACATTATCAAGGCTCACACTTGGCTTATACAAGTCACCACTCACAATGTCTGCTAGCACTGATACAATTATCTGTGTATGTGCACTCTATAGTGTCTCTGAGCTGTTTGAATGCACTTTCTTACTACACTTTATACAGGGCTCTCAAGTCTCACACATTGAGAGTGTGACACACGCAATTCGACGTATTCACACGCGCACACGCCACACATGGCATTTCTCACGCTGGTTTGTGTTATTTTTTTATTTTTTATTTTTTTGTGCCCAGAAAATCGGTCTGTGTGGCTTAGTTTATGCAGGCTCCGCGCGTTTTCAGCGCCGCCCCCTCCCCCTGCTCCGGGGGAGCTCCGGGGGAGCAGGGGGAGGGGGGGACGCCGCGTCTTCTCCCGACCGTGCGGTCCGAGCGGGCACGTCCTGAGCCTCAGTCCCGGTGCCACGTCTCCTCTGAGACGCACCGACTCCGGTCACCGTGTCTCCGTCTGTGCGTAACGTGTCCCCCCCCGACGGCTTACGCGCGGAATACGCTCGGCCCAGAGCCGAACTGCCCATGGTGAGTCGCGGTGAGACGCGGGCCCGGTGCATTAACCAGACTCTTACATGAATCCGTTAAAAATGTCCCGCTCCCCCCCCCCCCGCTCCCTCCTCCCCGCCCCTCTCAGCGCGCACTGACAAAGTGCGGTGATGATAAAACAAACTGAGAAACTGAGAACCATCAGATAATAACTTCATTTATATAACTCTCAGTAGTTGCTTTGTAGTTTAAGTTTGCTCTTTAGACAAACAAGGCTCTCAGCACGCAATTCGACGTGTTCACACGCTCACACGGCATTTCTCACGCAATTCAAGCGCCCCCACCCGGTCCTCGGAAATTACAGTCACACGCACGACCCCGCTCAAAACTTGAGAGCCCTGACTTTATAGTATATAGTAGACTTTTTTCAAGTCCTGAAATTAATTTGAGCAAGAACTGATTACTAAACAAAAATAGAACCAATCTGGACTTTTCTCTAATGGTTTTTAAATGGTCTTTATCACAACTAATTTAAGGAGAAAGGCAATATAATAAGGCTTGCAAAGTGCATTTGGATTAATTTACAGTTTTGATCATAATTTTGAGTTGTGTAAATGCAGTGTTGTGTGTTTTTTCACTGTAGAATTAAAAGTCATATTATTAAAAGTATTACATATTTTTTCTCTGTATTGAAATGGCATGTTCCCATGGTGATAGCAATAGTGTGATGTAACAGTTGGTACCTGTAAGACGATTGGCCGGATCTTCCTCAGTGTTAGCCAGGAACTGAACCAGAAACAGGAACTGTTCTTCAGGAGCTCTCTCAGGCTGATGACCCTGGGTGGAGCTCTTTCTTCTGTTGAGAGGGAACAGAGAAGTCAAGTCAATAGCCACTGTCTCCAGGTCTTCCCCACGGGTTCTCTTCCTTCTTCCACCAGACGGCAGAGGAGAAGAGACAAGGGAAGCAGGCAGTGGAGAAGAGGTCTCGTGATGACCCTGGGTTGTGCTCTTGTTTGTTACAGCGGCAGGCCTATGGACAGGTCTCTGACACTGAAACAGGAGAAGGTAGACTTGCTCCACAGCTGTAGCCACATTCTGCACATTTGGTGCTGCATGTTGATGGAAGAAAGTGGGTAAAAAGACATACAATACAAACATGTGATTACAAATTATACAAGAAGACAAACCAATAAAAGCAACACAATAATTTGTATACAGTGGAATAACTAAACCATAACTAAGCCATAGCAACGTTTCAAGACACAAACCAGAAATTTAATTCACTTGTAAGTGGATGTTTACAAGTGAACAGGCTAATAATACTAATAGGCGCGCAGTGATACAAATTGACAGAAAATAGCACCAAGCGAATTAGACTTCAGACTTTTTCGTGTGCAACTGTTTTGTGACGCAAATATATCACTTTTTGGACAAATATTGTTTTGAGAAGAAAAACAAGCCTTATTAACTGTCCCCGATAACTTGCCGGACCTACTTTCATCAGCTACAGAACCGGAGCAGAACTGGGCTCAGAGGACACGGTCAGCGGTAAGTCAGTGTTAATGGATGACACTGCTGAAGGGGACGCCATACAGATTCACATCATAAAAATCGCACTATCCCTTTAACAACTCATTGATGATTAACATCTAGATTATTATGGAAAAGTACACACTTTCCGCTGATGATGAAAGATCAGTGCACAGTAAACGTTGCAACATAAGAACCAATACCTTGCAATGGGCCTGTTGTTCTTGGTAAAGTCTGTGAGATTCACAGCGAAGGGCAGCTTGCAAATTGCCAAAACATTGACAACCTTGACAAATACAACAGTAAACAAAATTTTAACTACATGGCCTGGAGAAAGAAGAAACATCACAAATCTTGTTGCACAAGTGCAGAAGATTTTCCCAGCTGACCATATTGAGGCTGTTATTTTGGGCTTACGGAGCTTCATAAGTACTTTCTGAAACAAACTTCCAGGTTTAACATATATGCCATCATAAATTACTTATTTACCGATTATGAGATCACCTACTCCATCTGCAGACATATAGATGACATTATGTCCTTATGTCCTTACCAATGGTGCGCAAATTTAGATGACACCTGGTTCTAAACATAGCCACCACATTGTAGACAATAATATCCAGCTCCACTTCATTGTTGGAATCCATCATGAAGTGTGCAGCAGAGAATAGAGTCAGACAGTCAGTAAATGCACTCGGGTGGGCTGTATGAAAAGTAAGAGTTAAGTTAGGTCAGGTGTATGATCTGTGTGGTGCTTCACTTTGTAGTTTCAGATGCAGGGCTAAGCAGAAGCTTCTCAAAACATCTGTTAGCCAAGATGAACTTGAAATACTTTTATGGTGTAAATAACTGGACCTGTCCTGCTTTGAGTGAGTTTGTGTGAGTGAGTTTGTGTGACTGTATGACTTTGTGTGTGTGTTATGCAGTGGTGAAAGTAGTTTTCATTTCTTACAGGTGCTATAATGTCCAGTGCATCACTTTACTGTAAAAAAAACAAAAAAAAAAAAAAAAAAACCTCACAACCCCCAGGGGGGGAAAAATCAATGACTTACCAGTTGAGCTAACCAGGCAGTAACCAATTGAGCAACCAGCCGATGGCTTTCAGTTATTCTCGAAAGGCATAGTGTGGTTGTTTGTGTTTTTTACTGAAATAGCGCACCTTACTTTTTTTTTTCAAATGTGGGTTTTGGCCACCATTAACCATATTCTCTTAGCGGTGCTGCGTACCGGCTGTGAATTTTATACCGGTGCGCCGTTCTGGTGCGCACCGCTTTACTTTCACCACTGGTGTTATGTGTGAGTGTTCTATGTGTGTAAGTGTGGTCTTACGGTCAACGTCGGGGTCCTGTAGGACAGTGTTTCCCAACCAGGGGTACAAGAATATTTAAATTCTAATTTCAGTAAATTTGAGTTAAAGAAAACAGAAAAAAAAAATGCCTGACAATTAAAATTTCAAATTAAGGAGATTAAATAAAACAGATTTTTATTTAATAATCTGTTTAAAAATCACATTCTACTTTTGGAGAATTATCAACACATATGAGTCAGGGGGTACTCGAGGTATGACAAAAAGGCTCAGGGGGTACACAAGACAAAAAAGGTTGGGAAACACTGCTGTAGGAGACCAGTGATGACGCACTGGTCTGATGGGTCACACAGATCTGTGGAGAGGAACACAATGTGTCACACATCGTTGCTAACATGCTAACAGCTAACACTATTTCAACCAGGGCTCTCAAGTTTTGAGTGGGGTCGTGCGTGAGACTACATAATTTCCGAGGAGCGTGACTTTTTTCGCTGAAAACGCGCGGTGCCTGCATTATCTAACCGATTTTCTGGGCACAGAAGCGCTGTGCGCTGCGCATGAATTGCGTAACTAAATTTTAGCGTGAGAAATACCATGTGTGGCGTGTGAGCGTGTGAACATGTCGAATTGCGTGTGTCACACTCTCAATGCGTGAGATTTGAGAGCCCTGATTTCAACTCTGTTCACTCATGTTTGTCCTTTTACACTGACATGTTATGATATAATAACTGTATTTTTATTACACATTCAAAGTCATAGAGTGTTTCTATATGGCCAGTAGTGAATGTTACAAAGCTAAAGGCTGTGGACAGCACATTTGAGTGGGACATTATAGTGGACTGGAGATACTTAGGAGATTGTGTCGTCTTTATTTGGTCTAGAGCAATGGTCTCAGGCCCGCGGCCCGCGGGCCGCATGATAATTTGCGGCCCTCATCTTAATATGAAAGATTAATATAAGTGAGGCCCGCAAGATTAATATGAATTTCATTTCTTGTGTGCGACGCAGAATGAACCAATCACGATGTGGTATATGGCTCTGGAGGGCGGGACATCGGTCGTGCTTATTTTCTCTAAATGTGGGCGGGGCTAGGGTGAGGTCCCAGTGCTTAGAGCTTTTAGTGCTTGTGTGCTTGTGTGTGCTTGTGTGTTTGGGGTTGCGGCAGACAGACATCAGACAGGGACAGTGATTGATCCATTTCGTAGACACGAGGGAGGCAGACAGTGGTGCATTTGTGTGTCCCTTCTTCACAGAGTGCTCGCTCGCTCCTCTCTTCCTCCCTCCCGCTTTGCGCGCGCTTTTCCCCGCACGGGCGCACAGCTCCAGCAGGAGGGAGGGCACTACTTCCGTGAACGCGTCTTCGTCCGTCTCTGACTCCATTCAGAGCCTGTCAGATCTGTGGAGAGGCGGCGGGTGGCCCTGTTCCCACTCGTGCAGATAGTGTCACGGCCTCACTCGCTTAATCAACTGATCTCAGTCTTCAGACAGTCCAAGGTGTGGTCTTAGTTGGTTGGAACAAAAACCTGCAGCCACACCGGCCCTTTGTGGAACAGTTTGCCCATGCCTGCGTTAATTACAGAAATTGAAGATACCCATTCAAAAATACAGTGTTTTCCAAGCCTTTTCACTTCCATCATGAAATCAAAGTATTCTGTTGGACTTAGATATACCTGCATAAAAGGGGGATCGCCCCCATGTAGAGGCAGCTGTACAAAATTCCCTGCCTTCCTATGTGTAAATTCTCTGCCTTCTTATATGTTCATTTCCTTCTTGTCTATATAAATTACTTTGCCTTTAAGAAAATGCGGCACCGCCCCTTTAAGGAGCTTCGTACACGTGTTTAGCTCCGTGATATCAAACAGGCACGGACTTTTATGCATCGTTTGAAAGTGTCTCGGTGCTGTTGTGCGTGAATGCAAATAAAACACAACACAACAAAACTGCACAACTTACAACTTCCTGAATGTTTAATAAATGACAAGATACAACCTCTAGAACAGCTGCATTCTTTCTGACCGAAGAATTAGGCCAGCGGGTGTACGGCCAGTACTTTCCTCATCATTATATCCTACAAAATTGGTCCTTCTTATCGCCGGATTGTACACCAGCTGCGTCATGGCTGCTTCTAAGGATGTCCATGGTGAAGTACATCAGCCTAATCCTCGCCTCAGTCGGAGAAGACAACCTCCAGCTTACCTAGAGGACTATGTGCTCAGCCACCATCGCCAGTCATCCACCTTCAGACAACACATGCCATCAACAGGGCATACAACGCATGTAAGTCAAAGCAACATTTCTTTCACCTCTGAGGGAGTTGCCGCTGCTAGAGCCTCTGCATTAGATCGACTAGAGGAGAGATGGAGAAGTTTAAGCATTGAAATGGAACAGCTTTCTGTAGAAATGGAGAATGCAAAGCGTGCCTCTTATCCAGTAAATACAATGGGCTTTTCATATGAGCATCCAAGATCAATCTCTCCTTATCAACAGTACAGTAGCGGTTTGCCACATTCACTTGGCCATGCACCTATCACTACTATCCACACTGGAGACAGGCCTCCCTCAGATTACATGTTAGCTCCCCAAACACTATGGACAGAACCACCTAGTCACACTTATGCGCAAGAGTTGAATCCATTCATGTCTCAGCCACTCATTCAATCCACTTCACCGGTGCTTCAAGAAGCAGCCTCCAAAGTAGGATCTTGGTTAGACATGACAGATCATCATAGGCCACTGGCGACAAGGGTAGACCTGACTGAGCATGCAGAGAGTGTTCCATCTGATGGCACTTCTACACCAGCATCTTATGGCTCACCAGAGAGGGCATCCATAGGGCACTACCCTGCGCTACCTCTGCCACACCAGCCAGTGCCTGCACCACATCAGCAGGGACAGCTAGCGCCCGTGCCACCTCTGCCGGTCCAGCCAGCGCACGCACCACTTCTGCCAGTCCAGCCAGCGCCCGCGCCATTACTGCCCGGCCATCCAGCGCACGCGCCACCGCCTGCACAACCTCCTCCAGGGCAGCCAGTGCCAACGCAGCTTCCGCCCACTCAACCTTATCCTCCAGTGCAGCCACCTGCTGGGCCACCTTGGTATCCACCTTATGGGATGTCGCCGTCACAACCTGGGCATTACCCTTGGTACCCGCATCCTTATCCTGTGCCTCAACCTGTGGCCTACTCTGCACCCGATACAAGAGCACCTAACTTGATGGAGATGGCCATCGCTTCATCCTATGGGATCCCAAAGCCTAAATTGGTTGCATTCTCATCAGGCAAAGAGAGTGACTTTATTCTCCTGAAGAAAGGTCTGGACACAGTTTTAGGGCCTCACCGACATCTGACAGAGGATTATAAGTTTCAAGTTCTCCTTGATCTTCTGAAACTTCCCGCAGCTTATCAAATAGCTAAGAGGCACCTTAACAGTCCACAGCCCTACACTGCTGCGATGCAGGCCCTGGAACAACGGTACGGCCAGCCACGGTCACTCATTCAAAGTGAGCTGAAGGCCCTCCAACAAGCTCCAGCCGTCCGAATGGGTGATGCCCAAGCATTTGAAGATTTCAGCACAGCAGTTAGCTCACTAGTGGGGATGCTACAGTCGACAAGTGGGCCAGCCAGGTACGAACTGCAGTGTGGTTCTCATGTTGACATCTTGCTTAGCAAACTTCCTGTGAACTACAGAGATTCCTTTGTAGAACACTGCTTGAAGCGAGGTATCATTGCCAATGGGTCTGCTACGACTTACACTCTGATTGACCTGGCATCGTGGCTGGAAATTAAGTCTCAAACCCTACACATCTCTCGACGGGCCACTGAAGGCAATCAGGGAGAGCCTGCACGTCGAGACACCAAGTCCTACAAACAGACCAAAGCGAAGTCATCCACTGTGGTGCTTAACACTGCTGCTACACCAAAGGCGACTGCTCATGAGGCATGTGCATCTTCCACATCACCAAACCCAAAGCGTGAGCGATTCAAGCCCTTTTGCCCATATTGCAAGTCCAACGAGCACTACCTGAGTGCATGTTCAGATTTCACAAGCATGAATACATCTCAGAAGTCAGATTGGATAAAGGAACAGAACCGCTGCTGGAGGTGTGGTAGAGGACATAAACCCGATAAGTGCACTTTGAAGAAGCCTTGCGCCGCATGTGGAGAGCAGCACCTGATGACTTTGCATGAGGTCGCAACTAAGCAACAGCCCAGTGTCCTTACAGTCAGCACTGTATCCACAGTTGTTTACATGGATCAGGCAAGTCACTCACGCCGAGTGATGCTCAAAGTTGTCCCTGTTCGCTTGTGCAATGGGAACAAGATCCTGGATACACATGCCCTGCTCGATGATGGGTCTGAAAGGACGATCATACTTCCCGCTGCAGTCGACAAGCTTGGCCTGAAGAGGAAGTGTGAATTCCTAACTTTGAGAACTGTCAAGCAGGACATAGTGAACCTGAAGGGAGCCTCTGTGACACTTGAGGTATCAACCATGTCAAACTTGGGCATCAGACACAAGCTCAAGAATGTATTCACTGCTTCAGAGCTGAACCTTGCTGAGCAGTCCTGCCCAGCTGATGTCCTGAAGAAGAAATACCACTACCTCAGAGATGTTCCAGTCATGCCTTTCCGCAATGCCAAGCCGATGATCCTCATTGGATCAGACAACTCACATTTGATCACTGCCATATGTCCAGTCCGCATGGGCTCCCCTGGCTCTCCTGTTGCTGTATGCACAAAGCTGGGATGGGCCATCCAAGGGCCTGCGACGTTCCTGCAACAGCCCTGTCATCAGAGTTCATGCCTACACACCTCCTTTCTGTCTCCTGCTCAAGAGCTACGACACGATGTGGAGAAATTATGGCAACTCGACACTCTGCCTCGTCGCAATGAGAAAGAGATCACACGCTCAAAGCAGGATAGAGCTGCACTTGCTCTGTTGGAAAGTGACACAGTACGGATCAATGTGGATGGCGTGGAGAGATATGCGACACCTCTCCTGTGGAAGGAGAACCATGCCTTACTCCAAGCTTCCCCCTCTGCTGTGATGCCTCTCCTACGAAGGGCTGAGAGACGGTTGTCCAACAACCCTGAGCAGGCAACCACCTACAATAGAGAAATACACAAGCTGGAGAAGGAGGGATACGCCGTGAAGATTACCAATGAGGATGCCAACAGTACCGCTGGCTCATGGTATATTCCCCATCACATGGTGTTCCATAATGGGAAGGCAAGAGTAGTGTTCAATTGCTCTTTCACGCATCAGGAGCACAACCTCAACCACAACCTGTTGCCTGGCCCTACCTTAGGTCCTCCTTTATTAGGAGTACTGCTCAGATTCAGAGAGCATGCTGTCGCTATCAGTGGTGACATTCGTGCAATGTTTCACCAAGTTAGGCTTGTGTCCTCAGACCAGCCTTTCTTGCGTTTCCTGTGGAGAGACATGGAACAGGACCGTCAGCCGGACATTTATGAGTGGCGTGTACTACCTTTCGGGACTACATGCAGCCCTTGCTGCGCCACTTATGCAGTTCAGAGGCACGTCAGGGACCATGCAGAGGGCAATGAAGATGTGATGGAATCAGTCTTGACAGCCTTTTATGTGGACAACTGTCTCCAGTCCTTACCATGTCCTAAGCAGGCTGCAGCACTCATCGACAAATTGAGAGCAGTTCTAGCCAAAGGTGGCTTCGACATCAGACAGTGGGCCTGTAATGTACCAGACGTGGTAGCTCATCTTCCTCCTGAGGCCAGATCAGAGGCCTGTGAGCTCTGGCTCTCCGCAGACAAAACAGAGCCCCAAGAATCCACTCTCGGCCTGAAGTGGAACTACCTATCTGATGTCCTCGGTTACAAGAAGAGATCAGTCTCTACCACCGAAGTGACCATGAGAACGGTGTACCGCGTGCTCGCTAGCCAGTATGACCCTTTGGGGTTCATTCTCCCATACACCACAAGGGCTAAAGTACTGGTGCAGGCATTGTGGCGGACCGAGCGACAATGGGATGACCCCATCCAGGATGACTTGCTCCCACTGTGGAAGGCATGGGAATCTGAGCTAGCTGACCTCCAGGATGTTGCTATTCCTCGTCGTTACATCCCATTCAACATCACCACTGAAAATGTAGAGTTGCATGTGTTTTGTGATGCATCCGAGAAAGCTTATGGAGCTGTAGCTTACCTCCGGGTGGTAGATCCAGCTGGTCAGACCCATGTTTCCTTTGTCCTGGCTCGGTCCCGAGTTGCACCCAAACGCCAGCTATCAATACCACGCTTGGAGTTATGCGCAGCCCTAACTGGAGCACAACTTGCCAAAGTACTCAGTACTGAGCTCACAGTACTCATTGCACGCTCCATCATGTGGTCTGATTCCACCACTGTACTGAAATGGATTCAGTCTGAGTCCCAGCAATACAAAGTGTTCGTAGGAACACGTGTTGCAGAAATACAAGACCTAGTCGGGACTAGTAACTGGAGATATGTCGATTCAAAGAATAACCCGGCTGATGACATAACCCGAGGTCTAACTTTGTCTCAGCTAGCACAGCCTGGTCATTGGCGTTGTGGTCCTCCATTCCTAAAGCTCGCACCAGAACACTGGCCGGTCTGTCCCTCCACCGTCTTGGATGATGTTACTGAGCTCCGACATGGCAGTTTTTGTGGCACCGTCTCCACCACAGACATGCCATTACCTGACCTGGCTGCCTGTGAGACCTGGGAGGACCTCCTACTTACCACACATCGGACTCTTCACGGGGCGGCTTCCACACCCCCAAGTGCCTCGGAACGCATCGCAGCCGAACTGGCTCTCCTACAGAGAATCCAGTTAGAGAGCTTCCCTGAGGAGGTGACAGCTCTCAAAGCTGGAAAGGCCATACCAACCAACAGCCGACTGAGCTCGCTCTCACCAATGCTCGACCAACTTGGACTGATGAGAGTCGGTGGGAGGCTTCGCAAGGCTGAGGATCTAGAGGACGACACTCTTCATCCAATTGTACTATCACCTGATCACCTGGTCACCCGCCTACTGATTAGAGACTATGACAATCGTCTCCTTCATCCGGGACCAGAAAGAGTCTATGCAGAGATCCGCAGATCATATTGGATACTGCGTGGACGTCAAGCCATTCGCAAGCATCAGAGGCTGTGCACAGAGTGTTGCAAGTGGCGCAAGAAACCGGGATTCCCCAAATGGCTGATTTGCCCTCTGCACGTCTTCGCTTGAATAAGCCTCCTTTCTGGTCCACAGGGGTTGATTGTTTTGGCCCCTTTGCAGTCAAAATAGGCAGAAGACAGGAGAAAAGGTGGGGCATCATATTTAAGTGCCTGACCACAAGGTGTGTCCACTTAGACCTCCTTTGCCATATGGACAGTGATTCTTTCCTCCTAGCCCTACGGAGGTTTGTCGCAAGAAGGGGAAAGCCATTTGAGATTCTCTGTGATCAGGGCACTAACTTCCGAGGAGGCGACAGAGAACTCCAGGAGGCCTTTGCCCAACTTGAACCTTCCCTAAGGGAGCAGCTTGCCGGACAGAGCATCTCCTTCAGATACAATCCACCTCATGCACCTCATTTTGGAGGAGCGTGGGAAAGAGAGATCAAGTCTGTCAAGGCTTCTCTTCAGGTTGTGCTACGCGACCAAATTGTTCCCGAGGACGTCCTTACCACTGTGTTGGTGGAGGTCGAAGGGATTCTTAATTCAAAACCTCTGGGCTATGTGTCATCAGATGTGGCAGACCCAGACCCGATCACGCCAAACCTACTCCTCATGGGGCGGCGGGATGCCTCCCTGCCACAGGCCTTGTACGGGCCTGAAGCTCTGCTTGGACGACGACTCTACCGACACAGCCAGGTCATCGCCGACCACTTCTGGAACCAGTTCATCCGGAGATACCTTCCCAACTTTCAACTGCGACAGAAGTGGAAGGGCTCATCAGAAGACCTCAGGACTGGACAGGTTGTGCTGGTAATGGACAGTCAGCTGCCGAGAGCTATGTGGCCAGTAGGTCGGGTCAGTAAGGTCATCATTAGTGATGACGGTAAAGTCCGGACTGCTGCAGTGGACATTAAAGGCAACACTTACCTACGACCTGTGGCTAAGTTAATTGAGCTGCCTGAAATGCCCAGTGATGTAGCTGATTAGTTTAGTAACTGATGGGCAGTTAATTTATGTTGTTTACAAATTTACTAGGTAAATTTGGGGGCGGCTGTACAAAATTCCCTGCCTTCCTATGTGTAAATTCTCTGCCTTCTTATATGTTCATTTCCTTCTTGTCTATATAAATTACTTTGCCTTTAAGAAAATGCGGCACCGCCCCTTTAAGGAGCTTCGTACACGTGTTTAGCTCCGTGATATCAAACAGGCACGGACTTTTATGCATCGTTTGAAAGTGTCTCGGTGCTGTTGTGCGTGAATGCAAATAAAACACAACACAACAAAACTGCACAACTTACAACTTCCTGAATGTTTAATAAATGACAAGATACAACCTCTAGAACAGCTGCATTCTTTCTGACCGAAGAATTAGGCCAGCGGGTGTACGGCCAGTACTTTCCTCATCATTATATCCTACAGCAGCCATTTTGATTACGAGAGCCGCAGAAGGACATTAGGGCTCCGCCTTCGGCAAGGCTCGTGGTTTTGGGTAAACAACGACAAGCATGTTGTCGGATCACACGTTGTAATGGATCTAACACGTGTTTTGGACTAAATTGTTTTACTGGATTTTATTTGCTGGTGGTGAAATATTGAGTTTGACCTGTCCAGAGCCTTCAAAGGTAAGCTAAGTAACAAACCTCGTTTTGTCCTTTTCCGTATAAAAGCCCCATGTGCTCGAGGAGTGATTGTTGTGCCGGGAAATTAATTGCATAGTCAGAGGAGACTGTAAGGTTTCATTTGATGTGTAGATTGTCATGGTACACGATCGGGAATGTGTGCTTTCATGCGAAAAGAAAAAAAAAAAACAGTGAACGGGACCGTGTTTTATTTATACAGTAGCGGCGCGCGGTTCGTGCGCGGGTACGCGAGCTGTCTGCGTTACAGCGCGCCCGGGTGACCCTCGAGGTCTGCCGTAGCTAAAACAGGAAGTGCAATAGCCACTATCCACCTATGCGCCACGAATCCTACACACTGTACCTTTAAGACTGTTGTTCTCTATGCGCACAATATTAGGCTGTTTGTGCTCAGTGCTGTTAACGGCTGCTGGTGTAATGTTAATGCTTTTCATTTGAGCTCACGTAAAGGAGATCATAAGCACAAGAGCACACATTTCTTTCAGTAAACTTACCCTAAACACGATCTAGACTTTGATAAATGACATTTGAACTTAACTAGTGGAATAATAAAATCATATGTATGATTATACTTCCATGGCCAAATCCCATTGGGAATAAGGTGAACAGAGAAACAGATAAACCTAGCTCGTGTCAGGGGATGGTCAGAAGAAATCTCAGCGAAAATATGCCAAAGTGATGTCTTTCTTTTAAAAAAAAAAAACGTCGTTCAAAGCTATAAAACACGCAGAGCTGGCAGGAGGCAACAGGAGCGCAGTGCGTGCTTACGTCATGTCAGCGGACAGTCCGTCTCTAACAGTCTCCTGGAGGTCACTGCCCTGCGTGATTATCAATGTTTTTGCGCTATATTTAATTGGCTTATTATGTTTGTGTATTATTTGTATGGTTTTATTTTGAAGTGCATTTTTGATTTTTATTTTAAATAGTATAGGCTTCACGCTTTGCTGTTTTATAAGCTCCGTTTTACTTTGCGCTCAGCTGTTGTTTGAGCAGCACCTGTGTCCGGCCAGGACAAGTGTGGAGGAGGAGGGACATCTCTGCAGGACAAGCCGCAGATGAGGTGCACCCATGCATCACCTGGGACCAGACCGCTGGGAGCGCAGAGGCGACACATGCCCGGGCACCGAGCCCCGTCAGCCGCTGAGCATCTTGCCGCACAGGTCGGAGTTTTATTTGAGCCTTTAGCTGTTGTTTTGGACTGCAGGGTGGTCCAGCCTGGAGGTGGATGGGAGTGAGTTAAAGTGTCACTGTCATAATCCAGGGCGCAGAAGTCCCGTTTCTTCGTGCTGGTTTATTCTGTATGTTTCTCCAAAAAGCAGCGGAGACAGTAGGTTTACACGAACACTTTATACACAAACAGTGTAGCTATAAATCACAATGTGTATCCAAACTGGAGGAGCTTTAGCAAAGAGAGAGACTGCACTGCACTTCCCCTGCTCCGGCCATTTAGTGTTTAGCCTACTGAGCTTTTATAGACTTTTAACATAACACTTAGCATTTTAATCAGCATGCTTGTGGGTACTGCAATCCGTATTTATTCACAATTTGCATTCAATGTTATTGTTAACAAGAGTTTGAATAAACATCAATGCTCCTACAAATGAAAAGTATTTAAAGTATTATACATAAAGACACTATGAATTGAATTATATGAATTATAAATGAAGGCTGAGTGAAGCATCTGTTATGAAGTGGTTTAGACTGATCATTACATAAATAGAAGCTCAGCCTCAAACCTCTTCTGATGATCATTAGATCCCAATGTCCTTCTTAAAAACACTGTGCTCACTTTGCTGCAGTTGTTCTGATTTGAATTAATTCAATCTGATAATAGTGTTATCTGCAATAATGTGCCACCTGCCTCGCTCCTGTCAGATTCACCTTTTACATATGTGGAGTACTTAGAACTTTTCAAACGTCTACAGGAGGAACATTCTACATGTTTTTTCTAGTTACTTTCCTGCTTGTGTACTCCAAGTGTACCCTGCAGTCCTCAGTCATTCTATGTATTTTTTACATGTACATACTATTAGTTGTACAAATAACTTCAGGTTCAACATTTCTAGGCTCAAGTCGATTTGAAACTCATGTGTATGCATTTGTCGTATAGAAAACCTCTGACGCCCAGCACCACTTTGAGAAGTGATGGAGCCCTTAACTCTTCACTCATGTCCTGAACAGATCCAGTGATGTTTGTCCAAGGACAAAGTGGGACAGTCCGGGTTAAGACAGTCCAATGACAGAAGTGTGGGATACATGTGAAGGTTAGAACTTTTTAAAACTAAGAGTTCGTTCAATTTTTAGTTTTCATCAATGATCTTCCTCAAGCAATTTCAAACTGAAATAAAATCTTCTCTTCTGTTGCTATTGGAGACAATGCACAATTCATTTACTGGACTTTATTTATGTGCAAACTTGGACACTAAGAACTATTGTGGCTGCTGTTTGACCTCATGAAATAAAAATTGTGGTTTATTAATATGAGAAAAAAACACCCCAAACCTCTAAATTTATAATACTGTACACTAGTCAACGACAGACACCTTTGAACGCTTAAGAGTAAATCCCTTTATTGAAGGTGTTGCTGTGGGATACGGTGGACAGGGAACATTTCATGCAGGTTGGTGGACGGCGCCTCTCTTTGGTCCCTCCTTAGCTCAGCAGACACATCCTGTAACATACGGCTACATTTTTTCATAGGTGTGCAGTTTGCACAAAGAGAAATGAACCACTGTCTTTACAATGCAACAAGAACGATAGAACATCACACTGAGCTCAACCAACTTTTTATTTATTTTGGTTTGCTGATTTACTCACGTTTAGTCCGGATTAAGTTGAGGTCTAGTCCTGGGATAGTCCTGGTTTAGTAAAATGTTCACCCTAGTTTCATTCTGGTTTAGCTCAGGGTTAGTCCTGATTTAGTACTGGTTTAGTCTGGGTTTAGTCCGGGTATAGTCCTGAGATAGTCCCGGTTTAGTCAAATTTTTGTCCTAGTTTAGTTCTGGTTTAACTCCAGGTTAGTCCTGGTTTAGTGTGGGGTTAGTCCTTACTTAGACCCATTTAATCCTGGTTTGGTCCTGATTTAGTCTTGGGTTTAGGCCTGGGTTTAGTCCTCATTTAGTCTTTGTTTAGGCTGGTTTAGTGTGGGTTTCATCTGGGTTCAGTCCTGGTTTAGTCCTGGGTTATTCCGGGTTTAGTTCTGGTTTAGTTCTGGTTTTGTCCTGAGTTTGTCCTGGTTTAGTCCTGGTTTTGGGAGTATTTTTGCTTTTTACTTTGCTAAACTATTTACATGCCACTACAAAAAGGACATGTCCAGCTTAAGTGGGAGGTGGTCTTTGTCTCCCAGGTCTTTTCCTTTTCCTTCACACAAGCACAGAGGCAGAAAGGGTCACTTGTTAAAATAAAAGAGTACTTGTATTTTTCAGGTGGAATTGGCCCTTTTCCCTTCTCTCCTGTCCAGCTCACACTCCTGCAAGTCGGCCTCCATTTGCACCACCTTAAGTCTAGGTAACAGGGGTGCAGGCTCCAGCTCCACCTGTGGAACAAAAGGGGTGGGGTTAGGGCTTGGGGTAATGCCAAAAGCAGATAATGGCTCAGGGACCTGCAGAGAAGAGGAGGTGAGTTTAGCAACTTTTGCAGGACAAGTGTGCTGAGCAGAAGCGAGCCGCTTCCGAACCTGATGAGCGTAACAAGGAGTCATAAAGCCAGAAAGCATGGAGTCAGGGAGAGGAATGATCTAGAGGCCCCTGGCAGGAGTCCAGGAGATCTTACGGGCCTTAGCTCCAGAGGAGGGTTTAGCAGGAGGGGAAGGGAGAAGCATAGCAGGAGCAGCCGAGGAGGGCATATGATGAGGAGCAGCCGAGGAGGGTGTAGAATGAAGACCAGCCGAGGAGGGCGTAGAATGAAGAGCAGCTGAGGGGGGGGTGTAGGACACGAAGCAGCCGAGGAGGGTGTAGGACACGAAGCTGCCGAGGAGGGCTTGGCAAGAGCAGCCGGGGGGGGACGTAGGATGAGGAGCAGCCGAGGGGGGCATAGGATGAGGAGCGGCCGAGGAGGGCGTAGGGCGTAGAGGAGCCAAGGAGGGTGTAGGGCGCGAAGCAGCCAAGGAGGGCGTAGGGCGAGGAGCAGCTGAGAAGGGCGTAGGACGAGGAGCAGCCGAGGAGGACGTAGGATGAGGAGCAGCCGAGGAGGGAGCAACACGAGAAGCAAAGAGGAACTCAGCAGGAAGGAGGAGGGTGGACTTTAGCAATGGAGGGAGGGGCTCAGCAGGAGAAGCCGAGGAGGGCTTTACACGAGGAGCAAAGAGGAGCTCAGCAGGACGGAAAGGGAGCTCTGCAGGAGGACTAGAGGAGGCCTCAGCACGAGGGGGGTGCAGGCAGCACAGTGACGCTGAGCTGAGGCGCCTCAGGAGATGGTCATCTTAGGAAACTTGGTAGAAGCAGAGGAGGGCTCTGTAGAAGAGGAGCACTTCAGAGAGCCTAGAAGAGGGGGGCATAGCTAAAGCAACAGAATGTAAATGTGTGAATGTGAATGAATGTGTGAGTTTGTGTGAGTTAGTGAGAGAGTGCGAGAGGTTGTATTTGTGAGTTTGAGTGTCTGTGTGTCTCAGATGTCTCTAAAGCTTTATCATGGATGAAAGTGTCATATGGTCACACACCATGGAGCTATAAGAATTTTTTATACTTCCATGGTTCACAAATTAAAGTGGCCCAATGACACATCCTGACCTGGCCCTCATCCTACTTTTTTCCCAGAGTGATGCTACAAGAATGATATAAAATAAGATTTGTCTCACTTTTGAGTGTTGCTACTGGCCTTTCAGGGTTATTTTGTCTCGCCACATTAGTTTGCCCTTTTTACATGGTCCTTCTTATCTGATAAAAATCAGATTTCTCACATCAGATGTTTCATTAGTCTTCTGATAGTTCAAAGTCATATCGTGACACACTTCACATACACATTACACCAGGTCACCTTAGGGCTTTTGGACATTTCAAAGTCATGTCCTCTTTGATGTTTACACCAGAAACAAACATCCCTATAGCTCTTGAGGTGTTACAGTTAATAATTTTATTACAGATTAAATGTGATGTATAAGACAGAATGAACATGAACAATACACTTAATAGATAATCATAAATTATGTCTATATGGAAGTGGGCCTATGTTGGTTTTGTTAGATTGTTTCATTATGGCATTTTGAATCGGGATTGGGTCATACTGACCTAAATTTTTCAATTGAATACTGTGATTACAATAATGAGTCAATTTTATGTCAATCCAACTGAAATGTGTAAAGTGTAAAATGTGTCTTGTTTGAAAAGACAAGATAAGTTTGTTCCATTATTTTATCAGATTTGTTCCAACACTAGTTTTTAATGGGAAAACAATGTTCACAATATCAGAATTTATGGTCCACTTCTAAATGCATGTGGAACACTTTGCCTGTTCATGAGGGTGAGGTTTGATGTGGGGTGATGTTTATATGTGTGTACATTGTGTACATTTCCACATGTCCATGGTCCGAGCAATGTACTCATTTACTTATTATAGCTGTCCTTACTTAAGGACAGTTCCAAGCCACTGTCCAACTTGACTGAAGTTGGTGTTTAAGTTAGTCCATATCTGAGGAGTCCAGTTCACTGAGAAACCTTTGACACTTGCTCATAAGCGTTTTGATGGCCTCTGTCACCAAGACGTCAGGTGGGAGGATGCCAGTCGACTCAACTGTAACTGCAATATAAAAAGAGATATCAGTCATCTCAAATATGTAGTAGCAGTAAAATGCACTGTTTAAGCAAACCACAATCTACAAATGCAACTAAACTAAAAGTATACAATTTTTCAATTAGGGTCACATGACTCTTATGAAGAAGGATACAGAAGGCATTCAATAAGACATGAGAAAACTTTGCACTGGTTTGTTTAAAAGAAATGTACAATAGTACAATAGAATATATCTTGTCATATACATACAGATGAAGTGATCCCGTACACGTCCAAGTTTCACCAAGTTCTTTAGGTCGTCATGCCGAAGGACCTCTCTGCTGCATGTGTCCAGGCGACTGTTTACAACTTTGGCAACCTTTTCCCCTTTAATTGGATTAAAGTACACAATAGAAAATATACAATTATAAAAAATAAAATGCTGGTTCTAAAGGCCCTCTTTTTTTGTACTACCAACTAAATGCATATAATTCCCCAAGGGTTTTGCCTCCATCTTGGCAAATCCATGAAGGGTCAATTTTCCATTCATATAAAGTTTAACTGTGGTATCCAATTTAGATTGAACGTTTTCCTCCAAAATTCTCCTCTCACCATTGTGATCCTCCAGCTCTATGACACCTCTGGAAAAGCAGCGCTGGAGCCGCTCCGCCTGTTCCCCCTCCACCCGTTCCAGCAGCGTGATCTCTGGGAGCAGTCTGTAGCTGGCTGTGGCCACAGGTGAGAACTTAGCGTGGTCTTTACCTATACATTAATCACATGGTCATGTGTTATAGTGAAGAAAACTTTTACATTTTAGATCATATAGACACTCACCAATGCCTTTGACACAATGCATGACAATGTCCAGCTCCTGTCCTGGTCTCAGCTGTGCGATCAGAATATCATCATGCACTGGTCCAATAACTGCATCTGCAAAAACATCTGCCTGGTTTCCAATGGGCATCCACTTAAGGTCTCTAGAATAGACTGAGAGGAAAAACATTTTTGTTCACACATGTGCCAGTGTAGATAGAAATTATAATCACTTTTTGGTTAATGAAAAAAAAAAAAAAACACAAAAGAGCCAACAGAAGCCATACCCATGTGGTGCAGATAGAGCTCTCTGGGATCTGAAGAGTCCTTGCTGGCCCTGGGGTTACGGCTGCATTTCACCTTTAGTTGGAGCTGGATGGTGTCAATCTCTGAGCCCTCCTCTGCACCTGTGTCCTCAACTAAAGGTAATAGAGCCTTAGCTATTATAATATAATTAAAAATGGACTGAGGGTTACACAAAATAATGGTATACCTCAGATAATTTATTAGGAAAAGAAAGAATAATTTTGACATTAAACATTTCAGAGACTATTAGGGGTTTTCAGATTCTAGATTGATCTTAATCCTAGATGCAAAGCAAGATTGATCATTTCCATTATTGACTAGGCCATTAACCTTTTGTACAACAACCAAAATCTGTAATTTTAACAATAATGATTTTAGCTGTGCCCCATCTGTATTCAATATTACTGACCCATAGAATACGGTGTTGTCATTTGTATCCCTGTGCTTTGTTCCTTCACTTCCTTTGTTAAGCACTTTGTTCCTTCACTTCCAGGCAGAACAAAGGTGTTATTGTTTATTATTTAGCCTAAAGGTAGGCCTGTCATGATAACAAATTTGTACGTGTGATATACTGTATCATAGGTTATGTAAGAATAACTTTGGGCTTGACCTTTTCCAAATGATTCCATGTGTCAGTCAATTTTAATGGAGGGACAATTAGCTCTGACCACTTCAAATTCTTTGATAAATCATCTATACGTTATTATTTTATAGGAATACAGACAAACCTAAGTTTATGTATTCAAACAGGCGTGGGTCTGCTCTGATAGGTATGAGGCCTAGTCTATGGGCCAGGACCTCATCCTGGACAATGGACGTGTTGTTGTAGATAAACACCTTCTCTATGGCCATGGTTGGGACCTGGAAACACAGTTTCTTAATTTAACAGACTTCAGACTAGGAGTGATGTGACATAATTCATTAGATATGAGACCTCAGCCAAAAGTATTCTTCTGAACGCGTTGGCGATGGCTGCATCTACGCCCACCATGTCAAACTCCATATTGTTCTCATCCAGTTGAACCACATTGATGCTGAAGTTCTGAACAAAAACATATATATTCTTACCATCTCCAACTCAGATCTGTAATCAGACATAACGCAGTTTCTTTCGTGATACACGACATGCGGATATACCTTTTGGAATTTTCCCAAGTTCCAAGTGTCGTCGTAACCGGGATAGTTTCCCGGAAAATCCGTTGTATGGACCTGAAGCCAGTGCAAACACACATTTAACAAGTCCAACTAAAACTGAAAGGAAACACATGCATAAACAATACCATGATAATATCGTATCAGTCATTGATGATTTTGTATTTTCTCCTTATTTCTGAGACAGGAGTCCACTATCGTGCGACACACTTTTATCGTAATTTACTTACATTTTTTACACCGAATTCGCCCAAAATCACCCGACTTCGGATTTCTTCCACGTTCTTCATAGCGGCGGCCATGACTTCATAAACCCCGCCCACAACACGGCTACTTCCTGGCACGTGGTAGAGGCAGGAGGTGATAGGATCGATAGACTTTTTTTTTTTTTTTAATAACTTTATTTTAAACTTGAACATACTAAATTATACAAAAATATAAACAAAGATATAAACATAAACAATACTCGGGGCTTAAGAAATTTTAAAATCAAAACAAAGTGCCTTGGTTTTCACGGCTTTTTGGTTTATACAAAATTTTAAAGAGTTTATATACGAAAACAGGAGGGACTGAAATATGACAAATTTGGGGTTTTGGCTAGAAAATTTACAACAATGAATATGGTATTTTGAGAAGATAAGAATCAAGTTCAACACATTTTTTTTTCACAGGAATGTCTTTTTCAAAGATACCAAAAAGTACATGTTTTACATTCAACTGTAGGTTTGTATCAAGCTTTCCATTCACAAACAGAAGTATGTCATTCCAAAATATTTGAGTATATGAGCATTCCCAAAACATATGGGTGATTGTTTCTTCAACGTTATGACAAAAGGAGCAGAGATTATCTACATTTAAGCGAAATTTTGAGATTACAGCATTAACAGGGTAACATCTATGTAGGATTTTTAGGCATACCTCACGAGTCTTATTCGTTACAAAATATTTCCTCGGCAAAAGCCAAACTTTGTTCCAATTAATGTCCACAAAAGTATTGTTCCAACTAAAGACAGAAGCTGGTCTACTGACAGAGTGATAAGTTCTCTTATACATTTGTTATTTGTTTTAAAACTTAAAAACGGGTCTGAGTTACCAATAAACAGCTCCGTCCCTGCAGGACCATCATTAGGATCGTGGACATAAGTGGACATTAACATTTTCACTCCAGAAGGAATGGCATCAAAAACAATTGCATATTCTTTTGGCCTTACTGGAAAATTGTAAACTTTGAGAAATTCACTATAAGAGAGGGTGATGCCTTTGTTGTTAAACAGTTGGTGTACAAGGATGATACCCTGTTCAACCCACGATTTTAGAAAAAGAGTTTTGTGCTTAAAACAAATGTCTTTGTTATTCCATATGTGATATTTATGAGGTGAAAAGTTATGCTTATAAACTAAAGACCAACATAACAGTAACTGCTTGTGAAAGTTAGAAAGTTTAATTGGAAGCCTATCAATGCTATAATTGCATCTCAAAATAAAATTTAAACCTCCTAATGCATCGAAAATGTGTCGAAATGAAATTCCATAAAGAATTTGGGTTTAATAAATATCTTTTGATCCATTTAATTTTGAAAGAGGAATGTAAGGTTTGAAACATTACATGAAACGTTACATTAAACCCACCATTGCTTAATTTATTAATCATTACATTTTTCTTTATAAGGTGTACTTTTCTCTTCCAAATGAAATCAAATAACGTTTTATCTACTTGTGTTATAATTTTTTTGGGTACGTCAAGGGCAGAGCTGGCATAAACTAAACTAGAAAGACCTTCAGCTTTGGAGAGTAGAATTCTACCAGAGATCGATAAATCTCTTTGAAGCCACACATTAAATTTAGTTCAGGGCTCTCAAGTCTCACGCTTTGAGAGTGTGACACACGCAATTCGACGTGTTCACACGTCACACATGGCATTTCTCACGCTGAAATTTTTTAAAGCAATTCAAAACTGTAGCCACTGTTCACAGCGCTTCTGTGCCCAGAAAATCGGCAAGTTAATGCAGGCAGCGTGCGTTTTCAGCGAAAAAAAGTCACTCGCACACCAGTACTTGAGTTGAGCGATCAGCTGTGAGGCCGGTCGCTCACAGCTGTGAGCGAGCCGCGTGAATGTTTACGCGGCATTTCCAAGAGAAGAAGAATCCTTAACTTGCTACGTTAATACTACGTAAGAAGAAACTCTCATCTCGGGACACGGGATAAGTTCGGGATATGTCCTTTTCTCCGGAGCTCCGGATTATTAAAGACCGTGACACGTGCATACATGGATACGAGTGACCGCGTTTTTATGGGTGAGTCATATCAGATTATTTCTGCATCTATTTCGGCACTAAACCAGGACTAAACCAGGATTAAACCAGAACTAAACCAGGACTAAACCAGAACTAAACCAGGATTAAACCAAGACTAAACCAGGTCTAAACCAGGACTAAACCGGGACTAACCCGGCACTAAACCAGGACTAAACCAGGTCTAAACCAGGACTAAGCCAAGACTAAGCCAGATCTAAACCGGGTCTAAACCAGGACTAAACCGGGACTAAACCAGGACTTAACCAAAACTAAACCAGGTCTAAACCAAGACTAAGCCAGGACTAAACCAGGACTAAGCCAAGACTAAACCAGATCTAAGCCGGGTCTAAACCAGCACTAAACCAGGACTAAACCAGGTCTAAACTAGGACTAAACCAGGTCTAAACCAGGACTAAGCCAAGACTAAACCAGATCTAAACCGGGTCTAAACCAGGACTAAACAGGGACTAAACCAGGACTTAACCAAAACTAAACCAGGCCTAAACCAAGACTAAGCCAGGACTAAACCAGGTCTAAACCAGGACTAAGCTAAGACTAAACCAGATCTAAACCTTGTCTAAACCAGCACTAAACTAAGACTAAACTAGGTCTAAACCAAGACTAAGCCAAGACTAAACCAGATCTAAACCGGGTCTAAACCAGGACTAAACCGGGACTAAACCAAAACTAAACCAGGTCTAAACCAAGACTAAGCCAGGACTAAAACAGATCTAAAACAGGTCTAAACCAGGACTAAACCAGGACTAAACCAAGACTGTGTATGATAACATATTATCCTGTGCATTATTGAATGATAATGCACAGAAATCTCACTCCTAGCAATCTTCAAAACTTGAGAGCCCTGAATTTAGTTTGAATTCTATACATTAGGGGGTTGAAATTTTCACAATGTCTTTTGTCTTCTTCTTTCATAATGGTAACACCCAAGTATTTTACTTTTTGTTTTACAGGAATTCCTGAGATTTGTGTGGCATTACAGGATTTGATGGGGAATAATTCACATTCGGAGAGGTTTAAATTGAGCCCTGATGCTAAAGAAAATGTGGCATAACTTATTTGAGAACAGTCATTTAAGAAGAGGGTTGTATCATCAGCAAGTTGACTTAAACACATTTATCTTCCTGCAATGGATATTCCCTTGAGATTGCTATTTTTAATATAATTTGCTAATATTTGCATGGGTAACAAAAATAAGAAGGGAGAAATCGGGCAACCCTGGCGTATGCCGCGTTCTAAGTTGAATCTCTGAGTTGTTCCATGGGGCAGTTTTATGGAGCTGTTCCCAGAATTGTAAAGGGTGCGAATAGACTTTTTAAAGTGTTCGCCAAAGTTAAACAAGTCAAGAGCTTCAAATAGAAACTGGTGTTCTATTGAGTCAAATGCTTTTTGAAAATCCAAAAATAGAATAAAACTATCTTCTGAAATAAGATCGGAGTAATCTATAATGTCAAAAATGAGTCTGATATTGTCAATGATGTATCTATTTTTCATAAAACCATTCTGCGATTCCTCAATTACATCATTTAAAATCTTCTTTAATTTGGTTGCCAGACAAATAGCAAGGATTTTGTAATTGTTATTAAGTAGGGTGATAGGATGCCAATTATCTAAAATTAAAGCATCTTTTTGTGGTTTTGGAATTAAAGTAATTAGCCCCTCGCATAGAGTAGGAGGAAGCTGTTCTTTCTCAATACTTTCTAAAAAGACCTTAAGTAAAAAAGGAGCAAGTTCTGTGGAAAAAGTTCTATAAAATTCAGAGCTTAGCCCATCAGTGCCAGGGGATTTGTTCTGCTTAAGTTTTTTGATAGCTTCTGAAATCTCTGCCTGTGTGTAAATCACAGATTTTTTAAATTTGTTTCACTAATTATTTTCACATTTCCTACCTTCCCTTCCCATTTGGATTTACATATATTTTTGTAAAACTCTTCACATGATTTAGATATAACCTTTGGGTCATCTACGATAACACCATTTATGGAAAGTTTGTCTATACAGTGGTACCTCACTGTGACCAAGACGGGTAGAGCGGCTGGATTGCAGTGAGTTCCACAAACAGATACGGGAGGCAGGGTTAACGTGGTCCACAGTTTTTAATGTTTTTTTTTCAGTTTGCACAAAAAATATAAAGTGCTCACGTGCAAAGTGCAGTGCAAAATAAATTAAGGGGCAAGGAGGATGGGAGCGTGGTTCTTCTCCAGCAGCAGAGCAATCAATGATAGGATACAGGTGGCTTAAATACTGCTGGGTAAAACCATAAAAACTCCAAGGGGTGTACAATTAACATTAGCTGTTTAAAACTAAGTTAAAATCCTCCAATAAAATACCTATCATCCAATAAACCATATAAAACCCACATACAAAAATAAACTCTTAGAAACCAAACACCTAATAAAGTATAAAATAAATAAACCCAATTAAAATAGGTGGCATTTCCTCCCCCCGATGTCCGCTGTCTTGAGCTGGCCCGGAACTCTTAAATGGTGTCTGGTCCCCCGGGGAATCTTTTGGCCAGACACCCGGACATGAGACACAGGTAAGTAAAACCACAACTCAACCCACGCATACCACTTTCACACTTTAAAATATCCACATCCCACACACGCAAACACACAAGACACAACTAATTTAAAAAGTGGCACATATTGCACATTGATTGTTGTTTGTCTCCACAGACCGGCGGCCACCATTACCGGAAGCACCCGCCCGACCGGACTCCGTGACAAACGCTAAAAATGTTTTCAATAAATACTTTAAACCAATACAAATGTGTGCAATCTTATATGTGCAAATTAGTGTATCTTGTAAGTGCTCCGTGCTCTAAAGGTGCAATGTAAATATATATAAAGTGCAAAGTCTATGAAAGTGCATGTGTGGATACTCATTCCGTAACGAACGGCCTGTTCGTTACATTTCCCCCTCCCTCTCCTAAGGCGCAGCCTCCTCCTCAGCACTCCTGGAGAGACAGTCCGCTACCATGTTATCTCTTCCGGGCCGGTACTGGACTGTAAAGTTGTATGGCTGCAAGGAGAGGTACCATCCAGTGATGCGGTTGTTGGCATCCTTCATTTTATGCAGCCATTGGAGAGCGCGATGGTCTGTCTCCAACAGGTCATCTATCCCAGGCATTGGATAGGGATCAAAATTAGATATCGCGTTGAGATACCTAAAGTCAATACAAAAGCGCAAAGAGCCGTCTTTCTTAGGTACCAGTACAATAGGACTGCACCATTCACTACTTGACACTTCAATCATTCCTAGCGCCAACATTAGCTTGATTTCCTTTTGCAACACAGGGACCAACCGCTCAGGGATCCTGTAGCTCCTCTGGCGTTGTTGCATCCATACTGTTAAGACTGATGCTGGTAAAACCCAACTCTTTACCTAATAGATTCCTATCAATGTCAGTAACAACCTGGTCATTTCTGCTACGACCAGTATGCAGCTTGCCTGCAGGAGCACCAATTAGCTCCTTCAATCGTCTCTCATTAGCAGTATGAATATCTTCATCTTCAGGTTTAGTCACAAAAATGCCTTTGCTCCCTTCACTTTTTGATAATTGTTGGAGTGGCGAATGTCCATTTGCACAAAAGCTGCGTGCCTTGCCAGTCAATAGGGGGACAAGGCGGACCGCCCACTCTTCCTTTGGCCAATGACAAACTTGGGCCATCCGCTCAAATGTGATTAAAAAATGTTCAATGTCATCTTCTGGGGTCAAGATTGGCAGTTTGGGCTCCCTCTGCGGTCTGTAGCCATAGCCACCAGGGTCCGGGCCATAATCTTCACCACCATCATCCTCATCATAGTCACCTGATGGCTCATTTTGTCCTTGCGCATACAACTCAGAGTGCTCGGACCTCCTCTGCTGCTGCTGGATTTGCTGGAACTGCCGCTGCATGGCCTTCCAGCGCTGCTCCTGTTGAAGCTGGTCTTTCTCCTGCTTCCTCTCTCTGGCATCTTGCCGCTCGATCAATGCTTTCACGAGAGCAGTCAACTCCTCCACTTTATCATGGGACCCACTTGTGCCCTCTTGGGGGTCAGATGTTACAGCATTTCCTTCATCTGGCTCCTCAGCTTTTCTTCCTCCTCTTAGCATCATGTTAATTTGCGGACTCACTGTGGCGGGGCAGCACTTCTGACACCAAATGTGACCACTGTGGCGGGATCCCACTTCTGACACCAAATGTGACCACTGTGGCGGGATCCCACTTCTGACACCAAATGTGACCAATCCCACTTCTGGCACCAAATGTGACCACTGTGGCGGGACGGGTAGAGCGGCTGGATTGCAGTGAGTTCCACAAACAGATACGGGAGGCAGGGTTAACGTGGTCCACAGTTTTTAATGTTTTTTTTCAGTTTGCACAAAAAATATAAAGTGCTCACGTGCAAAGTGCAGTGCAAAATAAATTAAGGTGCAAGGAGGATGGGAGCGTGGTTCTTCTCCAGCAGCAGAGCAATCAATGATAGGATACAGGTGGCTTAAATACTGCTGGGTAAAACCATAAAAACTCCAAGGGGTGTACAATTAACATTAGCTGTTTAAAACTAAGTTAAAATCCTCCAATAAAATACCTATCATCCAATAAACCATATAAAACCCACATACAAAAATAAACTCTTAGAAACCAAACACCTAATAAAGTATAAAATAAATAAACCCAATTAAAATAGGTGGCATTTCCTCCCCCCGATGTCCGCTGTCTTGAGCTGGCCCGGAACTCTTAAATGGTGTCTGGTCCCCCGGGGAATCTTTTGGCCAGACACCCGGACATGAGACACAGGTAAGTAAAACCACAACTCAACCCACGCATACCACTTTCACACTTTAAAATATCCACATCCCACACACGCAAACACACACAAGACACAACTAATTTAAAAAGTGGCACATATTGCACATTGATTGTTGTTTGTCTCCACAGACCGGCGGCCACCATTACCGGAAGCACCCGCCCGACCGGACTCCGTGACAAACGCTAAAAATGTTTTCAATAAATACTTTAAAACAATACAAATGTGTGCAATCTTATATGTGCAAATTAGTGTATCTTGTAAGTGCTCCGTGCTCTAAAGGTGCAATGTAAATATATATAAAGTGCAAAGTCTATGAAAGTGCATGTGTGGATACTCATTCCGTAACGAACGGCCTGTTCGTTACACTCACCTTACAAAATTAATTCATTCCAGAAGTGGTTTCGTAACGTGAATTTTTCGTAAGTTGAGTAGCTATTTCAATGGAAAAGGCCTGATTCGTTCCAATTTTTTTTTTTTATAGTGTAACGTTTTTTTTATAGTGTAACTTTGTGTTCTGCGTCCTGATTGGCTAAGAGACTGTAGAGCCAGGACTAAACGTGGAATAAACCAGGTCTAGACCAGAACTAAACCAGATGGGTATTCCACGAAAGCTACTAAGCGCAAAGCCCGGCTTTATTCGTCAGTTGGCGCTAGTTTAAGTGAGAGTTCGGTTCCACGACGCTCGCTAAACTTAGTTCCCGCTGAGTTACTGGGGCAACATGGTCTTAGCAGATAGTCTGGTCGCGGCAAGGCTAAAGTTGTGGCTTAGTCAGGCCGTGTCGCAGAGAATACGTACCTGACGTAAACAGAGTGTCAAACAAACAGTTCCGCACACCTCCCGCATGAGTATCTGTGTTGTCCGAAAACAATATCAGCAAAAAAACAAATTACCTTACGTTCTTGGTTCTTGACAAATCTCCGGTAATTTAAAAATATACTTTTGAACCACTGTCTTTACGACATTAACATATAGAAGAATTCCAGAGGCATCTCAGAGAAAGGTTTTGGTCGAGTGGTTATGTGCTTTGACTCTCATACGGGCGGGCGAGGTTTGATTCCTGCTATTGACCTATTGATGAGTTAAATTTTCACGCATTTAGAAGAAGTGACTTTATATTTGCAACATATTACAGAAATGGAAATGAATTTGACGCCCTCTGCATCGCGGATCTGGTCGCTCATTCACATATAATCTGACAAACAATATTCCGTCTCTCTGGTCACGTCGCCGCTTACAGGCGTCCTCACTACGTCACCACAACAAAACTCACGTGAATCTGGCCAATCTGCGTCCTCTTCCCCACCATCCACAGCCAATCACAAAGCAGCATTCTCTGAAGCTGTCGTTTCTCAACACCCGCTCTCTCAATAACAAGGCTGACATTATTAATGAATTCATTACAGATAATAACCTCGATTTTCTCTGTTTAACTGAAACCTGGCATAAACCTCTGGACTGTTTTTGTCTCAACCAAGCTACTCCCTCTGGATACACTTATATTGAAAATGCCCGCCCTGGTGGTCGTGGGGGAGGTACTGCTGTCATTTATAAAAAGGACATTAAAGTTACTGCTATCTCCATTTCTACAATAGACTCTTTTGAACATACAGTGTTTAAGCTACCTGGCCCCACCCCCCTTGTCACTGCAGTCATTTATCGCCCTCCCAAACAAAACCCTTCTTTTCTCTCTGATTTTACAGATTTTTTAACTCAACTTTCTGTTATTTCACCATCCATCCTTCTCATTGGTGATTTCAACTTCCATATTGACAACTCTTGTCTGCACCATTGGCATTTCTGTTCATAACCTCTCTAGTCAAAACCTTCACATATCTGACCACCTAGCTATAAATCTGGACATTGAAATCCCTCTCCCTATACCCAAAATCAAACGTACAATAACATTTCGCAATCTCAAATCGGTCTCTCCTGCAGCATTCTCAGCCTCCCTTGCTGCCAAATTGTCACTTTCTCCTCCCCTTCCGTCTAACAATCCCATTGAACATGTAAACTACTATAATAGCACACTCACCTCCTGTCTTGACCAACTGGCTCCGGCTAAAACAAAAAACGTCTCCTTCACCCACACAGCACCTTGGTACACCTCCGAACTCCGTACCATGAAATGTCGCAAACGCCAGCTTGAGAGACTGCATCGCAAAACTGGCTTAACTGTACATCTTCAAATGTACACAGATTTTATTCAACAATACAAGAATGCCCTCAATTCTGCCCGGTCAAACTACCTTTCCAACATTATTCACAATAGCTCCAATAATCCCAAAACTTTATTCTCTACCATAAACAAACTTCTGAAACCCAATGACAACTCCTGTTCTTCATTCACTGTTACCAAGTGCAACTCCTTCCTTTCTCACTTTCAATCTAAAATAGACACAATTTACAGTTCCCTTACCTTTGCCGTAGACCCCCCTCTTGAGTCCTTGGCCCCTTCCTCTACTCCACAGCTCTCCCATTTCTCTCCTATTTCTCCTGTTGAACTCAACAAACTCCTGTCAGGTATCAAACCCTCTACTTGCACTTTGGACCCTATCCCCTCCACTCATTAAAGGCTGTTTTCCTATCATCTCCCCACTCATTACAACAATAATCAACTCCTCACTCTCTTCCGGCTCTGTGCCTCAGTCTCTCAAGCTGGCAGCCATCACCCCCATCCTTAAGAAACCTGGTCTCGACCCAGACAACATAGCAAACTTCCGGCCCATCTCCAACCTGCCATTTCTGTCCAAAATGCTTGAACGTGTGGTAGCTTCTCAGTTAAAATCACATCTAAACTCCAATAATCTGTTTGAACCCTTCCAATCTGGTTTTCGACAACTGCACAGTACTGAAACAACTCTGGTCAAAGTCTGTAACGATATCCTCCTCTCCTCCGACTCTGGTCAGCTCTCCATCCTCATACTCCTGGATCTCACTGCAGCATTTGATACCATCAGCCATTCCATCCTCCTCTCTCGTCTCAAAAACTGCTTCAACATCACTGGATCTGCTCTGTCCTGGCTTCAATCCTACCTCACAAACCGTCAACAGTATGTCATGGTAAACAACTGCTCATCCTCCACTGCTCCTCTGCTCCAAGGTGTTCCCCAAGGTTCGGTGCTTGGTCCACTCCTGTTCATCCTCTACCTCATCCCCCTTGGTAATATCATCCGTCGACATGGTCTATATTTCCACTGCTATGCTGATGACATACAATTGTACATTTCCACCAAATCCATCAACTCCATAACTCACTCCACACTCACCCACTGTCTAACTGATATCAAAGCATGGTTACAACAGAACTTTCTCAAACTCAACTGTGAAAAAACAGACATAATGATAATTGGTCCAAAAAACATTACAAAATCCATCCAAAATTTTCAGGTCAACTTTGATAACACCACACTCTCTCCATCACCTGTCATCCGTAACCTTGGTTTTCTTTTTGACACCAATTTCATGTTTGAACAGCACGTCAACCAAATAACCCGGTCTGCTTTCTTCCACCTTAAAAACATTGCCCGCCTCTGTTCATCCCTCTCTTTCTCTGCCGCTGAAACACTGATTCATGCTTTCATCACTTCCAGATTAGACTATTGCAATAGCATTCTTTATGGTACATCCTCCAAAACACTCAATAAGCTACAATACATTCAAAACTCTGCTGCCCGTCTTCTCACACACACCCGCTCCCGTGAACATATCACCCCTGTCCTCCAGAACCTCCACTGGCTCCCCATCCCTCAGCGCATACACTTCAAAGTTCTCCTCATCACCTTCAAAGCCCTCCATAAACTGGCCCCAGCCTACCTCGCAGACCTGCTCCACCGCCACATCCCATCCCGCTCTCTCCGCTCCTCCCATTCAAACCTCTTGTCCCTCCCCTGCAGGACCAAGCTCCGAACCTGGGGAGACAGAGCCTTTTCTATTGCTGCCCCCACCCTCTGGAACACTCTACCTCAACACCTCCGAGACTGCACAGACCTCACCATCTTCAAAAAAAACCTCAAGACCCATCTGTTCAAAGCTGCTTTTAATGTTTAAATTATTTGCTATTTTAATTCATTTTGTTTTATTTTTGACCGTTTTATGGACTTATTTTATTGTATTGTTCTGTGAAGCGTCTTTGAGTGTCATGAAAAGCGCTATATAAATAAAATGTAATATTATTATTATTATTAATTTAACCTACAATTATTGTTATCGTCACATAACTTATATCAGTTGGGCCTAACATCACTCTCACTTGACGACATTGACACTTTATATTTAATGTGACATCTCTATCAAAGAATACAGTTACAGGTAAACCTTTACTTTTAAAACAAAATGTAGCCAAATAACAGGCACACTCAATGATGCAACATTTCAATGATTCAACAAATTTGCTTCAGAGATGCTGTGCAAGCCTTTTTAATGAAATCCTATTTATCAATTTCCATCAATAGGCATAAAACAATAAAAGACATTAGGTATGACATTCTGGTGTGAGGCCACTGCTGGAGGACTGCTGAGGGTCAGGCAAGGCACTGCTGGAGGACTGCTGAGGGTCAGGCAAGGCACTGCTGGAGGACTGCTGAGGAGGGTCCAAGTGTACGCCATCTTCAGTAACTAGAACACAAGCATACTATTAAAATACACAAATGCTTGGATCACAGCTGAGGCAAGCATTAGCCTAGAGAATACCTTGAATATACTCTTCACAAGAACTCGCAGGAAGGATCTTTGATGGGGTCCCTCCTTCAATTACCTCCACCAGTGGGTGACCCCGGTTTAGGGCCAGTGCCAGCTCCTCTGCAGGTGAAAGATTTTGAGGGGGGCTCCCACCTCCTCTGGCTTGGTAGCTACTGTTCATTTTAAACTAAATTAAGGTACCATTTCAACAGTATTACTAATTTCACTGAATAATAATATTAATATTAGCCTACTTACCACTCTGCAAAATGTTATTATGCTTTGTCTTTACCAGCAAATCAGTCCTCTTCACATTATTCCTGCTCAAAGACAAGATAACACAATTTAACGTATTAGTTGGAGCAAATACTTTTACACAGTAAAAATAAATTACAACTGACAAGACTGCTATACAAATATATAATAATTATGCCATCAACTGCCCACCATGAGATGGGAATCAAACTCACATCTCCCGCACTCCAGACGGTAACCTTTCTCCTGCGCCAGAAATCAGCGTTGATATCAATGGTGAAAAACACACTTAAAAAACTCAACCTCCAGCACTGTTATAGGACTTAACTTGCGTATTTAAGCGCTCGGCGATCTTCTGCTACGCCATGTCTCTGGCCTTGGTTATTGCAAATGTGTTGTAGAGTTCCAAAAGCAACTTCTGTTCTGATCCGCTGAAATAATCGGCCCGAATCTTCGACATGATCGCGTTTTCGACAGTCGCTTGTTCAGGGCTTCTTATTTACCCCGTGCACGTGCGGAAGCCCGGCCTGATTAGGCCAGACTGAGCTTAGCTCTGATTAGGCGCAGCTGAAATGCGTTTGTGGAACGGGTTCAGGCTTTTGTCTAAGTTGTGTCTCAGCCAGGCGAGAACTTAGCACTTAGTCCGCTAAGTTTAGCCACGTTCGTGGAATACCCCTCTGGTCTAGACCATTTCTAAACAAGGTCTAAACCTGGACTGGACCTGGAATTAAACCACCACGTGCCACTCTTTGCTGGTTTCGTGCGGCTGGTTTGTGGCTCGGGCTCCAGAGGATGTGGTCCGGGTGCTGGGGTTCCATCTCGTGCTCGTAGACCCGGTGCCGGTCGTGCAGACCAGGACTGGCGAGGTGAGGTGCTCCTCGTGCAGTGAGGTGCCTCGCGGGGCTTCCGGAGCCGTGCCCCCCCCCCCCACGCTTCGCTATTTAATACATTTTGTTGAAAATCTATGAAAGTTTGAGTGTTTAAACGAGAGAGAAATGTGAGAAAAGTTTAATTCCAGTCTGAGAAAAGTGTATGTGTCTGGTGAGGCATTTAGAGCCTTAAAACATGTAGAATAATTGTAAAATATAAAGTTGTCCTACTTCGGGGATTTCTCTTGTTGCGGGTTATTTCTGGAACCTAACCCTGTGTGTGTTGATAAAGTGTATTTACGTTTCGGGGTGTGCATCTGAGCGCACATTATTTGAATTTTTGAGATTTCACGTTTCGTAACTTAAATTTTCTTTCGTATCTAGAGACCAAAATTTAACGTGAAGGCGTTTCGTAACTTGGCATTTTCGTTTGTTGGGTCTTTCGTAAGGTGAGGTACCACTGTACTATTTTTAGACTCTTTGTTTTTCTAATTTGAAAAAATAACTAGAGTTTTGTTCACCCTCTTCCAACCATTTTGCTTTTGAGTGTATAAAAGCTCCTTTAGCTTTATTTATATACATCATATCCAATTTTAATTGAAGCGTTAATAACCCTCCTGTTGTCCTCATATTCTGTATACACCCCATGTCCTCCCGGTCAAAATGACCCATCTTCACTAAATCCCAAATATAAGCAGTTTAATTCAGCTTGTTGCGCTTCAGATATATTCTCTGGAAGAATGGAGGATAAAGAGATGAGTTTAGTGATCATCTCATTTTCTTCTTTTTTTTTTAGCTTTGCTCCAATTTCCATAAATGATTTCCTCAATTCAAATTTTAATAACTCCCAATTTTTTTTATATTGCCTTTCAGTTTCAGCTATACTGCAGTATTTAGAGATTTTCCCCTTAATGAGTTCACACACATTTTCATTCAGCAACAGAGTGTTATTGAGCTTCCAGTAGGTTGGACATCTACGAGGTTCTACGTTTGTTGACAAGTTAATGGTTAGTACAATTACTTTGTGATCTGTTAAAGGTGTAGGGATAATATCAGTTTTACAATGTGAGTTTGAAAATGATTCAGATACAAGCCAGACATCTATTCTGGATTGTAGAGTACCATTTTTATTTTTCCATGTGAATTCTCTGTTCTGTGGATTATTTATTCTCCATATTATCAACTAAGCCTCTCTCGTTCATAAACTCTGATAAATACAAGTTATTATTTTTGCTTGGGTGCCTGTCCAAATGATCATTTGGGGTACAGTTGGGAGGTACAGTCCCCTCCCAATATAATTTTGACATCTAAAAACCTTTCTAGAAGGTCTTCTATTGTTGTATTTAAAGGTCCCATGACATGGTACTTCTTGATGCTTTTATATGACTCCTTAATGGTTCCCTAATACTGTAAATGAATCCTTCAAAATCAAGACTCAGTGCATGAGAAAGAGAGATAAGATGAGAGAGTCATAAATATCTCTCTGGAACACTCCATTATGGGCGTTGTTGCTTGAATGCAAATGAGGAGGACAAAGATAGGCCAGAGTAGCAGGTGGGGGCGTGGCCAAACTCTCCACTCTTTCCTCTTCAGCTGTGCACTGGCCCCACTTCTGCGTTTTTGGGCGGAGGAAGAGATGAGAAGTGTTCCATTGAAAAATAAACACATTTCTACAGAAAATAAAATTTAAACACTGCTGTTTCATATGTCCACAGGCTCAGATAAAGGACTTCCGAGCCTAGAAACACTCGCACGTGCCTCCAGGCAAATAAAAAAAACACATTTCGCATTGCGTAGCTCCTACGCAGTCCAAACTCTCTGGGCGTGATTTACAGAGACGCTGAGTAGACACAGACGGGGGGTGGAGCTGCATTTTTCGATGTGACGTCAATACGTTTCCTTGTTCAGAATCGCCCATTTGAGCTCTGTTTTTTTCTAACGCAGAAAAGGACCGCAAATGCTCAGTTTAGACATTTCGCAACTTTTAGCCATGGGGGCCCTAAACAGGGTAGGGGAGCTCACATTAACGTTCAAAAACCTCAGAAAGTGAAAATTTCATGCCATGGGACCTTTAAGTCTTGAAATAATTTTTTGTTTTCCCTAACTTTTGTATAGCCATAAATATTACCCAGTAAAAATAATTGGTTGCAATAAGACAATACCTGAAGAATGAAGTGACCATTTGGGTCTGTTTGTGTAAAGATAACCTTCCCATTGAATTTATGTTTCAAAGTCAGTGTTCCCGCTGAATGGAGAGACTGCCATGTGCCATCCAAATGTCCTCTCCCCATTGTGATCTCCAAAAGTTATAATCTTCAGCCGACAAGTGAGATTCCTGGATCAAACATATGTCTGCATCAAAGTTTTTTGCATAAAGAAAAATAGCCTTGCGTTTTGTAATGTCTCTTAAAGGGGCATGCCACCCCCAGGTCAAATTTGGGCATCTCCCCACAGTCCAGAGACTAAAATAAGTGGTGGAAAGCATTTTCCTGCTCACCCAGCCATTGTCCGAGTCTGTCGCCACTGACCGCCGCGGTATCTGCAGCTCCTCCCCCTTAGACTGGAGTCTAACGTCGCCAGAGAAAGATTTCGGCCAAAAGGAATTAATTTGCTTGATGCGTTTCCCAATTACTTTCTGTGTAGTGCGCATTCATATCGAGTGCAAATAAATGTGCAAATCAACACGGAGAGCTTGCCTTGGTCATTTTGGGTGGGAACTATTTTCCAGTGCGGAAGAATACAGCCGAATCACGCAGCACGCTGCCAGGGGAATCCCAGTTACGCACCAGGAAGGGAGTTCCCCTGTTGCACAACGTGGTGCGTGATTCGGCTGTATTCTTCCGCACTGGAAAATAGTTCCCACCCAAAATGACCAAGGCAAGCTCTCCGTGTTGATTTGCATATTTATTTGCACTCGATATGAATGCGCACTACACAGAAAGTAATTGGGAAAAGCATCGAGCAAATGAATTCCTTTTGGCCGAAATCTTTCTCTGGCGACGTTAGACTCCAGTCTAAGGCGGAGGAGCTGCAGATACCGCGGCGGTCAGTGGCGACAGACTCGGACAATGGCTGGGTGAGCAGGAAAACGCTTTCCACCACTTATTTTAGTCTCTGGACTGTGGGGAGATGCCCAAATTTGACCTGGGGGTGGCATATCCCTTTAAGCCACGAGCATTAACTGAAACAAATTTGAACTGTGAAATATTAGAATAGACAATGAAATGTAGAAATTAAAACACCACCTTCTAAATTTAAGGTATAAAGTAATAAAAGAAAACGGATCTTCCCAATGAAAAATTTTGAACAACAAATACTAACTAGAATATTTCCTTGTTATCAACGTAGGCTTTTCCTCCAACGAAGTAGGCGATTTTCTTTTCCTCCCGTGCTTTTTGGATGAGGGGGCACAAACGTTTGCGCTTTTCTCGGTTCTCCGGCGATAGATCCTCTTTGAAGCGTAGGCTTCTTTGTTTCAGATAATCAGAGTTTTTGGACATTTTCCATATGGTATCGTGGTAATGTCGCATTGAGAACTGGATAATGATATCTCTTGCATGGGCCACGGCTGGATTCACTCTCCCAATTCTATGCACCGAATCAATGACATCCGCAAACTTCTTTTTGTATTCCGGAGCGATGTTTCCGCAAATGTTGATTACCGCCATCCTCACCTCTTCTCCCTCCTTCTCTGGCATCCCTCGCAGCCATAAATTCCACCGCCGCTTGTAGCATCCCATTTCAGCCATCTTGTTTTCCAATTGTTGGATTTTTTTCTTCATACTTGGCAATTCTCTCTTGTCTTTTCAATTTTCTGTTTCGTGTTATGTAGTTCGTCTGAAAGCGTATTAAAAGATGATTTCAGGTCTTCTATCGACTTCTTAATATCGGATATTTGCTTCTCAAAGAGAGTCTTGCTTTTCAATGACTAGCGTTAGCTGTGCCACTATTGTGGCAGCCGTGTCTTGGTCCATTTTACCTTTTTTAGTTTCTCGAGATTTCGTAGGGGTGATAGGTTGCTGAATATCACTTTTCCGTTTCGTTGAGGAGTTGTTTGACATTACGCCATAGTTTTTCAGTTGTGTTCAATAATATTTGTCCTTGAAAAAGTTGGGAGAAGCTCAGTCATCGTGTCTACTTCTTCGCCGCCATCTTGGCTCCCAGGATCGATAGACTGCTACTATAGACCAGTTTCAAAGCTACGTCATCACTGAATGCGCGCGCAGTGCTGACTCAAAGCAAAGCCACTGCTGCCATAAAAACCCCAGCGAAGATATAGAAGAGAAGAACTCGACGTGAAATAAAGACAAACAGATGGAATAAATGATAATTCACATCATTCAACTGACATACACACAAGTGAACACCTGTGGCTTGTTTAGGGTAATTCGCCCAGGTGTTCAATGGTGTTTAATCATGCTGATTAACTAGCAAGCACAGGACACCGCAAAGCTCCTATTAACCGGGTAACCTCTACGACAGACACATGTAAACGAATACGAATAACTTTGTTAAAATGCATGATAAGTTTTCGCATGACCATCATAAATGGCATTTGACATGACTGAGACCACATCTGTGACTCGTGAATTAAGTCATAGTACGTTACTTACCCCGCAACGCAAGTACAGCTGGCGGTCAGAATGTAGTTATCGCGCTTGTTGATGATAGCCCAAGCATTGTACATGGTCGTCTTGTGGCCTTGTCTTTGACTGGGGAGAACATCAGATGCCAACACGCAAAACTCCCCATCGATATCGTGGTATTTTACCTCCTGTACATGGCCACATACGGCAAACTGTTTGGCATCCATGGATTTGTATGCGCGCACTTTCTTGTATACACGCTGGGCTTCTCGACTAAATAACAGTTGATATCTGGCCACTTTCTGCGGTCGTACTGCCACTCCGTGATCGCATAAGGATCTGGTAGTCGAACCGCGTTGCTCAAGGTGAGCTTTTGAATGTAGCTTTCCCTATCGTTCAGATACTCCGCTATGGTCTGCCATGGTTGATTCTGAGTCAACAGTGCGCGCACATGCCGGTGACATCACGTCTGTTTACTAACTGTAAAGGGGTCTATTGTAGTGCCAAAATACCAAATAGAAGACACTGGCCACAACATTTAGTTTATATTTTAGCATTATATTTTAGTGTGCAAGTAGATCTGCTCTTCCATAATACAGCATTCGTAATACGAAGGGGAAAAAAAATCAGATGAAGTGTAACATTTTAATACATCTTAGATAATTTATTGACATTCATATTTTATGTTTGTGTGTACACACACAGCCCTTTCAGTATTTAAGGAACTCACAAACAACACATAACATGGCACACTTTTCACATTAAGGGGAATTAGGGTGGTACCTTCACCTGCAGATTAATTGTAATAAACCCACCATATATTTCTGTACAATCAAAAAGAATACATCGCAGGTTTTCCATAATGGACTTTGTGTTCAAGATGAACATGGGTGAGGAGGATGAATACGTTCTACCTTCAATTAATTAGAATAGTGATTCCAAATCCTCAAGGTGACGCCAGAGATAAAGGGCCAAAGGGAGTTTGACGTTATTTAAATATACCATTTGTGCAAATCTTAAACCAAACACCCACATGTAAAACAATGTGAACAGGAACAAAACCATACTAAAGATGTATCTTCCTGACATTAATGTGCATCACATAATCACACCCTTTAAACTTAAAGACATTAGCATCCCACAAGAACCACTTAAAGGATTTCAGTTAGAATTTCTGGACTGCATGTTCACATAGGACCAAGAAGTCACACAGTGTTTGGGTATGTTCATCAGTCTACAGCAGTAGTAGTGCGGGTGCAACAGGCTGGGGGCCGCAGGGACCTAAGTATTCTTCTCTTCCTTTGACAGGAGACGCTGTGCCTGGACGTGTTAGTGTTCTGACGGGACAGTTTAGCAGCACGACTGGCAGTCTCTTTGATCTGCAACTCCAGGTGTTTCTGAATGGCTAAGCCCAGTTCCTCTGGGTCCACAGATGCCCCGTACACTTCCCATGTCATCCCCTCAGCATCCCACTTCACTTCTTTGACAGGGGACTTGGAGCTGGCTTTTTGTGCAGCATCTTGGCCAGTCTTCTGACATGCCCTGTGACTCTCATCTGTGAGACAAACTTGGGGGAATACATGATGACTGCTGTCTTCGGTCTGTACCCCTACATCCCTTTGGCTTTTGCTGGCAGTTAGGGTTCCCATGTCACGGGTCAGAGTCCTCACAGTGCACGCCCTCTGGGGCAACACACTAACCCAGGAGCAGCCCAGCTGACAGCAGCAGGACACTGCTTTAGCATCCAGCCCGGACTCACTCAAGGATGACATTAGGCGAGGCAGGCTCAAGTGAGGTGGAATTTCTGGGCCTGTCAGATGAGGCAGGAGCTGGGAAGGGGCTGGGATGGGCTGTGGGTGGCAGTAAGCAGCAAAAGTGTCCTCCAAGTTTGTGTGGTGGAAATGAGAGGCATAACACTGGGAATTATCACAGGGGAACTCTTCTTTGGCTGTGGTCTGAGGCCCCTGAGACCCCTGAAACAGCTGAGTGCCAGTGCCATCTACTATTTGTTGAGGTGCGTTAGCACCTCGACAAATAGTAGTAACCATGTTGCACTGCTGCATCTGCATGGGCCTTTTACACACCAGCAGAGATGCCCCAGCACTGCTGTCCAGAGTGCACGAACTCTTCACCAATGTGCACATGTCCTCATGCCCTTCAAGGACAGACCGAGTAGAGCTCCTGATGACAGGCAGACACTGATCTGTCCTGTGGGCTATGCCATCATTACTGGGGCACTTGCTGTTATGGTCTCCAGTCAGGGCCTCTGGTTCCTCTGCACTGGTTGTACAGCAGTTCTGATGAAAGCTCTCAGAGGCTAAACTCTGCCCTGATGATGAAGCCTCAGACACAGACTCCTCTTCATCCAGAGCCCCACCCTGAGACTCAGGAGCCCTCCTATCAGCCATGGCACACCTGTGAATACAGACATGTACTTCAGTCACAGCCTAACTGAGATTAGACAATATGCTAGTTAATTTTGGGGAAGTTGCCTATTCAAAGTTTTAAACTGACAGACTAAATTTTAGGCTTACCAGTTCAAATACAATGCAGCTACAGGTGACAACGAACTCCTCTGCCATTAGACTAGACTTTTCACAGTGAATAGGGTTTTTAATTCGGCTTGTCATTATAAAGCCATAAACGATACAAGGGGGCCTACCTTAGACAGGGCCTCTGGTCGATTTAGAAGGCTCTTCACGGGACCGTTCACCGGTTAATGCCGCTGGCTGCTGCCGCGTGAGGCGCCTGGCCCCATTAGCGATGTCGCGAAGCAATAGTGAAAATGGACAAGACGTGAGATAATCTGATACATGTGATTACAATTCTTCAAATCCCTGCCGTGCCCTGAGCGGAATGGACAGGCGGAGAGAGTTGCTCCGCAACTGGAGAAGAGGCGTGAGGTCGCAGCCACCAGCCTACTACCATCACCTGGACTTACGATACAAGGAAGCGCTGGGTTGTGTATCTCGTCTCGGGCAATCGATGACAGAAAAATGTCCTTGTCGCTGCAAACCACTGACAATAGTCTACATCTCAATAACCTGTCTCTACGTCAATGGATCAGACCGTGCTCAGTCCAGTAGTCACTGTGGACCCGCCCACTCTCACATCCAGCACGGTTTCTATGGCAACAGAGGCGCGTGCATAGCATTCAGCGAGAAAAGTGATGTGACTGACAGAGCCCACTGTTGAGCTCATTATTACAGCGGTGTGTTTGCTTCTTTTTAAATAGCACCATTTTGTGCAACCAAGAACAGTCTACTCTGGTCAGGTGTGGTCGCATGATTTGTCTTTAAAAATACGTCACCAAACGTAGCCTAAGCCACGCGTCGTGTTTTGAAAACAATTCAAATTGCACATAAATGCATTTTGTGGCTCACATAAGGGGTTTATTTAAACGTATTATAGCACCATCGACTTAATGTGTAGCACAGACAGCATGTTTCCTTTTAAGAACACTTGAGTTGATTTATTACATAACTCATAATCTACTGTCCAGAGGTCTAATCTGCTAGTTCACAGCTGTTATCCTTACAAAACCACAGGCATCAGTAATCCTTACAATGTTTTATACAAGACAGAGGCAAGGGTAGGCCCTACATGTAGTAGTCATTTACATGTAGTATCTAAATGACTTAAGGCTTCCAGCCCGAGTTACATGAAAGGGAAAAAGGTCTGATTGACCCTAGTTAGTTAACCATAATCATTGATTAATGTGCAGCATGCACACTACTGTAGTTAGACATGCTGTATTGCAACTTAAGGTTTTCAGAATTATAAAAAAAATAGGACAGTTGCCATAGCATTTTCAAATTATTAATCATTGCATTTTGAATGTTGAAATGTCAAAAATGCCTAAACAGGAAGCAGAAAACCCATGAATACTGCAACACATTGTGACAAAAGTAATTTACTTATGTTGATGCACTAATATACAAGACCCAAGAACTTTGAAAACTCAATCCTCATCTTCACCCAGTATTCAAAAGCATACAAGAGATTAATGTCATCAGCCGTTTATTGTGTGTTTCACTGATGTACGAAAACAATAGTGGTGCGTTTTTAAAATGTGGAATTAAAAGCAAGTATAAAAGCTTCAGAATTCCATGAACATCTGCCTGAAACCTATTTTCGAACAAACAGGGCTGAGTCCACCGTTTCTCATATTTACATCTGTGTGGCTCGGGAGTGCCCATCTCACCATTCAGAGACACAACAGCCGAGGCGTGTTTCCACCAAGTGCATTTCATGTATAAAGTTCATGTGATTCTACAGTCGAGTGATTGGGGAAAAAGCTTTAGCAGATATGTTAATAGAACACATTCTTGTGAGATCGTAACAACCATGAGGAAAAGATGGGATCTGAATGAAGCCCCTATTAAAAGGACAAAATGGCACTTTTTTGTGTTGAGTGTCCCCGGTTCTGTTTATTGCAGCAGTATGTGTATCAGACGTCTTTCTACACTTGGTGGACACAAAGCCTCATCTTCAGGCTACTTTTTAGTTGCTCTGACTTTGACGCCCCCCAGGTTTATTACAGTAAATACTACTTAACCTAGTCCAGTAGTAGCAGCAGCAGCACAAGGACGCTCTGAGGAGATAAACCACTATCAGTTACAGAGCAACGTGCACTGACAACACCAGCAGTGTCCACCAGGGGCACTCCTTGGAACACACATCACAGGACACAGTCGTCGCCAATGCCCTGTCTGAGGTCCACTGTCCTGCTGCTGTGCACACCATACTGCTCCTTTATCCACACTGAGTAAGCAGCAGGTGCAGCCTGATACTTCAGTCTCTGCACAGTGCTGCCCTCAGCTTCAGCTTGTACTCTGAAGGTCCTGACGGAGCCACGTGGGCACTGGTTGGCCCAGACGATTCAACAGACGGAGTAGCTCAACATTATGTTCACGATAATATTCTGTTAGATATGCATGAGTCTGCAAAAAACAAAAACAAATAAGTACATTGTATAATTAATTGTAAAATGCCAAACATTAAAACTAATATTAGATGAAACCAGGTAATGAATGATAATGCATGACAAATTGTTTTGTGCAATCAGATTTGTTTTTTTCAGCAACTCCTGTGACGAAGGACCTCATTAGTCACCCATCATTAACAAATAAAATCTCACCTCAGATTAAGAGAATAAATCTTTTTCCTGCCCAGACTCACATCTTCGTTAAGTAATGAAGAAATGTATTTTGGTTCCCAGGCAATGACACACAATATCATATTCTGAATGATGCCTTCTGTTAAAAAGTTAAGATCTCTTGGGTCTTGAAATATGAAGGACAGAAATCTGGAAGAAGGGGTGGTCCCTGGCTTTGTTTTATTTGTTGTATCAAAAGTGTAGTACTAATAGTTTAATTAAAGGGAAATTCAGTAGCTAATGAGTTAAGTACAATGTACCTCAGGGCTCATCTCTGGGTACTTCCTGCCTTTACTTTTGCCCAGACATTTAGTTCGACCTCCATCCAGTCGCTGGCACCAGAAACCTTTAACGTCATCATATCTGCCAAACAAAAGCAGAGCAGTCAACAGACCAGTGCTTTCAAAAACAAGGTCTGTAAATGACATCAATGAATTGATAAATACACGAGAGCCTGGGTGTAGTTGAAGACCGGTGTGACACCAAGAAACCTCTGGAGTCCTTCCATGACCAAGACAGGATTGGACCGCAGCAGAGCCCCATCGACAAAATGCAACTTTAATAAAGTAAACAACAAACTGTGTTGACCAGGTATAGAGCCAACATTATAAAAGTTAAAAGAAAAATTTAGTTTACATTGCAACACTTGCATAAAACATTTCAAATTGTAACCTCACATTTAATGGCAATTTCCCTCCCTAGAACTCGCAATTTATAATTCTATAATACATCATAATGGTGTCAGCACTCAAACTGCAACTGCATTCCTTGAAAATGCTTTGGCCTATTAAAATGTTCCATTTGTATTTTCTTAAACAGTAGCTCTATTCCATTCAAGAGATTCAAGTCTTTTAAACTACAAGAACCTTGCTTGGCAAATCCAGAATGATATCAATCTGTATAATAGAGACATCAGAGATATCAGTCCGGTCTCTGTTGTATCTCAAGCCCACTCAAACATGATTGTGCAATCAGATTTGCTTTTTTCCCAATGGAGCATGTGAAACAAAGGAACTCATTGGTCACCATCATTTACAGGTAAAGTATAATTTCTTTCACTTCAGATTAACAAAGTTTTGGGTTTCGCTCAGTGATTCTGGAGAAATTACCCTGTGATATTTTTTTCCTTAATTTTTTTTTTCCTCAGTCATAATTTTTTGATATGGACTACATGTGTCCATGATTGGCTGATCCACCCGTCAATCAAACCCATCTAAATTCAGGGAGATTCACCGATGGCCACACTCACACCTTCATAAAGTAATCAAGTGTGTATTCTGGATCACAGGCAAATAAGAACCAGGGATGAAAGTGGCCAATCATGAAAAAAGCGGAAAGTCTCGCCGCCCCACCCCCGCTGGAAAATTTTAAATTTCTGAAATTTGGATTTCTATATGCTATATGTTAGCAATAAAATAAAACTGTACATAAAAGTACAAAAAAAAAACACATTTTATTAACAGGTAGGCCTACTAGTAGTATATATTGGATTTGTTTTTGCGTTACACTTTGTCTAATCAGAGCGCACTGAGGAGGAGCTTATGCGCGCTGAAAGGCGCAGGTGAAAAAGCGAGGAGCGACGCGTTAAGTGAGGCACGGGCAGGTAGGATGAGGTATAGGATGTTTTATAAAGTTTAACCTGTGTACAGGCTGTTGTGAAAGAGCTGCTCTCACTCGCTCGGTCCGCGGCTCCAGACACGGGCTCGCGCGGCCCGCAGTTTAATACGAAGTTTAATACGAGACATGTACTTTTGTTCTGAATACGGGACGATTCTGTTTTTCAAGGGACAGTTGGCGACCCTAAACACAACTATACATACAGTATATATACACCCAAAATCTTTCTCAACGAATTTGCACAGATGTAAAAAAAAAAAAAAAAAAATTACCCCGCAGCTGGAAAAAAAAAGCGGAGATCCGCTAAAAAACGGAACTCTTTCATCCCTGAAGAACTCAGACACCTAGGGGAGCATAATTTATAGGGGGCATCTGGGTTCCTATAAAGACTAAATGGACCCCAAATAAAACATAGAATTTCATCACTAAATTTCACATGGGGCTTCTCCAGTCTTCAGGCCTGGGCAACCCTTTTTTTTTTTTTTTATCTAAAAGGGGCTATAAATGTTTAAACATTATGTTGCATAAAGGGACTTGCAGTGTTACAACACTGAATATTTTTAGAAAATGCCAATTCAGGCACATATCCCAACTTGTGAAACTGCCATCTTGGAAATATTGATGTGGGTAAACAAAGCCACATGACCTGCATCAAAATGTACATTAGGCATCACTCTGAATAAATCTTAAAATAATCTTCTAGGCCAAATTTATTTATTGGTTTATTTGACAGGGACAGTGTACATTAATTAACATAGCTGTAAATGCACCAGAATTAGCCAATAGGCTATTTTTCATCTGTTGTCCCTGGACAGATCTTAAAATAATCTCCCTAAATACAATGATAACAAAATAGATTAAACCTGTGTATTATTGTTCCATTAGGGAAATCTTACAATTATTTTTGTCCATTTTCTTCTTCATAGTACAACACTATGTAAAGCACAGTTGTACTTACCTGGGACGGCTGGTAGTGCTGCAGCCAGTGCTCGATGTGAGTAGCATAGATCCCAGGAAAAAGACAGCGTCGCTGAAGGAGCAACAGGTCCTTGGGGGCTGAAGTACTCGCTGTCACCACTGCATGGAATGTGTTATTGAGAGCAGCAGGGTCTTGGTGTGCCCTCTGGTGCTAAAAGATTCAAAACAATGAGCCATAAACACCATGACAACATTTGGTCATGATCCTGAAACTGAAGACGTTACCTGGTACCAGGAATAGGCCCTTTGTGCTGGGTTGATTAGTATGGCCAGGATTTTGGCTCTGGGCAGAAGAGCAGCTGCTCTTTTAGGGGCTACCTCTGTGTCAAAATAGGTGGCACTCTTCTCAAACATGAAATCCGTACTCACATTTGATGGTAAAGGGAAAAAGTCCATATACCTAAAATATTTTTAAAAACTATTACAATGTTCCATTATTTGCAACAACTCCCTAAAGAAAGTAGCCAAACAAATGAGTTTTTGAATAATACCTGAAAGCTTACTTATGAATGTTTCTTACCAATCAATGCCATTGTTATAATTGGATCCGCCAAAGAATTGAATCTCCTCAAAAGTATTGGGACTGGGAAAAGAACTGGTGATGGCCGGGTGAAGGCTCAGGAATGTATGAAGTGCTGTAGTGCCTATGAGCAAACATGAGGGTTAGTAGAGGAGTCAGTTATCAATTAGAACATTAGTAAAAAGTTATCAGAATTATACTCTACATTACACAGTCTGCACCTGTTTTTTGTGGTCCAATGAGGAGGAAGCGGGGCAGTCTGTCACAAGTCTTCTCTTTAGACCAGATGTCTTTGTGCCGTTTGTCATGACATGGGTTCTACAGATAAAGACGGTAGAGGAGAGCTTTTAGTCTAGGATTTCCAGCACAAATATAATTAAACTCTAGACTGTTTAACTTTTGTCCATCCATTTTGTGCATTAATTTACTTTGCTCAAAAAAAATACAATGGAGTGAAACAAATCACTTCAATCACTTAACAAAAAACACTTCAATCAAAAAAAAAAAAAAAAAAAAAATCAATTTATCTCCGACAATCAAGCTACTAATTTTAAACCAGTTAAACCTGTTCCATCTTTGAGGTAGGGAGCTCTATATTTCTGTGTACAACCATAGCATGGCATGCCCTATGGGCTGTGTGAACACAAGTAGGGAGTATTGAGTGGTTCAGTTTTTGGTGCCTTTAAGGGTAGAAATCTCTAATGCCAGAAAGAGCTGTTCTAGTGCTGTGTGTACTCTGACCTGCCACAAGGGGTCTCTCTCTTCAGGGAAGATTTGAAAGTATTTGTCAGCAAGATGTGCTGGGGGCAGAGTCTGAAGTTTTAGGTTGGTCCAACACTGCACAAACTTTACCAGAGACTCAAAGGTGTATAAGCCCAGACGGTCATTTCCATAGTTAGACAGATGTGTCATAAAAATGCTGATCTGTAGTGCCAAAACAAAAAAAAAAAGTCAATACAAACAACCACTCACTAGTAGACAACACTCTGATAATAACAAATATTACATTCTTTATTCTACACCAATGCAATGCATTTGTAATTCAAAGAAATACCTTTATAAACGCATGTCGTATACTGTACAAAAATATCTGTTGCTTACAGGGTTGAGCAGAACTGTGAGGAAGAGTTCTCCCCCTCTGATACTTTTGTCCAATTCCTTTGAACCTCCAGGATACTCATTATAGAAGATGGTGTGAGTGAACAATCCACACGTCTGCCGAGGCAACACCTGAGGCACAGCGCAGACATGAGTCCGGCTCATTTTCTCATTTTAGATTGGCAACAAATGGAACAGAAAAAAACCTGGATGCCGTTGTGGATAAAGCCACGGCGGTATCTAGCGGGCCGGAGGTGGGGATACTCCTCTGTGCTGGTTACTTTAATATTCCACACAGACTTCCAGGCCTCATAGAGCTGAGTGTGTACAGGATACACCCCTGAATGATGAGGAGCTACAGCATACCCCATGTCAATGGGAATACCGTGTTCCTGAACACAAACACCCAAAACGTTACACACATCTGTGCTTTTCAAAGACACATAAGTGGTGGTTGGTCAAAAAATATATTAAGTAATCTGATAAACTTTAACAGACTGAAACTGAATATGATATTGAATATAGTCTTAAAGGGACAGTGTGTAAGATTTTTACCCGTTAATTACTGAAATTGAAGATACCCATTCAAAAATACATTGTTTACCAAGCCTTTTGACTTCCATCATGAAATCAAAGTATTCTTTTGGACTTAGATATAGTCACATAAAAGGGGGATCTTCCCCATGCAGAGGCAGCCATTTTGAATACGAGAGCCGCAGAAGGACATTTGGGCTCCACCTTCGGCAAGGCTCGTGGTTTTGGGTAAACAACACAAGCATGCTGCCGGATCAGATGTCGTAATGAATCTAACACGTGTTTTGGACTAAATTGTTTTACTGGATTTTATTCGCTGGATCCTTACGGACAAATTGAGAGCAAGTTTATGGTGAAATACAGAGTTTGACCTGTGCAAAGCATTCTAAGGTAAGCTAACCTCGTTTTATGCTTTTCCGTATAAAAGCCCCATGTGCTCGGGGAGTGATTGTTTTGCAGGGAAATGAATTGCATAGTCAAAAAGAGGAGACTGTAAGGTTTCATTTGATGTGTAGAGTGTCATGGTACATGATCGGGAATGTGTGTTTTCATGAGATTAAAAAAAGGTTGAGGTCTGCCGTAGCCAAAACAGAAAGTGCAATAGCACCATCCACCTATGCGCCACGAATCCTACACACTGGGGCTTTAAGAGTAAAATTCTTAACAATATAGCAAAGCTACACTTAGAAGGCCAAGGAGATATGGGTTTGGGCCATAGCTCAGTAGGCAAACACATTCAGTGGAAAAAGAACAGATGCAAACCTGGGCAAAGACTTTGTTGAGCTTCATCTGTTCGGCGAGCACAGTCACATTGTGGAAGAGGTGCGGCTGCATATGACTCCACATGTGAGGGAACCACCAAAAGTCCATTCTATGCTTCAGCAGCATGTCATCGCCTTGGTCCTCCTCATCAGTCCCTGTAAAAAATGAGCATGGGATTACACACCGGAGGAAATGCAAATGACAGGTAAACACTGACACAAAAGTCATACCTGTGTGATAAAATTTTCCAGAAAACCCCAAATTGAAGGTGAAATTTGGAACCAATGCACGGAGCTTATTTTGAGTGTTGAGCAATGCCTGAAAACCAGCAGAAAAGACTGTCACCTACTTTGGCAAAAACTATATACAACATATTTTTATTTAACTGCATTAAAATTGAGAAGCTTGGTAGGATTGATAATGATTGATTAATCTTTTCAAAAAGTAAATAAAAAAAAGGCTTGAAGAGTTGATTTCATGAAAATAGACTTAATGAGCCATTTAACACAGAAAATGTTGCTCCAAATGACATGCTTTTACTGACAGGATTAGGCCGTAGGTGAATAGTAAAAAATACATTAGAAACATCTTCAATTACATTTAAGTTTTTACATCATAAAAAAAAGAACATTTTGTGTGTAAAAATGGCCAACATTGCACTTATTTTGCTACATAAAAATCTGAAAAATTTACAGAGCCATATTTAAATTTCATACGTATTAAAAACCTGTACATTAACAAGGAACAACAGCAAACTTGGTCTTGCTGAAAATGTGCATAAAATTCAAATATTGCATAATTGAATTGAGTTGAATAAGTTATTTATTAAATTGGGAATGCATGTTCATGTACAGGTATGACATGTACACACATCAGAGGCCAATTTCCATCTACTGTTCCAAATTGAATTACTTCTGTATAAGACTATACAGTGGTACCTCACCTTACGAAAGACCCTACATACGAAAAATCCAAGTTACGAAATGCCTTCACGTTAAATTTTGGTCTCTAGATACGAAACGCGAAATCTCAAAAATTCGAATAATGCGCGCTCAGATGCACGCCCCGCTCAAAGAGCACCTTTCTCGGCCTGTTAGTTCACAGTGTCAACCCCCCAGCTCTTGAATCGGACAGAACCAGGGCCAGCCCCGGGGAAAACCCCGCAGTCGTGCCCGCTCAAAGAGCATCTTTCTCGGCCTCTTAGCTCTAGCGCCGAACATGCAAGGAGCGCGGAGAAAGGAGCACCACGAGCACGACATAGAACCGCGGCGAACACGCAGTGTGACGGAGCGCCTGTAGCAGCGTCATTCCCCGACCGGCGTCTCTCGCTCTCGCTCTCTGGCCCCAGTGCGCGCCTAGACTGCAGAGCACAGAGCGCTTCTCCTGGTTTGCGTAACCAGACTCTGATTCAACTGTTCCCTGCCTATAAACTGTTCTCCGTGATCTGGACTCCGTTTCCCTCCCTGGGGTGTACGAGGGTGCACACTTGGACAGTTGAATCAGAGTCTGGTTACGCAAACCAGGAGAAGCGCTCCGTGCTCTGCCGTCTAGGTGCATGCTGGGGCCAGAGAGCGAGAGCCAATCAGGACGCAGAACACAAAGTTACACTATAAAAAAATGTTACACTATTAAAAAAAAAAAAAAGAAACCTTGGAACGAATCAGGCCTTTTCCATTGAAATAGCTACTCAACTTACGAAAAATTCACATTACGAAACCACTTCTGGAACTAATTAATTTCGTAAGGTGAGGTACCACTGTACATGTTGTCGTGTATGAAGGTGCTACTTAAAAAGGTTGGGTTGTGCAATTAATATAATTAAAGGTTGCCACTATGATTATCCCTATAAATCAACTATAGAAAGGGTGTAATTAAGTAATCATGATTATTATCATTATCTCTTAAGTATGCATGTTTCTTTGAATGGAAAAAGTTCACATATTGTACATTTCCACTTGTAGAGTATGTACAAGTCTCATTTCTGTAAGTAGGGCTGTAGCGTTTTAGTCAACAAGATATTAAGACTAATATTTTATTTATATGGCAGAAACAGAAGTGAGTGAGCTGAAAATTTTGTATTTTTTGGTAAAATGGCAGATTCAACTTTTGAGAAAATAGCCTTTGAAATTAGTTACACATTGGACAATTAGTTGTTTACACATGAAACCTAAATATGTTATGAGGGGAAACTATCCAAAAGACAAACATAATTATATTCAGTTTTGCCTGTAGGGCCTCACTTTAATGAACATATAGAATGATCTAGTATTCAAAAGAATTACCCACCTCCACATCGGAGACCTTCATGCGTGTTCCTTCTTTACCCACAAAGATATCATCCACGTCTACTAGAATGTGACGATCTAAAGACAAGCAAAGTCTCCTCCCGGTCAGGTAGGCAATGGCATCCACAAACACCAGTTTATGGAGCCAATAGTTCAAATGGTTTCCAAAAAAAACGCGCTGGATGCCATCGTGCAGTCCGAGGTCTTGCACCACAGTGGCATGTGCCGGCCTTGAGGGGCTTGCAACAAAGTGTGCCATAGACACTGAGGACTTTGTACTGGCCACAAGCACTGGCTCGTAGGTGGAGTGGTTGGACTGGAAGATGGTCCAGTCATCTCCAGGTAACGGGCCCTGCTCCACCTGGTTTGGTTTAGTTATGTAGAGTAGAGGGGCACTGGGATTTATGCGGTAGTCCCGGAGTCCCAGGTGTGAATGCAAAAACAGTGGGAAACCTTTGAGCTGTGCACTCAAAAGAGAGTTTTCATTGGCCTTATAGAAGCCAATAACTCCTACTCCATACTCTGAGCAGTACTTGTCAAGGAGATCTCGATTCCATGCATCTAAATTTACATATTTCAGCAGATTTTCATAGATGATGAGGGAATAGCGGCCCTGATTTTGCTCTGTTAGTGTAGGCATGCCTCCCTTCCCGGGAGTTATCTCAGTTTGATATCGAAAGCGGCTGGACTCCAGGATGGCAATAATATCCTGGACAAGCTGAGAGTATATGCTTTCCACAAAAAATAGAATCACTGGCTCAGTCCTGGAGACATCTACAGCCTTCACTGGCCTCTGTTGGCCCAGGCTCCCAGGAATAAACAGAGGGGCCCTCTGAGCCCCCGGGGCCCAACCTGCTGCTCCTGTGCTTGAGCCAGGGGCCATCCCTGCACCTCCACAGTCACTAAATGGTAAAGGAGGGGCCTCCTTGATTTTGGGATTGTTGGAAATGTAATAAGCCAGGAAGGCCATAGACAGCAGGCAGAAGATGATGAGAGCCAGAATGAGACGGTGGAGCTCGAGCTGGCGGACACCACGCAGCAGCTTCCACAGCCCCAGGCCAGCAGTGGCCATGGTGAGGGCCGGCCAGCGAGCGATGAGCACAGGCAGGGCAGAGCTGGGACAGTAAGGCAGGTCCAGAGCAGGACAGAGCAGGGGACACCAGCACTGAAATAGACTGAGGAGCAGCCATTTACTCTAAGTCACCATGGCCAGCATCATCAGATCCACTCTACTGCAACAGCTCTGCAGGATGAAGGGACGAGAAACAGAACAGGTGCTGATGGAGGTGTCTCAGGCACACGGTGGTCTAGTGTTTCGCCACCACATGTCCATCTGCTTGAAGGGCCTCTCAGTTGCTGCGGGGCATAACCCCCAAGATTACCACGCACAGACTTGGATATCCCAAGCCAAACACCTAAAAAGGAGTACATGTAAGATGTTAAGGGACAGTGTTTTTTTTTGTTTTTGTTTTTTAAATGTTAATCTGTATGGGTTTCCTTCTAAAAGTTACTTGTGTTGACACCGGCTTACCTATGACACTCTCGGCTGATCCCGGTTCGGCTCGCTTTCTGGAGCCCACGTAAGTAGGTCCGGTAACTTCCCTGGAACATGAAATAAAGCTTGTTTTTCTTCTCAAAACAAAACATTTTTAGAAAGGTGATATATTTGCGTCCCAAACAGTTGTCCACGAAATATCCAGCAGCGTATTTCGCATTCGCGCATTGTCTCTCTCCTCTCGTATCACTACGCCCATGTTAACTCTATCAGCCAGTTCACTTGTAAGCTTCGGCGTAGACATCCGCTGAAGGTGAACAGGCTGATAGAGTTAACACGGGCGTAGTAGAGGTAAGATCTTAAGCCCGAGCCCAACCCGACCCGAATTTCGGGTCGGATCAGGCCTAAAATGTCAATCATTGCTTCGGGTCGGGTCGGGCTCGGGCTTCTCTCTCGCTGACTTTTTTAAAATAAATATACGTTTATAAAAGTGTATACTAAAACGATATGTGGATACTAAACTAAGGAATACTTGTTTTAAAATAAATAATTTGGATAAAACAGAGAAGGCGCTGTAATGTAATTGCTATTTAACTACTAAACAGGAGCCGCAGAGCATGCTCTGCGCACGTGACCGCCGCTCTCTTAATAATCTTCCCCTCCGCTCCGCTCTCTGCTTCTCTCTCTTAAAGTGCCGCGCCGCGCTAGATTCTTAAGGACGTACTGCTGCTGTGGTTTATGGCCCAATTTTCAACCCGTCTTAATGACGGACGGCCTTAAATTTTTCCCGTCAACTCTTTAAAAAATCCGTCAATGATGGAAAATTGTCGGTTAATGTACCCTCTGCAGAAACAAATATAAAAGATGTAAATGTTTATACAGTCTTGTTTAACTTAGATTTCGTTACAAAAGACAGGCTTTAATTTGTTATCATAAATCACCCCTCCTCCTCACAAATAAAATATGAAATTTCGGGTTTGCTTCGGGCTCGGGCCTGCAAATCAAGTTAATTGGTTGGGTTCGGGCCGGGTCGGGCTTTAATACCCGCGGGCCGGGTCGGGTCGGGCTGGATTTTTTAGGCCCGATCTTACCTCTAGGGCGTAGTGATACGAGTGGAGAGAGAATGCGCGAATGCGAAATACGCTGCTGGATGTTTCGTGGACAACTGTTTCGGACGCAAATATATCACCTTTCTAACAAATGTTTTGTTTTGAGAAGAAAAACAAGCTTTATTTCATCTTCCAGGGAAGTTACCGGACCTACGTACGTGGGCTCCAGAAAGCGAGCCGAACCGGGATCAGCTGAGAGTGTCAGAGGTAAGCCGGGGTCAACACACGTAACTTTTAGAAGGAAACCCATACAGATTAACATAAAAAAACTGCACTATCCCTCTAAGAGAAATGATCATTATAACAAACATTGTTTATCAATATTGGCACTAATAATGCATGCGGCTTGTTGAATAGTACTAATAAATGTCTGAGCAGAGTCAATTGTGCTGCTGGAAAGGGTGGGGTCAGGTATGGGGTTGACACTTGGTCTCACATTATTATTACAGAGGTCAGAGTTCAGGGAGCTCAGGTCTAAACACGCCTCTCTACCTCAGGACTAAAGTCACTTTTTTAATATGATACTTTAGTTGCATGCATTACTCATCAGCAAAAAAATCTTTAGTTCAGAAGCAATTGGAGGGGGTTGCTTCTTAACAGGCTAAAGTGGTTCCATTTAAACGTGTTGTTTCTACCTTTGATTGGAACTGTTACGTCAATGAATCATAGCTGGTACGTGGATCTAGCTACACGTTCCAAATGCCAGGTAGTTGGCAGTGGGCTGCTGTGGCCCTCTGAAGACTACCTCACACCTGGTCTTGCTCCACGTCAGACTGGCTCTAGCGGCACACACCGCTCCAGTCCCTTTACGTCTGGCGCACAGTGGTCAACAAAGGGGCCCATGCCGTGCCAAGAATTCAAGGCTGTTTTCACCTGCCGAACATACGATGACTCCTGTTGCACTTATAAGAATGAGCCAACATAGCCACTCCTATGCGCATACGTTTAAGGTTTCGACTGCTAAGCTAATTTTACAGAGTCCACGAGGAACAGCACACATATGATTGGTAACGACACCTTTATGACTCGTCACCAAAAGCCTGTTAAGAATCATTAAGTCAAAGGGACAGCAATGTAGATCACACATTCGCGGCACAGAGACCTCTGCCTGATATATCGGAGCTTGTAGTTCAGACACAGGCTCGGACCAAGAGCTGCTGCATTGGCTTTCCAGTGAGTTAGCTGTAGCGGCTACGGCTCAGCCAAGCTGAGCGTAAACAACGACATCTGTCGTTAAAACTCTTATTGACAAAGCAGTAAACTACAAATGCACCAGGTCAATGCTGTGTTTCTTACCAGAACAATCCGAATATTCAGACGAAGTCCAGAAAACTACTGTGCGGCGTCTATAAAGTTAAAAGGGAAGTTTAGAGCGTCGCGTCGTAGCTGCTCTGGGCGCCATCTTGGTTCTGGTCTGGAACCCTGGATTGAACTGCAGCTGAGCCGCAGGGAGCGCAGCTTTACCAAGAACCTGTTCATTTAAATATAGGCGGGAATTAGAATATTAACTCTGGGACAACCCAACACAGCCTGTTGACTGCATTGTAAATCATTATTTGACATGCTATATTTAGTCAAATAATCCATCCTTCACAGGCTTGGTCTGATGTAAAAAAAAAAAAAAATCTGGCAAAGTGGACCTGTGAATTCTGAAGTGACGGGTTAGGAAAGGTCACTTGTAGGTAAAAATGCCAGTCAGTATTTAGTATATTTTGACTTTACAAATGGTTTGTATAAAAACAACTACAAAACAATTTGTCTGTGAAAAAACAATGCCAGTGAACTTCCCACTCCTGATGCAACCACTGCTTTCAAATGTTTTATTAAGTAGTTTCTACATGTGTAGTATTGCTTCAGTCTGTTTTTTATACTCAATAACATGTAATAACTTTTTGCAATGAGCACATATTGAATTTATCAATCAAGCTACACTCTGAGGAATACAAAAATATCACAGTACATTTCTACCAAAAAACCTTTATGCTATCTGTGAGACCCAGAGCCGTGTGAGAGGTGATGGAGCAACAGCTGCTGATGGAACATCACCATGTCTGGAGGAATTAAGAGCACCGTGCCTCCGGAGAGTCCCATTACTTCTGCACAAGTTTTCCATCACAGATAAATTGCTCCACAAATGCTGAAAATTTAAATTCTCCCCAAGCATTCTGCTTTGTGTTGAGGGTAGAAAACGTACACCATTTTTCTCCAAATTTGGGGGACAATCACATATTCTGGAGATTGTATAAATTCGATCCAACGTACAATTCATCTTTGAACCTGGAATAGAATAGCACCCTGATTGCATCACATGTCAAGCATCAATGACAAAAAGTCAATACGATAGATGAGATGTTTGTGATTCTATCAATTATAGTGCAGTTCAGTTTAGTAAAATGGGCTGTATTTTAGATTGGATGGACTTACTCTCCATGTTGTTTGACTTTTGTAAATTAAAATTTGAAGTGCTGTTATTATGTATTTTCATAATTGTGATTGTATTTGAAACCACTGGGTGATTTTTCACATCAAACCTGATTGGACTATGAAAAACACATAAAATTACTTAAATGGCACCATGTTTATGGAAAATAAACTCAATTTTCACGAATCTTATTTCAACTCTATGGCTGTGTTCTCTAAAGACAGAAACCAGGGTTCAACATAAGCACACCTTAACAAATAACTCTTTCATTTCTTTAACAAACATCATTTTGAATACATATTACAAAGTATCAAAAGAGTTTAAACAATACTGAAGAATGTGTGGTACAGATTTTTTCTTAGGAAATGTTTTCCTCATCTTCTCCAATACTGCAGAAATTGAAATCCGCAGCTCAGAGGATCTTCACTACACCCATCACAATGGACAGGAATACTGCAGCACCACAGAGCCACTTGGCGGTTCATAAAAACTACTAATGCAGGGAAAGAATTAAAAACATAAAAAGAATGTGAACACCTTGTGAAAAATGTGAACACATTGACTGTGTCAATTGTACACAAGACCAAAGGATGACTTCTTTAAAGAAAATATTAGAGCAGTTCCACAGACAATAATGACAAAACAAGACATGACCAGGACCAAAAAGATGGACAGACACAGAAATCAATACACTTTCTAAGGGTCAGAGAGAACACACCAAATATTAGGACTTAGGTGCAGTGTGGAGACACAAGGAGGCCAGATAGTCCAGGAGTCTCTGCTCAGGGGGAAAAGGTGGTCATCTCCAGAGAAATGCGCTGCCACAGCTCCTTGGTCTGTTTGCCTCTCTTCAGATTCTGCAGCACATCATTGAACTGCATGACTCCTACCGGCGTGAGGCAGAAGGCTCCCCGAGCGCTACGGATAATGTTGACAAAGTCATCGTAGTCTGCTGGTGTCAAATGAATGAGCCGATGGTGGATGTACTACATAAACACACATACAAGATAAACAGGTACAGAGTCAGACTTCAGTGTTGCAACAGACGAGGAACCATTACATCCATCCATTACATCCTAATACTTAGGGGGGATTAAAACTAATTTGCATTTGAACTTCTAAATGATAGTTAACTAACGTAGTAATGTGAAAACAGGTGTTTCAGATAAATACACAGGGCAGAGCCATAGCAGTTGCACAAACTCTTTGAAATGGTACCATTTTTTAAAGAAATATGTGTTGTCAAATTAGTTTTTGAACTATTGGCTAGGTTTAGTTTGTGCATGGAGCAGTGCCAGGGAAGGGCAAAGAGGAGTACCTGCAGGTATGCTTGTTGGCACCGCTGTACAAGCTGGTGGAAGGCTGGAGTTCGAAGGTGAGCATGGATGTGAGCTGGGTTAAGCCTCTGCAGAGCCTCCATGATAATTTCCTGCAGAACAAAAGGACTGAGGACTCCTTTTGCTGCCCCAACACAGAATTGGTACACATAATTGACTCCTAGGAAAAACAAAAAAGTTGAATTAATCCAATGTCAGCATTCATATAATATACAAGTACAGTGCTGTAAAAAAGTATTTTGCACCCTTCCTGATTTCTTACTTTTTTGCATGTGTGTTACAACTAATTGTTTCAGATCAAACAAATTTAATATATCAAACAAAGATAACCCAAATAAACACAAAATGCAGTTTTTCTATGATGATTTTATTTGTTAAAAGGGACAGTGTGTAAGATTTTTACCCGTTAATTACCGAAATTGAAGATACCCAGTCAAATATACAGTGTTTTCCAAGCCTTTTCACTTCCATCATGAAATCAAAGTATTCTGTTGGACTTAGATATACCTGCATAAAAGGGGGATCTTCCCCATATAGAGGCAGCCATTTTGATTACGAGAGCCGCAGAAGGACATTTGGGCTCCGCCTTCGCCTTCGGCAAGGGCCGTGGTTTTCACACGAGATAGTAAGCGTTTGGATAAACAACGACAAGCATGTTGCCGGATCACACGTCGTAATGAATCTAACACGTGTTTTGGACTAAATTGTTTTACTGGATTTTATTCGCTGGATCCTTACGGACAGATTGAGACCAAGTTTATGGCTCTGTCCAGAGCCTTCAAAGGTAAGCAAAGTAACAAACCTCGTTTTGTGCTTTTCCATATAAAAGCCCCATGTGCTCGGGGAGTGATTGTTGTGCCGGGAAATGAATTGCATAGTCAAAAAGATGAGACTGTAAGGTTTCATTTGATGTGTAGATTGTCATGGTACACGATCGGGAATGTGTGCTCTCATGCGAAAAGAAAAAAAAAAAACGGTGAACAGGACCGCGTTTTATTTATACAGTAGCGCCGGGTGCGCTTCACGCGTTCGTGCGCGGGTACGCGAGCTGTCCGCGTTACGGCGGGCCCGGGTGACCCTCGAGGTCTGCCGTAGCTAAAACAGGAAGCGCAATAGCCACCATCCACCTATGCGCCACGAATCCTACACACTGGACCTTTAAGAGAAAAATACTATCCAAACCTACATGATCCTGTGTGACAAAGTAATTCCCCCCCTTGTTAAATGATGTGGTAACTGTGATGAATCATATTATTGTGGAAAGCAGAGTTCAATTTCATAGCCATACTCAGGCCTTATTGCTGCTAGACCTTTCAAATCAAGAGATCACTTAAATAGAACCTGTCTGACAAGGTGAAGTAGGCCATATTGAATCCAAGACATCATGCTGTGATCCAAAGAAATTCAGGAGCAGATAAGAAGAAAAATAATTGACATATCTCAGCCTGGAAAAGGTTACAAAGCAATTTCTAAATCTTTGGACTCCACCGAACCACAGTGAGACCCATTATCCACAAATAGAGAAAGCATGGTACAGGGGTGGCCGGCCTACAGAAATTACCCAAGAGCAAAGCAACAACTGATCCAAGAGGTCACAAAGGAACTCAGAACAACTGCAGGCCTCACTTGCCCAAGTAAAGGTCAGTGTGTAAAGGCAGAGTTCCAAGGCAAAAGCCACTGCTGAAAAAAAAAAAAAAGAACATAAAGGCTCGTCTCACTTTTGCCAAAAAACATCTTGATGATCCCCAAAACCTTGGGGAAAATAATCTGTGGACTGATGAAACAAAAGCTGAACTTTTTGGAAGGAGTGCATCCCGTTACATCTGGCATAATATGAACACAGCATTTGATCAAAAGAACATCATGCCAACAGTCAGGGCTGGACTGGGACAAAAAAAAAAAAAATGGCCCTGGCATTTTTGTCTTAGACCGGCCCCTCATAATTAGCGGAGCACAACGGACTAATTTATGTATGTGTTCCCCGCAGCAAAGTATTTTACTATTGTTATGTCTTGGCCGAGGGGAAACCACGGCGCAACATTTAAAGGAAAAATCTCAGCTCCCCAAAACCAACAGCAAACTCACAATAACTACACATTCAATGGTTTATTTAAAGGCATCTTGCACACAAAATCTACATCAAATCGAATCTACACGATTCACATAGGTCACCTGTTTTGGCTTCAAAACAGCAAATTTTCCCTGAAAGGTGAGCGATTTTCATGCCTGTCCATCATCTAAAAGTCCCGGTATTATCCTAACATTACTACCTGCTCACCTGCTGTGCCTGTGCTACACTTCCCTGGTCACTTTGTCCCTTGGGTTCCCTCAGGTTCCCTGCCTACAGTCTCTGGCAGATCCTCTCCCTGTCCACCTTCAAACTGGGCTGCAGAGGACGTGGAGGCTCCAGCAGCCCCTCTAGAGAATATGTCTGTTATTTTAAAACATTTTGCAGCATCTATAGCTTGCAACTTCTCCGAGCCCCCTTTCTGCCACTTCTCCATGTTTCCACGCTCAACATGATGAAACTGGTGGGGATCAGGGCAGAGAAAGGGGTGGGACAGCTCTTGTAAGCTACTATATCCTGATTGGTTTAGTCCACCGTCTATATTGAAGATGGACCAATGGGCTGCCTCCTCTAAATTGTGGGTCGGTCAAAAAAAACACCACAACCACAACAACAACAACGTCGTCCCACCAGGAAAATGCCCAGTATGCCCGATTACCAGTCCAGGCCTGCCAACAGTGAAACATGGTGGTGGTAGTGTCAGGGTTTGGGGCTGTTTTGCTGCTTTAGGACCTGGACGACTTGCTGTGATTGAAGGAACCATGAACTCTGCTCTCTACCAACAAATCTTGAAGGAGAATGATTATAAACAATTCTGCAAAGAGTGGGCCAAAAATCCTCCACAGCGATGTGAAAGACTCATTGTCAGTTATCGTAATGAGGTGGTTCAGCCAGTTATTAGGTTTAAGGGGCTTTTTCACATGGGCCATGTACTGTAGGTTCAGATGGCTTTTTACCTTAATAAATAAAATCAGCACTTAAAACTGCATTTTGTGTTTACCTGGGTTATCTTTGTTTAATATTTAAATTAATCTGATGATCTGAAACAGTTAAGTGTGACACACATGCAAAAAAGTAAGAAATCAGTATGGGTGCAAATACTTTTTCACAGCACTGTAAATAGCAATGTTTTTCTTTAAGCCCACTCTGTAATTTTACACTCTCTCCACATATAGTTCCTCTGATAAGAGTTGTGACTGACTGTACAGACTGCATGCCATCCCGGAAAATTTTTGAACTCTAGATGCTCCGAGATGCAATCTGGGGTCATCCCAGCCAATAAAAACTAAGATGTCAATCACCCATTTTGGGGGGGAAAAATTCCCTTTCCCCCTCTTGATGATCCCACTTTGTACTACCTTCTCATAAATATATGTTTGCAATAAAGTAAAACTGTAAATCAAAGCACAAACCACATTCTATTCACAGGTACTAGTGGTGACATACAAATCACTTATTTATTTATAAATATATTGACAATTCTTTACATGTACAGTCATGGCCAAAAGTTTTGAGAATGACACAAATATTACATTTTCACAAAGTCTGCTGCTTCAGAGTTTTTATATGTTTTTGTCAGATGTTTCTATGTTATAATGAAATACAATTAAAAGCATTTCATAAGTATCAAACGCTTTTATTGAGAATTACACAGAATTCATGCAATAAGTCAATATTTGCAGTGTTGACCCTTCTTTTTCAAGACCTCTGCAATTCTTCCTGGCATGCTGTCAATTAACTTCTGGACCAAATCCTGACTGATGGCAGTCCATTCTTGCATAATCAATACTTGGAGTTTGTCAGAAATATGTGGGTTTTTGATTGTCCACCCGCCTCTTGAGGATTGACCACAAGTTCTCAATGGAATTAAGATCTGGGGAGTTTCCCAGAGTTGGCCAAGAGCCCAAAATCTTAATGTTTTGTTCCCCGAGCCATTTTGTTGTGACTTTTGCTTTATGGGAAGGTGCTCAATCATGCTGGAAAAGGCATTCTTCATTCACCAATTGTTGCCAAACAGGCTCCAGGGCGCCCAAGAAAGTCCAGCAAGCGCCAGGACCGTCTCCTGAAGGTGTTTCAGCTGCAGGATCGGGCCACCACCAGTGCAGAGCTTGCTCAGGAATGGCAGCAGGCAGGTGTGAGGGCATCTGCATGCACAGTGAGGCGAAGACTTTTGGAGGAAGGCCTGGTGTCAAGGAGGGCAGCAAAGAAGCCACTTCTCTCCAGTAAAAACATCAGGGACAGACTGATATTCTGCAGAAGGTTCAGGGACTGGACTGCTAAGGACTGCTAAGTCATTTTCTCTGATGAATCGCCTTTCCGATTGTTTGGGGCATCTGGACGAAGGCTTGTTCGGAGAAGACGAGATGAGCGCTACCATCAGTCCTGTCTCATGCCAACAGTGAAGCATCCTGAGACCATTCATGTGTGGGGTTGCTTTTCGGTCAAGGGAGTGGGCTCTCCGAGAGCAATTTCTCCCAACCATCCAAGGGCAGTTTGGTGATGAAGAATGCCTTTTCCAGCATGATGGAGCACCTTGCCATAAGCAAAAGTCACAACAAAATGGCTCGGAGAACAAAACATTAAGATTTTGGGCCCTTGGCCAGGAAACTCCCCAGATCTTAATCCCATTGAGAACTTGTGGTCAATCCTCAAGAGGCGGGTGGACAATCAAAAACCCACAAATTCTGACAAACTCCAAGCATTGATTATGCAAGAATGGACTGCCATCAGTCAGGATTTGGTCCAGAAGTTGATTGACGGCATGCCAGGGAAAATTGCAGAGGTCTTGAAAAAGAAGGGTCAACACTGCAAAAATTGACTTATTGCATGAATTCTGTGTAATTCTCAATAAAAGCGTTTGATACTTATGAAATGCTTTTAATTGTATTTCATTATAACATAGAAACATGTGACAAAAACATAAAAACTCTGAAGCAGCAGACTTTGTGAAAATGTAATATTTGTGTCATTCTCAAAACTTTTGGCCATGACTGTACAATGCCTGTTGATGTACCTTGCACAATTTCATGTATATGCTGTACATTTTTTGTCATTACCTTACTCTTACTTTTACTCTTACACATTTACCAAATGCATGTCGTGACAAACAGATGCATTTGTGTACTTTTATTAGGCAAAATTCAACCACATGTTGTGGTAGGCCTGCTCTGTGCGGACACTGTAACATAACATATAACATATAGATTTGTTTTTGCTTTGCTTTTCGTCCTTGCTCTTCGAATCAGCGCACATTGAGGAGGGAGCCTGTGTGTGCTATACACGGGGAGGAGAGAGCGTGAAAAGGAGTGGCGCACTAACGTGAGGCGGACGGACAGATAGGATATTTTAAAAAGTTTAATCTGCTCTGTGATATACGCTGGTACGCACCCCGCACACTCCCGCATCAGTGAAAGTTTATTGCTAACGGCAGCGGCCGTAATGAAATTTGATCGCACTCATCTCAAGACCAAGACCAGTGTCGATTTCTACGACACTACGATCTACCCACACTACCTTGGCAATCAACTGGTAGGTCGTGATCGACGTATTGGGCACTCTGTTTTAGACACCATTTTTGATTTGGTTGACAAAAAAAGAGGAAATCTGCCAAAAAGTGGACATTTTTCATCCCTGGTATAAGGAAGTGGACCAAGTGTGACTTCACCCATAGCATTTGGCTCCAGTCAAATGAAACTCACAAGACTAGCAGTTATAGGGGCAGATTTGGTTCCATATAAGGAATAGCAAAATAAAAAAAAACAGGATCATGTAGAGCAGTGTAACATTTTAAGACCAAAATAAAGAGGTTCACCGCAGCAATTACAAAGAGAGGAGTGAGATACATTTCAATGTAAAGTCAATTGGAAATGTGTGCGTGTGTGTCTATGGTTGTGACCTACCTAATCGTGCAGCCAATCCCAATAGCCATTTGACATCCTCAGTGTATGGAGGGCTACGGGAGAAGTTGTTTGGGTGATCATTGTGGGCTCTTCTCCCAAGCATCTCCAGTGCCAGCATCCCTTTGGGCAACAAAAGCAATACAAGTTTGCAGTGCTTCTTTTGTTGAATAAAAGTTAATCCAAATCAAAATGGGAAGTTTCCTACCAACTCTGTAGGCTGAGTGGAGATAGTGCAGTCCTTGCTGGCTGAGCGGCTGGCTGTGTTGCTCCTCCTCTGTGGGGAATGGAGGACTGACTAATGACCCTGGCTGTGACGAGAGGGAGGGCATAGATGCCCCTTGCATGGTCTGAATGGTGGTGCCCGTGTGGACACTGCCCACTAAAAACAGATTTAGTAAGATTAGGAGCTCACTGCAAGCATTGGTAATGTGCCCAAGTGATGTTTCAGGCACTGTCCTGACCTGCTACAGTGGTGCTGAGGGGCAAGCCTGTCTCTGTGTGATATGGATGCACTGCAATTTGTGTCATAGATGGAACAGGCACACCGGGGAAGGTTACTGCAGTGGCTGCAATTGGAGGAGGAGGGCCAGTTGCAACAGAGAAAGGGTACTGAGCACCAATAAAGGCAGGATGCATCCCCTAAAAAGGCATACAAGTCAGAAGGCAAATCAGAAAGTGAAACAGTTTAACTTTTCATTCATCTTGCACCAAATTCCAAACTTTGCTTTCTGCAATAATGAGGCTGTTTTTCTGACCTGTGGATAAGCTGCTCCAGAGACAGGGAAAACAGCTGGTCGTGGGACATGCTGCAGAGGGTGTCCCATGTACTGAGGGGTGCAGACTGTGGGAAGGTGCGCCTGCAGGGTGGTGTAAGGATGCAGGCCTTGGCCATGAGGGTGGGCTATGGCTTGGCCAGGCATAGCATGGGACTGGTAGATGGTGGAGCCCACAGAGATGACAGGTACAACAGCTGTAGCAGTGACAGATGCAGTGACAGTGGCCACACCTGGGGGATCCAAATTAGAACCATTGTCAAGAACACAGTTAGCCTCTGGGGGGCGCCTGCCTGAGCCCCCATTAGCTCCACAGCGGCTGGATGCTTCACGCTGTATCCCAGAACTTCCACCGACTGACTGCTCATATAGCCAGTACCACTGATGGGCCACCTCAAAGAGAACTTCTGGATACACCCCACCACCCTTTGCTGCTTCCTCCACTGCCATACAGGCTTTCTCCAGCATAACGTTGTCCTGACACAAAAAGAACATCACATCAGTTCATTCACTATATTTCTGTCCTCCATTAGAACAGACACAAGCACTTTGAAACAACAGTGCCTCTAGAAGACAGGTTGCAAATAAATATATATAAAAGACCTTTATTATTAAAAAAACGTTTTAGAACGCCTGCTGTTTGTAAATAAAACAGATGCAACTTAAAAATGAAAATTTTAAGAAAAAAATATACTAAATGAAACAATTATTAAGACCAATTAAACCAAAAACATAATTTTGGCTGCTGTTCTGAAGGCTTTTTTCATATACCCTTTACAGCATTGTAGATATGATGATAATGAAGTATGCAACAAAGTTACCTGTTCTTTGCACTGCACTAGTGCTCTCTGAATTTCATTGGGATTGAGGGCATGAGCATGAGGCAGACAGCTCAGAGCCAGTTCTGCTGCTGCTCGGACCATATTGGGGTCTCTGGCCCTGGAAGCTCGATCTGCCAAAGACGCCACTTCTGGTGGGGTCAGGTGACCATCCCAACACTCTACCAGGATATTAAGAGCAGCACTACCGATCTCCATGGCCTGGCCTGAGGGTAACGTGTATCATGCAAACATAATTAGCATAGAATCATAAAACAACAGAAAATCTAAATGAGCAAAAAGGGAAAGGTTTTCTGTGACACAAAGTGATCACTCACCAGTAATCCAGGACACATGTGAGGAGTAAGTCCTAGACAGCCAGTTGGGAGACACAAAGTTGTGGAGGCCGAGAGCATACAAGCCGATCTCAAAGGCACAGAGATGCAGGTTCCTGTGAGGACCCTGGTGCCCCCCGCTGGCTGAAGGCTGTGTAAATATAGATGTAGATGAATTCCCTCCAGCTTTTATCAACACCGTCTTGGCCAGCTCAAAGTAGAAATGAGCAGCAGCCTCTGAAGGCTGGTTGGGAACATGTGGAGCATGACATTCTGGGCGCCGTCCTTTGTACCTGAATGACAGATTGTCATTAAAATGTTTATAAATGTTGGTTAGAGATGGAACAGCCTACTGCAGTAAAACGTAACAACTATGGTATTAATTCTTTAAGAAAGAAGCTAAAAAACATTCTCACCTGCTTGTGTCAGTATTTTTGGCCCTCGCCCCACCTCCTGCTCTCCGTGAGCCACTGGAGGATGATGAACCCAAAGAATCAGAAGAGGAGCTGCTGATGCTATCACTATCCTGCCCTCTGCCCCAGGACGCTGCAGCCCAGCCCCCACGCAAAGGCCTGCGGCTCAGGGTGGGCGAACTGTCCGAGGTGGTTTCTGGAGCACTGCTGTCAATACTTGCCATTCCTGTGAAATCAGAAGCTATGATCAACAAATCAGTAACAGGTGGATTATATCCAGGGTGTTTTTTTTGTAAGATATTTGTAATGCGACCCCTGTGAGCACTATTAGTCCCCTTTGCTTCACTGTTGGTACTGTCCTTATTCACAACACTCACCATCATTCACTCCATATGCTGCACCATGAGCTATGTTAGAGGAGATGAGCTGAACCCATTTCCAGTACATGTTTGAAGCAGACAGAACACGGTGATGACACACCCGAGGTCAGCCACAAACAAACTTACAACAAATTCTCTCTGCTGCAATGTGCGTCAGGAGTCGCTCTGTGGCCACTCTAAACAAGAACTAACCATTAACCAGCATCCTCAAACTGTTTACCAGTATGTTTCTTCTTTTGTCGAACAGGTGACCCCCAGCACCGTTGGTTGTAACCATAGCGAGCTCCCAGGGCTAAGCGGCTTGGGACAGTGGTCTCCAACTTGAAAAGCACAGTTTCATTCTGCTGTTCGCTGGATGTAGAAGGCCCCTCTGTAATTACAACAGAGGAAAAACATAATGGAAATACATAGCACACAAAGCCACTACTCTCCTATGAAGATGTCAGAAGCGGTGTGGACCCTAGACTAGAAATCAATCAATTACATTTTACTTTAAACTCAAATACTGTATGGTCTGACATGTGGTCTGATGTGAGATTTAATGTTGATGAACTACATAATCAAAACATATTGTCCAGGGACTGCAGGTGGAAAGAAAGATTTTTGCAAAAATTTGGTACATGACACGACATGTTTTCTTTTTATAAGAGCTTTTGTGCATTGTTCCTGATAAATAATTTCAAATTCAAATATATGTATAAAGATGGTTCTAGATAGAAAATACACTGTCAACTCTATTACAAGAAGTACCTGAACAGAATGGTGTTCAGTGTGTGTAAGTCACCGTGCTCTTTGGCCTCTGAGGCGCTCTCTCCAGATAAAGTATTCTGCATTTGGTTGAGCTCTTGCTGATTGTTGATCTCATCAGGGGCTAAGCTCACTGCAGTAGACTGGTTAGTGGTAGAGGCTGGCAGAGGGGTAGCAGAGGACGGTGTGTGTTTAGAGAGTCCTCCAGATGCTCCCCCCACTCCTCCATGACTTGTAGTGGCATGTTTGGATGGGCTCCTCTGGCTGCTTGCTGCAGGCTTACTTGAGTAGAATGAGCTCAGAGTCTGGGGTTTATGAGTCTGACTTTCTCTGTCCAGCAGCTTGTCCAGTATCTGGAAGAATTTTTTATATATACATATTTTTAAATCCTGCTACCATCATTGTTTTTATCAATAAGAAAAAATGACATCAGGAAATCTAAAATGACGATACTGGCAGAGTACCTTCTTGAGCTTGCTTTGGTCATCTTTGTATGTTATCATAAGGGCTAATGCCAAGTCTCCTTTCACTCTCCGAGTTCCTTCACATAGAAGAGGATGCTCTGCCTCACTCACTGTTGTCTTCATACCTGTTCAATAAGAAAATAAATTGCCAGCTGCATTAATTTTACCATTACCATTACTATATTAGTGACTTTACCAAGTGCAGCAACAGCAGCTTCAAAACCCAGCTCCTCATCCCCGGGCATCTCATTGTTCCGGTTGCGACTTGGTGGACGGGAGCCTGTTGGTGAAACAACTGGACAAAAGGAGAACAGAATGTAGTGTAAATACTTATATTTGCAAGAACTGTTTTAAAAGACCACCTCCTTACCAGGTGTACACAAGACATCAAAAATGAAGCTGGCCAACATGAGAGGCAACACCGGTCGGTAATCACAAAAATTTCCATCTCTGAGCTGTTCAGCGCGCTCTCTGATCGTTGACATCTCCACTAGGCCCAAAGGAATCTTTTTTAACAGAGCCACAATCTCTGACTCTTGGTAGGCCAGCTTGACCTGCCACCGCATAAAGAAGGTTTTAACTATCTGGTTAATTCACATTCTTTACGTGTAGACCATTTAAAATGGTTTGTGATCAGAATGTTAAAACCCTTCCGCAATAGTGGCAACTGGAGGCAAAAGCGAAATAGAGAAAAAGACTGATACAATTTCAGTGATTGACTGATCAGCTCCAATTACTAATACAGTGGTACCTCACCTTACAAAAGACCCTACATACGAAAAATCCAAGTTACGAAAAGCCTTCATGTCAAATTTTGGTCTCTAGATACGAAAGAAAATTCAAGTTACGAAACGCGAAATCTCAATTCAATTAATGCGCGCTCAGATGCACGCCCCGAAGCGTAAATACACTTTATCAACACAGACTGGGTTAGGTTCCAGAGGTGGCCCGCGGTGGGAGAGGTCCACGAGGTAGGACAACTTTGTATTTTGCAATTGTTCTACATGTTTTAGGGCTGTAAATGCCTCACCACACACATTCTACGCTTTTCTCAGACTGGAGTTGGGCTTTTCTCGCATTTCTCTCTCGTTTGAACACTCGAACTTTCATAGATTTTCAATGGAATGTGTTGATAGTGAAGCGTGGGGGTAGACACGGCTCAATATAGCGCCGAACATGCGAGGGGAGCGGAGACACAGGATTACTATCGCAACAACACATCATCAGTATGGTATATCATCAGTATTTCTCCTGTGTGAGATCAATAAAGGCTTATCTTATCTTAAAACTAACCTGTCTCACGACGGTCTAAACCCCGCTCACGTTCCCTATTAGTGAGTGAACAATCCAACGCTTAGTGAATTCTGCTTCACAATGATAGGAAGAGCCGACATCGAAGGATCAAGAAGCGACGTCGACACAACACGATGGAGCCGCGGCGCCCGGGCCGTGCCTCCCCCTCGGGGCATGGGGTGATTTAATCCTGGTCTGGTCCCGGTTTGGTCCGGGTCTGGACCTGATCCGGTCCTGGTTTACTTAATCCTGGTCTAGACCTGGTTTAGTTCTGGTCTAGACCTGGAAGTCACATAGAACCAGAGCCCGCCTCGAGCGAGACCCCGCGGTCTTGCCCGCCGATAGAGCACCTTTCTCGGCCTGTTAGCTCACAGTGTCAGCCCCCCGGCTCTGGAAGTCACATAGAACCAGAGCCCGCCTCGCTCTTATTCCCGCTGAAAGAGCGTCTTCTCGGCATCTTAGCTCTAGCGCGGAACGCGCAAGGAGCACGGAGACACGAGCAACGCGCTCCTCCAACGGCACTGCCATGTCCTGGGATAATCCTGGTTTAGTCCAGGTCCAGTCCAGGTTTAGACCTGGTTTAGTTCTGGTCTAGACCTGGTTTATTCCAATCAGGACGCAGAACACAAATGTTACACTATAAAAAAAAGTTACACTATAAAAAAACAACAACCTTGGAACGGATCAGGCCTTTTCCATTGAAATAGCTACTCAACTTACGAAAAATTCACGTTACGAAACCACTTCTGGAACGAATTAATTTCGTAAGGTGAGGTACCTCTGTATATAAAATATATATTATAGCACTACCAAAAAAGCGCCACTATTTGACCATTTGAAAAAAGTTCAAATTGCATTCAAGCGTCACAGAAACGAACATTTGGAAGCAATAGAGGTTTAAATGCAATGTAAAACTAAATTACCTTTCTGTAAGCTGTGTAGTACATTTGTTATCGTCTTCAAACCAGGCTCTGATGTTACGTGTGGCTATCATCATTTGCCAAAACCACAATGATCTGTCGCATTTTATGATATTCTCTAGCTACCATTTCCCCATTATAACTGTTTCATGTTCCTCCAGTTGCCACTTGTAAACTTAAAAAAAAATGCCTTTACATTTTTATAAGGAGCAGAAGAACATAATTCTTGAGTAATGTGACAGTTAAGGTGAGCTTCATCTCTACTGCTTGATACACAAGAATTAAATACATTTTAAGACATAAGGGACTAACGAACCCATATTTAAGTGTGTACATGAAAAGACGGCAGACCTCCAAAGCTTTGGTTGAGGCTGGGGGCCTCTGTAGCTCTAGGGAAAACATGCCAGTGCAGAAAGCCAGGTTGTGGAGCTCCAGCCTTTCACTGAGCACAGTGAGGAGAAAAGCAGTTTTTGACAAAGTGTTGGTGGCAGTCTGTGTTTGTCGACTCGTTGAAACCTTGCTCTTTTTACCCTTAAAAAGACATTTTTTTTAAAAATTATGTTTTTTAACATGTGGACAAACATACTAATACTATCAACCCCAAAAAGTTAATTTAACCACTATTATAAAATTCTGTCTTTCTCTTAATATAAGAATGTTTGAACATACCTTCGTCTGTGGCTGCTCTACTTTCAGGTCTGGGGGATTGGCGAGCAGGTCTCTGGCTAACTCTACAGCCAGCCTGCAGGCCTCATTACTGTATCCATGGGCATGAAGAGCTTCAGCACAGGCAAATACCACCTACACAGCATATCCAGAAAATATGACAGGACATTCAATTGGACTTTCAAAAGCTTCAAAAGATATTTTAAGTCTTTTACCTCCATGCGGCCCTCCTGCTCCAGAGGCTTTATGCCTGCAAAGATGTCTGGCTCATCATCCTGGTGGCTTTCCACCAGCTGTCTCTCTGCTCCCTCTTCAGAGGCTGCACTCAGGTAGTAGGCTTGATAGTCATCGTCTCCCACAGAGGGGTCCTCTCCACCCTCTGCCCCCTGGCCTCCACTTGCCCCTGCCTCCCTCTGATCCACAGGAGGCTTAGAGGCAATGGAACCTGATTTCTCAGCAGAGGAAGCCGAGGGGGCACCTTCACCTGGATCTACTTCCTCCTTCCTAACATTGCTTGGTCCAGACTCATTGTTGTTCTCTGTACCATTAGACCTTACCATCAGAATGGTCTCACCAGTAGTCAAACAGGGGAGGTCAGAAGCAGGCGGTGCAGCAGGGCTATGGCGTTTTGAGTCAAACATCTTGTTTGAGCCGGTGCTGCTCTTGCGAGGCTCTCGGAGCAGAGGGCTGGGGGAGGGCAGCATCTCAGGAGGTGGAGGCAGAAATTCAAAAGTGTTACTGGCCTCCGCTCCTAAAGCCAAGTTGCAGCCATCATCTAGACTGAGCTCGGCCATGTCGGGCTCCAGAGAACTGTCCTCACTGCTAGTTCTGCGCTTGTTGCTCGAGTGTTTTCCTCCTCCTAACCCACCACTACCTCCAGATAAAGGCCCCTTTCCACTAGCTCCACCCTGGGAAATCTTGAGCTTCCCTCCAGATGAGTTTCCACCTTTGTACATGCACTTTGCTCCTGCATCATCTAAAGAAAGTGACATGCTGCCACCTAACCGCACCAGCATCCCCCCACCTCCACTCACAGACAGCCCCTTTCTCTTGCTCAATACACTTTCCTTTGGCCGCACTGCTACCTCCTGCTGAGATCCACGCAGAGCTCCGCCCTCACACTTGCCTCCACACACTTCTTGAGAATCCCCAACAGCTGGGACCGCTGTCGCTTTAACTCCTCTGTGGTTATGAAGTGCTCTGGACCAGCAGAAGGTGGCGCTCTTCTTGTCAGTACTGCAGTAGGTAATTCCCTCCAATGGGTAAGCCACCTCCCAATTGAAATAACAGGATTCCAGAGCAGGTTTGAAACCTTGGAACAACTTGTCCAAGGACTTCCGATGTTGACCACGCTTCACAATTTCAATTACTTTTAAATGCCACAGTTTCAGTTGACTGGCCATTTCCATACGCCTGTAAGACAACATAGATTCTTTTATTTATAAAAGGAATGTAGAAAATGATTTGGCTTGGCCACCAATTTGAGCATTCTCACATTCTCATTTTAATGAATCAAATGATGAATCATGATAACTACACTCAACAATTACAAAGGTCACACAGGAAAATAACATACTCTTTGGGTGTAAAAGTTGGTTATGAGCCTCCACTTCCATTTAATTTGTTCATTCGCTTTTTAACTACATCAATACATCACTCCCTGTTTGTATAAATAATCACTTAAATAAGGATTTCAAATAATAATGACAATTATTTTATTTCCATAATCAAACAACCCTCCATCCAGAAGTTATTTTAAGACTTATTTGTATGAGTAGCTTTGCTTTTAGAGAGGGCATTAATTGTTGAGCATTAAAAACAAGACATGAGGCACAGACCTGCATGGACTCATGGTCGGGTCCAGTACTGCCAGTCTCCAAAGCACGACCATCTCGTCACACATGCTGGCACAGGCGTGAGCTGCCACCTCTGACTGCCCATTGCTGCGCCCAGTGTGGCCACTCGCACTGCTGTGGGACGCTGATGTGCGCACGCTGTACCACCAGCTGATGATCTGAGAAAAAGCACAATAATCTTTCATCATTTATTTTATTTCAGGAGTAAGAATAGAGGCAATGAAATGTTGTTTCTGTTCATTGTTTTTGTTCATAGGAATACAAAGATGAGTAATATTACCGTATAGAGCCAATACTACTAGAAACAGCTCAAATGACTTCCTTGTACAACTGAGTTTCTGCTGCTGGCCCTGCTTCTTCTTTTTTATTATTATTGCAAGGTACATCTTTTAACACCACAATAACATTCGCAAAGTACTCAGAAGACACATCGGGGGATGTGGACACGGGAATAAACACCACTGGGCACAAGGGCTAAGAGAAACAGGGGGAATGCTTCTTCATAATGGCCTAATTACTCTAGCAGACAGCTGATTTTTCTTGGAACATTATTGAACCCTAGACATATGCCCCGACGTCTGTATTTTTCCTTTTCTGAATCTCTTGTAATTATGGAGCAAAAGTGAAACTTTACAGAATTACTCAAACATGGATGCAATTAAAATACTTCAGATATGCTAATGATGAAAGAAAATACATTATTTTAAATACATTATTTTAAAACTACTTTTTATAACATGTCTCCTTTAAAGGCATGCTATGCAACTTTTTTGGTTGACCCTGGTTAAATAAAAATGTTAAGTATATATTTGGAACCACCACTGTCTAATAGAAATAGTAACACTGTGTGCTCTGAAATCTTTACAGATTTCAGAACACACCTGTTCATAGGTGAGGCACTGCTCTGTGAGGATCTCCAGCAGAGGAGCTGCGTTGCTGTCTCGTCTCTTGAACATCTCCTTGACGATAGACAGGAGGTTCCAGATGCCTTCAGGTTCACGACCCCGGAGGGGGCGGAGTAGACACGCCCACTCTGCAGCAGCAGGAGGCTCCGTGGACGACAGGTACATAGAGTTCACATCACTATGAGGAGAACACAATCATTTACTACTACTGCGCTTCATTTTCATAACTATTTATTTTATACAATATCATTGTCTTGACTTTTATTAATTAGAAACGGGTCCATTAGAAACAGGTCCATTCAAAAACTGCAAATTTTTTTGCTGCTGCTTCTTCATAGCACGCAATAGAATGTTATTTTCACCGTTTAGATTTTTGAGAAATGCATTGGCGGTTTTTAACATACAGGGACGCGTGAAAAGTCCCTCAGTCATCCAGGTAGAATCCATGATAAAAGGAGAAGTTCAATTTGTCAACTGGACAAAGTTTGTTTGGTTGAAAACGTTTCGCCGCTCATCCGAGAGGCTTCGTCAGCTCTGGATCCAGAGCTGACGAAGCCTCTCGGATGAGCGGCGAAACGTTTTCAACCAAACAAACTTTGTCCAGTTGACAAATTGAACTTCTCCTTTTATCATCAACATACAGGGACCTATCAAAATACAACTCTGAGTAAACTAACAATGAGTGAGAACCATTAGAACATAAAAGTCCATTTTGCATACTGTAGGTTTCACTTAAGGTCTGTCATTGGTTAAATAACTGGCCCTCTACATTAAAGCTGTGGTAGGATGTGTCTTTGTGTACCTAAAGACGACAGGGGAAGGCCCACAGAACTTGTGGAGAGTCTTTTTAATATTGTCACTAAGAGTGGATTCATCCAGATACCAGGTACTTTGGTCTGAGGCAGAGGGTCCAGCGGTAGGATCTGAAAAACAACACATAATTACAATGTTAAGTTTAAGAAATTCATTACAGTATTAATGAGTCTGTCTTTTACAGTGCATTATAGTGTCTTTAGACTGCATTATAATATAGTCAATGAGAATTCTAATGCTGCCTAGTGTGCATTATTTTTGTATAACCCTCCCAGGTAGTATGGGAACAGTTCATCACAGTTCTATATCACCATGCTTTGGGCATCACCATGGAAACAGTTAAACAAATGAGTGTCTGTTGAGAGAGGAGTCTCAACTAAAAACAGAAATAACTAATACCTTCCCACCCACAATTGCACTCTTGAAATTGGCCTTCATGAGTGTCACATTATTTTGCTGTGACATGTCTGGTCAGCTGAATTAAACAGTTTTTGGTGCAGTATTCCAACTTGGGGCAGAGTGCAGCCAAAGCATGTCATGGTATGACATAATAATACAGGTCTGACTATAAGAGTCTTAAGGTCATGTGAAAACCAAATGAACCAAATAAGAGAAAGACAGCTACAGCTCACAGAGATGTTCAATCGTTCAACTAAACACATTCAAAAGATGAAAGAAATGGATTTACACAACAACAACATGAAATGGGAGACAACAGGGTTCAAGCTCTCATGCATTTCAGCCCTTGTTGTAACAGTAGGGAAAAAGTACGAGAAGAGAAGTATAACTCTGCATTACTAAAACATACCAGGAGCTCCACACACAGTATTGATGGCTGTTGATTGAGATGACAGCAGCTCATCAAGCAGCCGTTGCGCTGTAGGCAGGATCTTTTTTAAAAAAATAAAAATTTAAGTATTAAATAGATGTTCAGTTTCTACAAAACACTGTTGTGGCCTACCTGCTGTGGCAGCTCACTGATGAGGTACTGAGCAAATTTCTGGAGTTGGTCTCTCTGTAGCCTGGACAAAGACTCTGAAACTGGGGCTCTCAGGCACACGGCAGAGGCCTAAAAGCATGACAGATACAAGCATCAAATCAAAGTTTAGCTCAGTATTTTGGCAATAATCTGTTCTTTCTTCTGTTCCTTAACCTTTTGGATTTACGTCAGACCATAAGAGCCAAGGTAGTTTGCAAAGAGAACAAGTTTTAGCTGCCTTTGGAGAATACAACTATCTCAACCAGCAGCATGAACAAGAGTGGCAGGTACACTGCCTCACAGATGATTCATAAAAACTAACCCCACAGCATATACAGTGATCCAAGTACACACAGAATTCCTCAAGTCGCACTTTGGTAATTTGGGAGACTCAAATCACAACACTTCAGGGTAACTAAGGTTTACATGAATAGGTCAGTGCATGTAAATGGCCAAATCATCTTGTCATAGACTTATCCAATCACAGAAGCCAAGTAAGGCCTGGCCTGGTTAGTACTTGGAAGAGAGACCGCTGGAAATTCCAGGTGCCACAGTGGGGCACAAGTGGCAAAAACTGCCATTATGTCCTTAGGCAAGACACTTCACCCAGATTGTCTAATATGAAAGTGGAGTGTGAGTGGTGGTCAGTCTGCCCCAGTGCAGCTGTGGCTACAAGAGTAGCTTTCCACCACCGAATATTGACCGAATGAATAATGCATGACATTGTAAAGCCCCCGGAAAGTCACTATATAAGACTAATGCATTATTATTATTATTATTATAGCAACAAAAATAACAGATATTTCACCCTATAGCTGGATTAGTGGATTAGCGTTCATGCAAAAAAGTAAAATTCTGCCTTTAATGTCATATGTACAGTTGAGTTTATCAGAATACTTTGATGAAGTCAGATCCAAGAGGATCAGCACAGTGGATTGCGAGACAGAGAGGTACTTACATTGTGAATCCTGAAGAGACACAGTGCTACCACATGGGCACACCACTTGGCTCCAGCACCACAGGTACAGCTGCAGGAAGTGATGCGGCAGCGGTCAAACATGACCGCCACATTATATGCTCCCTTCGACTGTCCGGTCTGGCTGGACACTACTGTTGCACTCAAATGGAAACCTGCCACATGAACAAATACAAATGCACTGTATTAATCTACATGGATTGAGATCTAATAAATATCATCATAGACAGGAAATATACTTTGTACAAAAAGTCAGACAACTGAGAAAAATCATAGACATAATAGATTTCAGTTTATGTTATGCAAGTATGTATGTTATGAACTTGCAATACCCACCTATCTGCAGAGGGTCTTTAACAGCTCTGATTCGGTAAAGCTGCTCTCCACGCTGGAATTCATCTGGACTCCCATTAGCCAGGCATGAGTACAGTCTAATACCAAAAACATTGTCAAACCCTCAGGCAATAGTAAACTCAGTAGATTACAACTGTCCAACCAGGTTGTTCTTTGCTCAAGTAGAATGAATGGGAATTCCAGAGACAACATGAACTGCCAGAGTTCTGTTTATTGGTCAACGCAGAACTTTGTGACAAAATGAAATACACATGTCTGTATCTAAAGTTGTGCACGTACCTGAAAAATTCATTTACAGTAATCCCTCGTTTATCGCGGGAGTTAGGTTCCAGAAATAACCCGCAATAAGAGAAATCTGCGAAGTAGGACAACTTTATATTTTACAATTATTCTACATGTTTTATTAAAGCCCCAGTGTGTAGGATTCGTGGCGCATAGATGGATGGTGTTATTGCACTTTCTGTTTTAGCTACGGCAGACCTCGAGGGATCCGCGCGCTGCGCGGTCCCGTTTTTTTTTTCTTTTCTCATGAAAACACACATTCCCGATCATGTACCATGACACTCTACACATCAAATGAAACCTTACAGTCTCCTCTTTTTGACTATGCAATTCATTTCCCTGCAAAACAATCACTCCCCGAGCACATGGGGCTTTTATACGGAAAAGCACAAAACGAGGTTAGCTTACCTTAGAATGCTTTGCACAGGTCAAACTCTGTATTTCACCATAAACTTGCTCTCAATTTGTCCGTAAGGATCCAGCGAATAAAATCCAGTAAAACAATTTAGTCCAAAACACGTGTTAGATCCATTACGAGTCTGATCCGGCAGCATGCTTGTGTTGTTTACCCAAAACCACGAGCCTTGCCGAAGGCGGAGCCCAAATGTCCTTCTGCGGCTCTCGTATTCAAAATGGCTGCCTCTATATGGGGAAGATCCCCCTTTTATGTGACTATATCTAAGTCCAAAAGAATACTTTGATTTCATGATGGAAGTGAAAAGGCTTGGAAAACAATGTATTTTTGAATGGGTATCTTCAATTTCAGTAATTAACGGGTAAAAATCTTACACACTGTCCCTTTAAGGCTGTAAATGCCTCACCAGACACATTATACGCTTTTCTCAAACTGGAATGAACCTTTTCTCACATTTCTCTCTTGTTTAAACACTCAAACTTTAATAGATTTTCAAATATATTTTTCAATAGAGAAAATATGCACCGCTGGTTCCTTGTTTTAGCGGTGCGCTGTGCCTGGCCCCACTTCTGCGTGTGTAAGCGCAAAGGAGGAAAGGAGAGCCTTTTCAATGAAAAAAAACACATTTTCACAGAAAATAAAACTAAACCACTGCTGTTTCAAAGGTCCAGAGGGTCGGGTAAAGGACTTCCGAGTCTAGAAACACTCGCATGTGCCTCCAGCCAAATAAAAAAACGCATTTCGCATTGCGTAGCTCCTCCGCAGTCCAAATTCTCTGGGCGTGATTTCCAGAGACAGGGGGTGGAGATCCAGACGATGGTGGAACTGCATTTGCATTTCTTTTTTCGATCTGACGTCAATAAGGTGCCTTGTCCAGAATCGCCCATTTGAGCTGTGTTTTTTTCAAACGCAGAAAAGGATCGCAAATGCTCAGTTTAGACATTTTGCAACTTTTAGTCATTGGGGGGGGCCTAAACCGAGTAGGGGAGCTCACATTAACGTTCAAAAACCTCAGAAAGTGAAAATTTCATGCCATGGGACCTTTAATAGTGAAGCGTGGGGGGAGACACGGCTCCGGAAGCCCCGCCAGATGCGCGAGGAGCGCAGAGACATGAGTCACTGGATCCGCAGGAAGCACCGCGCTCATTCAACGGCACTGCCATGTCCCGGGAAGTGACACGTGCACCCCTCATCGTGGTCGAATCCGTGACAGAGCAGCACGACCGGCGTGAGGCCGCGCGTACACTGGGGTACACCTGCGAGCATGAGATCAAACTGCGGCACCCGGACCGCGTCCTCAAAGCCCGAGCCACAAACCAGCCGCACGAAACCAGCGAAGAGCGGCACATGGTGGTTTAATCCTGGTTTAGACCTGGTCTAGTCCCGGTTTAGTCCAGGTCCAGACCTGGTCCAGTCCTGGTTTAGTCCACGTTTAGTCCTGGTCTAGTCCCGGTCTGGTCCTGGTCTAGTTCCAGTCTGGTCCTGGTCTAGTTCCAGTCTGGTCCTGGTCTAGTTCCAGTCTGGTCCTGGTCTAGTTCCAGTCTGGTCCTGGTCCCCCCCGCGTCCCCCATTTATCAATCGGCAAAGGTCTACAGTCTCTTAGCCAATCAGGACGCAGAACACAATGTTACACTATAAAAAAAAAAGTTACACTATAAAAAAAATAAAATCCGCGAAACAGCAAGGCCGCGAACAGTGAACTGCGATAGAGCGAGGGACCACTGTATCTGAATATTAAAGATGCAACAAAAGGGATTATGAGAGCTTGGTGCTAGTTTGATTTAAATACATGCTTTGTCCTTTTGAATTGGGCAATGTAGCTTTAAAAATATATATACCCTCCCCAAAACTTCTTTATTATCTACTGTAACAAGGAGGTCTTTAATTTATGAATGGCTCACCTGATGTCCTCTTCATTTTCAGGGAAGCTCCAGTAAGCGATGCGTAGCTGGAGTTGTTCAGGCACTGGAGGGTAGACCTTTTCCACTACTTCAAAAGGAATGTGGAAAGCAACCTGTTTGGCTGATAGCTCTACCAGTGGGATCACCAGACCATCTGGGACAGGGACACAGATGAGCAACAACAATGAAGTTTAGAGATTACCCAGGTCTATATCTAAAACAAGATGACCTCAAAAAGAATATGGAATAGGTTAAATAGGAAAAAATGCATTTTTTCATGTCCAAATGTAATGTATCATAGTACAAAAGTTGGTTATAATAATTACACAAATCATCCACACCTTTTATCTTGACAGTGGGGGAGTTGGGTCCCGCAGACTGTTTCCTCCAGCCTCTCCAGTTCTGACACAGGCTCTCCGCTTCGGAAATAAACGAACACAACGAGTCCTCCTCGAACCGGTCCGAGTCTTCGAAGGAGAACCTTTCCCCATCCTCCCACTCGGCGAACATCAGTTCCATTACATCCACTGCTGAAAGCCCCCACTGCGAGCTGCTGTGTTCAGTCTAAAGTGAAGAAAAGTCACCAACTCCAGGGCAGATTGGAGACTGGGGGAGGGGCCGCAACAACAAGCCAAACACAGCTGAGAGCTTAGCTGGACCCACAACTACATGTTAAACCCTCATCATCCATGAACACGCACATAGATGTACACGATACCTTTAAAGAAAACTCAAAAGGACATCCAAACACGCAGAAACCTCACTTCACCGTCCTAACGCCGAATGAGTACACTCTGAACAGAGGGGCCTGTATTTCTTTAGACTGGGTTCAACAGCTCTCGCCTTATCTGCTCCCCTCGGGAGAAAACAAGTCCAAATCAAACTCTGTTGCTCAGACAGTGCCACATACTACCGTCCCTTGTTCATCTCTCCATACTCCATAAATTATCAACATGCATTAAACAACAATTGTTAAGAAAACGTAAAACGTTTTCCCTTATGATTTCAATTCAATTAGCAATTTAGCCTGAAAGCTAATAGATAACGGGCTAACTTACATAAAGACAGCTGCTGTCATTCACCGTGAATTATAGTTGTGAGGTACAATGTGCTCGACAAGCGTTCAAATGCTGTTGTTTTCAGTGGAAGTTGTATAGTAGCTGGTCCTCTTGGTCGTGATGTCTTAGCGACGATAAAGACTAGCACCAAAGCTAACTCCACAGAGGCTGAAACTAGCCTGCGATAGGCGTTTGTTTACATCAGAAACACTTTGATGTCGATCCGCGACAGGTTTACGAACATTGTCCTTCTCCAGAACTGCAACAGTTATACCATTGCAAAAGCAGCATCCAATCATACTGAGATAATGATCATCCAAACTGTGTTTTCCGATCTTTAAATGATTACTTGAGGTTGTGGTGCCGTTTGCAGACTAATCCGCGGCTCCGCCTGCCTTGCCCTCGCAGTGTCACTCCATATCGCCGTCCTCAAAGCTCCACAGACAACGAGCAGAACCCCGAGAGCATTTTTGCTGTCTTTGTAATGTCTATCGGGTTCGGTAGGGTCGTTATCAGTCTGCCGGGGAAAGATGGCTTACCTTCCCCGTCGCTCCTCCTCAATCAGCTGATCATGACTTCCGGTAGCTGACACGGCGCGCTCCCGTGCGCGCACGGAGATGCCCACAGCCTGGTAACAAGTGGCACCTCTCTGTGGCACCTCTCTTATTGGCCACAGGACAAGCATGACAAAAGAGGCTACAACTATCATATGCACCAAGGCCAACTGCCCACGCTTCTTTTGAATTAGAAAGGCGAGATATCCTTTAAGTTTATTCCGCAGGGCTATCCAATAACCTTGCAGCCTATTTATGACAATATAATTCAGTATAAACGTTCTTTGTAATGAATTATTGTTTTTGAATGAGGATTGTGGACATCAGTATTATTAAAACAAGACATTGAAATAACAACAATTGACAATAGTAGTAAATTGATTTATCCTGAATGTCAGACAAAGGTATGCCTACAAGATAAAAAGTGAAAAAATAACAACATGTAATATAAATAATAACTTAAGTTATTAAGATAAAGTGCAGTATATTCAGTCATTAATACAGACACAAAATCTTAATGCAAGACAGGTAGGCCTACACCAGTTCAATGTCGGTACTTATAAATATTCAATATCTATATACAGTATAAAAAATACAAGTGCCTGAAGTCCACTCCAGTTTATACCACCCAAAGCTCTTTACATTAGTCCATTATTTATTCATTCCTCTAGCTCAGGGGTCTTCAACGTTTTTCAGGCCAGGGACCCCCAAACAGATGGCGAACTGGGCCAGGGACCCCCTACTATATATACGGCATAGAATTATGTTTCATATTAAATTGAGCTTAGTGTCATGTATAAACATTGCTACTCTGTTATGGTACATCCAATACAAGGAAATAACACACAGGTTAATACTGTATTTTACACTATAAAATATAAAATTATATTATTTTAAAGTGAAATCAAAAGATTTCGCGACCCCCCTGCAGTAGCTCTGCGACCCCCCTAGGGGTCGCGACCCCCCTGTTGAAGACCTCTGCTCTAGCTTAATGATGAGCTACTGGCATAGACATGGCTTATCTTCAGACCATGATTTAAGGCTTGTTGGTAACCTTATCAATCCATCGCAAAAACCTACTCACTCGGGTGTATACCCCAGGAAAAGCAGGATTCCCACAGCCATGCCCCCATGAGATGACTCCAGTGAGAACCCAGTGTCCCCCCTCGTGCTGACAAACCAAAGGCCCCCCACTGTCCCCCTGACAACTGTCCACACGCCGTTGTTCAGACAGGCTGCCCGCACACATCATCCGGCTGGTGAAACGGGCCCCATAGCGCTTTTTGCACTTCCAAGAAGGAAGGAGGGGAACCCAGGCCTGCTTCAGAGTCGGAGAGTACTCAGAGTCTGCAAGAACACAATAAACACACAAGGTGAATATGCAATGTCAATTTTCCACAAGACCTAACAAGTGAATAATTCTCTTCTCAAATTATGAATGATATTTCCACATTATCATGCATGTACCAGTGTCACTGTCTCCCTTGCTAGAAAAAACAAACTTCTAAAATAGGTTTAAAAAAAAAAACTTTCAATTTAGTCTATATCTTATGTGTTATCAAATATGTGTACATGCTGGCGATTACATTTTCCTCTTTAAATTGAAAAATTGGAAAACCATCAACCAACTACATTGTAATATTATGATAATTTGAAAAGCACCTTGTTACTATGTCTAACAACAACCAAAGCAGGGTCAAATGTCAGAGACTTTGTTGTCCATTTTTGTTGTCCATATACTACACTGTCCATAACCATAGTCATGGACAGATCAATATAAATAATAGTGTTAAAGCCTCTTAAAGCCACCATAAAAGCATGTTTTGTTTTGTTTTTTTTGGTTGTGTTCATTTCACTGAAAAATTTACTGCACAGAATTGCATCTCCACAAACATGACTCTTTGTTTGGCCAGAAAGCAGGCATCCTCCTGCTTTTTAGGAAAATGTTCCTCTTCCTCAGTATGGCATAAAACATTCAATTACATAGGCTATATATTCATATTCTAATAAAATGGTTAGATTTAGGACCTATTTTAATCCTTACTTAACTTGCATATTTCTGATATATTTTTTCAACTGCTGTTTTGTATTTGCTGTTGCAACATTAAACAAACCAGAGAGCACCAAAGTTAAGCTCACAGTTGCTGAGAGCGGGAACAGCTTTACCATAAGTATTATATGCAATCAAGCACAACGCTACCTGTGAATCCCCAGCCAGTGATGATACAGGATGCAGATCTCTTGTCCCTCTTATCCTGGCTGTTTTCTGGCAAACACACAGCACTAGTGTGAGGGTTGAACGCTACACAGCTGCCCTCAATGCCTTTGAGTCGCACAAGAGCAATGTCATAGTCCCAGGCTTGGCTGTGGTACTTCCTGTGGATGACGATGCGTTCAGGGCTTAGGGTGCGCTCAAAGTCGTCCTGTTCCTGAGTGTGATAGTCACCAAGGCGTAACAAATACCGACTGGGGTCCGTGCCAAACCTGCCACCAAAAAACAACTGTATCAGAAACCCACAGGGTCCCTCTGTAAGGAGCCTTCATCATTGTATGACTTAACTTTGGCAGTAATGAGTAAAGATTTTTATAAAACCATGAATTATTCGTTAACAAACTTCTTTTTCTTTTTAATAATTGGGGAAAATAAGTGGCTCTTTTATTATGTTAAGTAACACAATTACAAGAAAACATTTTTCTATTGGAGCTATCCAAGGACATTTTATATCACAAAACATTTCACCCCAAAGCTTCAATAAAAAATAAATAAATTAAGAAATGTATAGTTTTTTTTATTTTTTATTATTATTGTATTTACTTATTTCACTTACATAGCAACTGGCCCAGAGACAATTCTATGTTTTGTTTATGGAGTATTCAGTGTGTTTAATATGAAGATGCTAACTGCTGTGATATTACTGTACAGTGAACCCTCGCTCTTATCGCGGTTCACTGTTCGCGGCCTCGCTGTTTCGCGGATTTTTTTTTCAATTTTAAAATTTAAAAAAAAAAATTTTTTTATAGTGTAACTTTTTTTTTTACAGTGTAACATTGTGTCCTGCGTCCTGATTGGCTAAGAGACTAGACCAGGACTAAACCAGGTCTAAACCAGGACTAAACCAGGTCTAAACCTGGACTAAACCAGGTCTAGACCTGGACTAAACCAGGTCTAGACCAGGGATGGTCACGCAGGGTGGTAGGGACCAGTGTTGTATAGTAATGAAGTAATAATACTTCACTACTGTACTTAAGTACATTTTGGGAGACTTTGTACTTTACTTGAGTTTAAAAAAAAATGAAAACTTTTACTTTTACTTCACTACATTTCTGAATTTAATTGCATACTTTTACTCCACTACATTTTCAATGTGCCGTTTAGTTACTTGTTACGAAAAAAACCTCTACTGACTGAAGGAAGTCAGGACGTGCCTGGGCTTGTTCGCTACTTGCGCATGACAATCAGCCTACACCTGTTGGTTTCATGCAGCTCGTTTAATCAATCAACATCCCTGATGGAAGAGGAGACAGCATCCACGTCGGCTACAAATGAAGGGGGACCTGACGATGAGCCTCCCTGGCCATACTTAAACACAATGTTCTCTTACGCTGATATGAAGGATTCGTCCTATCGAATGAAGTGCCTCTTGTGCCTTCCAAGAAACGTGGAAAACCTATCTTACAGAAACTCCCCGTCCAACCTCAAGAAACACATCGAGGTAAGTTCTAGGAAATTGTTAGCGTCTATATTCCAATTTCAGTAACCATAGCATGGACATTCTAGACACCGTTGTGAAACATTGAGCATAACATGTAGAAATTAACTTTGTGTGACATTGTTTCGGTTACACAAAGCGTATTTGACGATGTTGGAGCTAACAGGCTACCTAGCTTTTTCGGCTCAAGGGAAGGCATAGCTGTAGGCATGAGAATGAGAAAGAGCACACAAGTTCAAAAGGACAAAAAATAACATTAACATGTGCCTACTTTTAAAAATGTAAACAAGCACTGTGTGTTTGTGCTATCTAAGTAACAAAGCGAGGGTTAGCTTCAGACTGCCTTTGCTTCATACTTTTACTTGTACTTTTAATTACATTACTTGAGTACATTTATTTTTACATTACTTGTCATACTTAAGTACAAAAAGTTCCAGATACTTTAAGACTTTTACTCAAGTAACATTTCAGTCAGTGACTTCGACTTTTACCAAAGTCATTTTTGGGAGGGGTACCTATACTTTTACTTGAGTTTGATTTCCCAGTACTTTATACAACACTGGTAGGGACAGAGTCTCTGATGTCCTTCACGAGAGCGCCTGGGTGACAGGAGGTGTGGCCTTTGTTTACTTGCACGAGCCGGACCATGGAAGAGCCAAGAATCAACAGGGACGAGCCACATTCGAGGGAGCCGCAGCGGGGGAGGACACTCGCGCGCAGAGAGGAGACAGTGGGTCTTCCCCGCTCACGCCTAGCGGACGAACCCGACCCCGTCCTAGAGAGCAGTGGAGTATTGGCGACGCACTGATAGCCATGCCCCGAACTCCGGGGCGGATTTTGGAGCCGGGGTGAAATGCAACCAACCCTTGTGAGCGCAGGTTAGTGGGGGAAAATCCTCATGGTAGAGCTGATCGGGGCTTTAGACCTAGCCCCTCGCTGAAGTGTTCGTACCTGGTCGGGCTGGTGCTCAGAGGCGTCTGTTAGCGGTCCGGCACTGTTAGCAGTGGCTTGAGTCTTGCCCAAAATGATATCCAGGTCGCTTTCCACTCGACTTTCGCACATGGCATGGATATGTTGTTCCAAAACAAACACGTGTCCGCGCGCACGTGTCAGCGCGTACGTGCCCCCCCCCCCCCCCACGCTTCACTATTAATACATTTTGTTGTAAATCTACGAAGGTTTGAGTGTTTAAACTAGAGAGAAATGTGAGAAAATGTTAATACCAGTCTGAGAAAAGTGTATAATGTGTGTGGTGAGGCGTTTACAGCCTTAAAACATGTGTAATAATTGTAAAATATAAAGTTGTCCTACTTCGCGGATTTCACGTATTGCGGGTTATTTCTGGAACCTAACCCCTGCGATAAACGAGGGATTACTGTATTATTGTTGTTTTTTCTATTATTTTTGTCAAGAGTCCACATCAAGAGGGTTCTTAGATATGTGCTGTGTTACCTTTTGAAGCAGTGGGCAGCAGAAAGGGCCCAGCATGAGTTAATAAGGGAGGCCCCACACAGAGGATGATTCCTTTTAGACTGGGACCTGAGCCACAGTGAGACCTGCCATGGCCATTCACCCCTGCGAAAAAGCACTGCTGAATATATATGGATATTTATTTGAACATGACAGTTACACTAATTACAGCAATAACAGAAGTAACAACAAAAATGGTTTACTTTAAATGAGAATAAATGCATACACAAGCATATGTTATAGCAAATAGGTAGTATCAGTATCAACACCTATACCAATACCAAGTATCTAATTTAGATTCTGGTTTGAGCATTGATTAGTACCTGGGCATCGATATATTTGACAGCTCTATGCAAGAGTGTAGAAAACCCAAAGACTGGATTGTGTTCAAGGGACCTCTAAATGTGATGCATGTTCATTTGAAGTCATATTCAAGAGTTTGAAACACCCCTAATGAACAATGGGGTCTTTGTGAGTCACTCATCTGATCATCTCATAATATTTTGAACCCTAGGGCCTTTGACAAACCCTCAAGTAATATAAGTACATATGAAATGCTGTTTTATTCAGCCTGTACATGAATTAAACAGAAAATGGTATCTAAATTAAGCTAAGTAACATATGCCACAGAGAAAGAATAAATGAGATAAAATGTCACATTCTATCTGATAAGGTGCTTTTACCTGAGGGACTTGGCACCCCCAATAATGCGTCGAAGGCGCCGTTTCTTGCTGAGACTCTGACCACACTTGTGAAGCAACATGTTGCTGTCTGGAAATGGCTCCAGAGTGTATTGGCAAATGACCCCAGCATCCTCACTGTGGCGACAGTTGTGCCCCTCTTGATCTTCAGATTGACACTGTAACAGTGATGTCTCCAGCCCTGAGCATCGGACATTATCCAAGTGGATAGGACCTTGGCCTGGTCCAAAGTACGCCATGGACCGAGCCTTAGCCGTACCCCTGGATAGGAAAGATAAAGAAAAATCATATTAGCATAACATGCATGAAACTTGAGTTTCTCTTGTTTCCCCTGTGTGACAGATGTGGACGTGCATTAGTCCTGTGTACTCCACTGCGGTGCATCAGGGTGGCACTGTGGGTGTGGCTTATACTCATCTGCTCTGTTGGAATGACGATGAAATTGATTTTAAGTTTACTTTTTACAAAATAGATTGAACTGAATTGTAATACCTTTTTTGGTTCTATTCATCTATCCCTCTTGACTATACCAATCTGAAGTACTCCTGCTAAGCTTTTGGATCTTCCATAATACTCACTTAAAACCCAGCTGTCTGCATACCACAGTAGCACTGATGTCGTCCCATCCATCGTCACATACAGTGCCCCACTGGCCATTCATAAACACCTCGACTCTACCCTCCTTTGGGCTCTCGCCAGCCACAAGCCGCACCAGAGGGCCTGCAAGAAAATGGCACAATGTTACTCAAAACTAAATAATTATATTTTATAATTATAATTTTGTTAAATTTTTGTGTGTGTTTGTTTCTTCATACATGTGTCCTGCAGCATTTTGTACTGTATTCTGTATCTAAAAACAAAAAACATGTTTGACTGTTAAAAGTTTGCGTACATACTGGCCAGGGTTGGATTGTAGGTGGCAGGACTATGGGTACCAGGGAGCCTTTGACAATGCACTGCTACGTCTTCACTGTGCGTGCAGTCATGTTGGCCCAGGTCAGAGTGGGAGCACTCCAACAGGCTGTGCTCTGTGCCTTTACACTCCACCTCGTCCAGAAGGATCAGCCCACCACTCTCTTCATATGATCCCTCTGGTGCCCCCTCCACTACACCACTGGAGACAACAAGCACTAGTAAGAATAAATCCACAACATACAGTTTCATACAAAGAGTTAAGCATCATTTCACAGGTAGAAGCAGAACAATGTAGGTTGGTAATATGCTGAGAGATCTGTTACACATTTAAATGTCCCATATTTGCACAAAATTGACTCTAGTGAGCTTTTAGCCATGTTATAATGTTGCTAGTGCTGTCAGGCGATTAAAAAAAATCGAATTATTTACAGGATTTGTAATTAATTAATCTAATTAATCGCATTTTAATCAAAAGAGAGAGAGAGAGAGAACCCAAATTCTGGGAGCGTGGTTTGTTGAAGTGGAATGGAACTTGCCCAGATGTGTTTAGCGTTCAAATGATCCTTCAGACTGGAGCAGTTTCGGTGATCGGAAAATTATTTTTTACAAAAGCTACAAATCACCGCATTCTTGTTGATAGTCCGGTCTTCGTTCTTTTTCTAAATAAACTTGTCGTTCAAAGGCTATAGCAATGATTTGCTCGCCTCGCCCCCCTGAGTCGAGTCCATGTTAGTTTCCACCAGACTTTATTTGATTAGCGATGTCATTCAGGTCATTCATACAGGTTATTCAATGGGCCAAATTTAAAATGCGAGCTCATTGAATTGCCACTCATAATTAATTGCGTTATTTTTATAATGCGTTAATTTGCAGTGTAATTAATCTAATTAAAGCATTAAACTGACAGCCCTCAAAAACATATTCAGAGTTGTGTTGTGTTTTGTTTCATTTACACGTTTGAGTAATCCTGGTTTATTAGTCTGTCTACATCCCCAAAGCTCAAAATGTTCTGTTCCACCTTGTGATGTCTTGTAGTAGTAGTTTTGAAGTAAACAGCTAACTTTTGCCTTTAGTTCAGTAGACTGGCAATTTCAGGGTTGAAATTAACCAAATGATTCTACTGAAGGTGTATGGAGTTTAAAAAAACAGTGGATCACATCCTGTATTACCATATGACATCACAAGGTGGAACAGTGTTTTCCATTTGAGAGAACAGCCTAAATATGCAGGGTTTGTGTGTTAAACATGTGTGGATGAAACAAAACACAACACCACCAGGTATGTTTTTGATGAGAAAACAACATTATAACAATCAGAAAATAGTGTAATATGGGCCCTTAAATCTAGAACCACCAGATCCAACCAATTTAAGTGCACAAAAACCTGATATAAGACTGAATGTAAAAGACAGAATCAGGTGAGAAACTAGCATGCACCTTGCTTTGTGTGTTGATTTACCTAAAACCCAGCTGTCTACACACCACCTGTGTATTCAGCTCCGTCCAGTTATCATCACACACTGTTCCCCAGTGTCCGCCAGAGTAGATCTCTATACGACCCTCCCATGGTCCATCTGTCCCCACCAGACGAACATCACCGTCTGCATCAATAAAAATGTACATGCATGTTCAGTTATCATTCAATGCAATATTTATATTTTACAGTACATTTTTCCCTCTATGTTTGTCAAATGTGTCAACATTTAGTAAGCGTGATATTTCAAACCCCACATTTCCTCCACCTCAATCTAACCTATTGCAAAATGTATTATATTTTATTATTGTAGCCTTGTGCTGGTTCCAAACCTACATAACACATTTATGTACCTGTGTAGGGGTTACAGGACACTCCGGCGTCTCGTGTATGCTCACAGTTGTGTGGCCCCCACCTGCTCTGAGGACACTGCTCCAGTGCCAACTCATTCCCAGTGCACCGAACACCAGCAAGGTAAACTGGATCCAAGCCCTGGCCAAAATGGGCTCCCATCCATGCTTTTCCCACACCCCTTGCCACCAGGAAAGACAGAGAAGTTGCCAATATCAATGTGTATGTACGATTTTACACCACTGAAAGCTCTTACCCAATGCCTAGCTGCCTGCACACCACCTCAGCATCAGTATCATCCCACTCATCATCACAGACTGTGCCCCACAGCCCATCATGGTACACCTCCACTCGCCCCTGGAAATGCTCCTGTCCACCAACTAGTCTCACAGGGAGGCTATCTGAGAGATACACGAGAACCACACACAGCACAGACAGAGCTCACTTCAGTGTCTGATATTATAGTACAAGGAACAACACACAGCACACAACAACACACAATTAGTTTAGTTTTGTGTTGTTAGGCAAAACATTTGTCTCTAGTAGGAATGTGGTGTGTGAGTGGTGGTGTTCATAGGTCTGATGTTGCAGATTGGGAGTCTCACTTCTGTTTTGATTTTTAAAAAAATTAATCCAAACCCTATGATTCTTTCAACTGAAAATAACGTCTTTAGAGTTGAATAATGGTGCTACTATAAGGGTTTGTGAAAAAGTCATTTAACTTAATTTATTTGTGATGATAGAAAAGACTCTGAACTGACGCTAAGTCATTTTGGAAGACCAGGCAAAAATTATGAAGTTTTATTTGACTATTGACACACTGGTCCCATTAATGCTGTGTTAGTACAAACATGGTAAAAATGTAGGCCTATTTCTGTTACCTTCAGGCTCAGCACAAGTCATCATTGCATAGTTGCCATGGCTACAGTCGCCTGAGACAAATTTCTGACTCTGACACTCCACCAAGGATCTCTCATTACCATGGCAACCTAGACGCTCATAGTGCAGGATGGAGCTCAGGCCAAAAGAGGGGTGAAATAGGGCCTTTCCAAACTCACTGCAAAGAAAAGTTACATAAAAAACTGGACAGACTGTCTCATTTACACAGCCCATGGATTACTTGGTTATAAAATGTGTTCTCCCTCCAGAATGCTATCAACATCAGGAATGGTACTCGGAAGCATTGTATTGTACTGTATTGTTTAAAAGTTAGGCAGTTTTTGTGTCAAGTTGTACTCCTCACCCAAGCCCCAGCTGTCTACAGACCACACTAGCATCACGATCAGTCCAGTGTGTGTCACACACTGCCCCCCATTGGCCACTGAAATAGACCTCCAGACGGCCACTGTTACTGGAGGGACCTCCCACAAGCCGAGCGGCTCCTGGCACAAGAGAAATAAACCATTTGTAGATTTCACTTAATTATACTGGACAAAAGTGCAGCATGTGTTCATGTGTGTTTAGTCAGTTTAGTAATAGGAGTTTCACCGTAGTTGCAGTCACAGTAGGCCCAGCTGATGGCGCCAGACTTCTGACGATAAAAGCACCAGGGCCTCTGCTCTCTGTCTGGATTCCTGCAGTGTGTGTGCTCTCCCAGGCCGCCCTCTGGATACTGCTGCATGTAATCGGGAAAATCTGTCCAGTGAAGGCAGGGCACACCAGCCTCTGTAACTGATACAGACCCAGTGTAGAAGCCCTGAGGATTGAGGCTGCCCGAGCATGACTGCACATCTGTAAAAAAAAAAAAAGCAGAGACTAAACACCACATAACTTCAGCACCCTTCTCTCATATCAGTAAGCTGAGAAGGACAAATTTGCTCTATATTATTAATAAATTGGTTGTTGCATTCTAGCTATCACTATCTAAATAAATAGTTAGTATCACATAATCTTGAGGCTAATTTAAATTCACATTTATAATAAGGTTTTTTTCTTACCTTTTATATTTGTTATTTATTTATTTTTGTAAAATTCCAACCATGATTTATGTATTTTATTTATTGATAAAAGGAGAAGTTCAATTTGTCAACTGGACAAAGTTTGTTTGGTTGAAAACGTTTCGCCGCTCATCCGAGAGGCTTCGTCAGCATCAAAGGTGCCACGCCAGTATTAGTAACAGTTACATAGATGGAGGATATAGTATAGTATATACAGCATACAGAGGATATAGTATACAACGAATGAGTCTGTTGAGTTCATATTCATACCTGCCCAGTGCACTGTGTTCTGGTCACCAGTGCTCTTCACCTGGGAAGAAAACACGTAACACTAAAATATTCTGTCTGCAGACAAAACGTTAATAACGCCTCATGCTGTTGGGTAAATTTATGTTGTCCACTGTAGACAAAAATGACTAATGGATCCAAAACTGATAGGAGCACAAGCTCCTCCTAAATTAAATATACTGTATAGTTATTATCAGTGAACTTAAGACTCAAACAATTACGTGATTATGATCTTCAGATAAAGCTAGGGCCAAAAACTTGGCTAAAGTCCAATCAAACAAGTGAAAGACTGAATGAACCCAAGCAAATGAATAGTTATGTGGACAAAGTATAGACTGTATATGCAGATACAGTTTGTATCTCATATTTCTATACCACATATTTTGAAAAATATTCATGTTACAAGTCAAGAATGTCTATCCACAGATTTTGTCACATTTCGTTACAATCACAATATTTTGTATTAGGCAGTCTCCCATGCAGTTTTAAAATAATTTTTATGCATGTTGAAACTTTTCCCAACTAGCTCTCATATTTTACTGTCAGGAGTTAAGAGTTAAATACACTTTTCTTGGTGCGGGTTTAGATAGACTCTTTATGATGTAATGTAAATGGGGCATGCACGTTGATGTTGCATGCTTGTCTCCATGAAGATACTGCCATGCTATGGAACATTACACGCTAATGCAATATTTAACAGTGTCCACAACCTTCTTCCCGTATTGGTTTGCTTCTCTAATAAAATGTAAAAATGAAAAATGTTTATATTTTTACACCAAATGTGGTAACAAATGTTGCAGAAGACCTTCCAGAGGAAATACTCTGAGGGAATGAACCATTTCATCATCGATCAAAACAATGTGAGAATGAGGCCTTTCCTGTTGTGTTCACCTGGTTCTCCTTGGATGCTGCTGTGATGCTCCAGGATACAGAGGAGGGACACTTCTGGCTCTTCCTCTCCACAAACTGCCCTGACACAGATCTGCTGAACCTACCTGACCAGTCCTCCTGCTAAACTGCACTAAGAAGTAAAATTTCCCTCTGGGTCGCTCATATATGCAAAAGTATAAAAGTAGGATATGTTGTGAAGGATATATTCTGTGGATTTAGCTAAATAGGCCTATATTTTTTGCGTCACAACTTCTCAAAATCCAAAATGAAGATTTTGCATTCAGATACACATAAGTGTGTCTACAAATTGCCTATTAAAACAAATGAGTTATGTTTCCTGACCAGACTCTGATGATGCTGAATAGGCTGGTACTTCCCAAAATAACACATGATATTCAGTGTGACTATACCACAATCTTTCTATTAAAATCACATGTTCCGATACACTTTTGCCTCAGTTGCCTCCATATTTATGTTGATAACAAAGTGATTGAATGGCAGTGTGTAGGAAAAAAATATCTTCTTGGGCGGAATTACTATAAGGAAATAGAGATATAGAAAAAGTTATAAGATAACACTTGAGGCCGGCGTTATTAGCTACCAAGCAGCAATTCAGAACTCTGCCAAGACGAATCTAAATCTGGAGCAATGGAGCACATGACAAACCCAGCTCTTGTTAGGCGCGCAAGACCAAATGCTTTAGTCTGCGTGGAAACCCTCTTACCTCCGCGCGCACGCTCACGAGCAACAGGAGACAACACCAGAGCGCATAGATCCACATAAATACGGCTCGGGTCTGCTCCATAGTGCTGTGGGAACCATCTCATCCGAGTCCCGACGGTCGCGCACCAACCATGTTCCCGCAAAGCTCCTTTGCACAAGCGTCCGCTGAGGAGCTAAAATAAAAATGACGCGCGGCTGGCGAATCCCTCACACCCATGCGTCAAACAAACTTTAACCTCCTTACGTCTAAAGGTGAAATTACTTGTTCATTCGATCTGTAAAATCACGTTTTACTTAAAGGGCCCATATTATGCTATTTTTTTTTATTTGTATTTATTTATTTAAAACTATGTTATGATGTTTCCTCATCACAAACATACATGGAGTTGTGTTTTGCTTCTTTCACACATGTTTAAGACACACACCCTTCATATCTAGACTGATTCAATCACTTTTCAGCACAGGAACTGCCATTCTCTACTAAACAAAAGGTAAAAGGTAGCTGTTAATTTGAAAACTATAAATTCATGACATCACAAGGTGTAACAGAGCATTTTGACCTTACGGATGTAGGCAGACTAATAATAAAGGATTACACTAACATCTGTGAATGAAACAACACACAACTCCAGTGTTGTGGTTTTTTATGCAATAACAGCATTATAACAGGCTGAAAGAAACCCACAAGAGTACATTTTGTGCAATAAAGGACCTTAAAAAAAAGAAGAAAATAGGCAAATCTATATCAGCATGCAATGAGCCCTTCAGTGATAAGCAAATAACCATGAAACGTCACTGCAATACAGGACTATTAACTAGAAAATCAACACTGATGATGCGTGAAAAGTCCCTCAGTCGTCCAGGTAGAATCCATGATCAAAGGAGAAGTTCAATTTGTCAACTGGACAAAGTTTGTTTGGTTGAAAACGTTTCGCCGCTCATCAGAGAGGCTTCATCAGCTCTGGCCCTCATGCTGGTTCGACCCTGTTTATATCTAGCTGCAAGGGAGGAGCTAGCTTCCCTGAACAAAGCTCTGACCTATCCCCGCTACTCTCTTTTGTTTTACGAATTCCTCTGGCGTCTTGTATTAGCATATCTATCAGCCCGCTCACTACACTGAAACAGCTCTGAAACCATCAGCTAATCCGTCTCTTTGTATTTCAAATTTCTCTGGCGTCCAATTCCCTATTCAAGACAACGACCCTCTCCACCCCTCTGCAATGGCTTGTCTGTCCTAATGATTCTTTGTTTGAGAATCGAATTATAGATGGGAGACAAGTTGTGTCTATAATTCGATTCTCAAACAAAGAATCATTAGGACAGACAAGCCATTGCAGAGGGGTGGAGAGGGTCGTTGTCTTGAATAGGGAATTGGACGCCAGAGAAATTTGAAATACAAATAGACAGATTAGCTGATGGTTTCAGAGTTGTTTCAGTGTAGTGAGCGGGATGATATGCTAATACAAGACGCCAGAGGAATTCGTAAAACAAAAGAGTAGCGGGGATAGGTCAGAGCTTTGTTCAGGGAAGCTAGCTCCTCCCTTGCAGCTAGATATAAACAGGGTCGAACCAGCATGAGGGCCAGAGCTGACGAAGCCTCTCGGACGAGCGGCGAAACGTTTTCAACCAAACAAACTTTGTCCAGTTGACAAATTGAACTTCTCCTTTGAACACTGATAATGAACTAGTCTCCAGTAGTATATTTTTTATTTGGGAAGTTCCAATCCATATCAACACAACATTCACAACCAATTTAATATATTTAATTTGCAGTCTGAAACCATGTGAGCATTCTGCAAACAATCATTTCAGATGTCTACATGTAGTTGAAGCTCTTCAGATTCCTGGTCATTCCCGAAGTCAGGACACACACTCACGGAGAGGCGTCTTTTCAGTACTACGGCCCTCGTCTATGGAACTGCCTGCTGGAGGACCTCAGGGCTGCAGAGAACGTTCATGTTTTTAAGAGTGGGCTCAAGACTCACCTGTTTAGGTTGGCCTTTGATGTCTGTTTGCTTGTCTTTTATTTGTTCTTTTGTTTGCTTGTATATCTGTTTCTTGTTTGTTCGTCTGCTTGTTTGTCTGTTTTTGTTTTTTTGTTGCTGTTGCAGGGCTCTCAAGGCTCACGCATTGAGAGTGTGACACACGCAATTCGACGTATTCACACGCGCACACGCCACACATGGCATTTCTCACGCTGATTTGTTTTTTGTTTTTTGTTTTGTGCCCAGAAAATCGGTCTGTGTGGCTTAGTTTATGCAGGCTCCGCTCGTTTTCAGCATCCCCCCCTCCCCCTGCTCCGGGGGAGCAGGGGGAGGGGGGGGACGGCCGTGCGGTCCGAGCGGAGGCCGGTGACGCGCCGTCCCCCGGGCACGTCCTGAGCCTCAGTCCCGGTGCCACGTCTCCTCTGAGACGCACCGACTCCGGTCCCGGTGTCTCCGTCTGTGCGTAACGTGTCCCCCCCGACGGCTTACGCGCGGAATACGCGCGGCCCAGAGCCGAACTGCCCGCGGTTCGCCGCGGGCCCGGTTAAAAATGTCCCGCTCCCCCCGCCCCGGTCCCTCCTCCCCGCCCCTCTCAGCGCGCACTGACAAAGTGCGGTAATGATAAAACAAACTGAGAACCATCAGGTAATAACTTCATTTATATAACTCTCATTAGTTGCTTTGTAGTTTAAGTTTGCTCTTTAGACAAACAGGGCTCTCAGCACGGATTTCGACGTGTTCACACGCGCACACGGCATTTCTCACGCAATTCAAGCCCCAAAAATTGTTCACTCGCACCCCCCCCCCCCCCCTCGGAAATTACAGTCACACGCACGACCCCGCTCAAAACTTGAGAGCCCTGCTGTTGTTGTTGTTTTTGTTGTTGTTGCTTTTGTTGCTGCTGTTGTTGCTTTTGTTGTTGCTGTTCCTGTTGTTGCTGCTGCTGCTGTTGTTGCTGTAACTGTTGTTGCTGTTCCTGTTGTTGTTGTTCCTGTTGTTGCTGTTGTTTTTGTTGTTGCTGTCGTTGTTGCTGTCACCGTTGTTGCTGTTGTTGTTGCTATTGTTGTTGCTATTGCTGTTGTTGTTGTTGCTGCTGCTGCTGTTGTTGTTGCTGTTCCTGTTGTTGCTGCTGTTGTTCCTGTTGTTGCTGCTGCTGTTGTTGCTGTTCCTGTTGTTTTTGTTGTTGCTGTCGTTGTTGCTGTCACCGTTGTTGCTATTGTTGTTGCTATTGCTGTTGTTCTTGTTGCTGTTGTTCTTGTTGTTGCTGCTGTTGTTGCTGCTGTTCCTGTTGCTGCTGTTGTTGTTGCTGCTGTTCCTGTTGCTGCTGTTGTTGCTGCTGTTGTTACTGTTGTTGTTGCTGTTTCTGTCGTTGTTGCTGCTGCTGTTGTTGTTGCTGCTGTTGTTGCTACTGTTGTTGTTGCTGCTGTTCCTGTTGTTGCTGTTTTTGTTGTTGCTGTTTTTGTTTGTTTTTTTTCCTGGCGGCACGGTGGCTGAGTGGCTAGCACTCATGCTTCACAGCAAGAAGGTTCGGGTTGCCCGGGCCTTTCTGTGTGGAGACTGCATGTTCTCCCCGTGTCTGGGTGGGTTTCCTCCGGGTACTCCGGTTTCCCCCACCAACCTAAACATGCGCCATAGGTAAAATCCTCCAGCTTAGGGCCTGACCAAAGCCTAAATAACAAAACAAAATCATGGGGATGGTCCCCGGGTCAAATATAGAAACAACTTCTCCTGTGCGAGATCAATAAAGGTCAATCTTCTAATCCTTGACCACTGTAGGGCGCTTTGTGTTACAATTTTGTATGAAAAGCGCCTTATAAATATTGTTTGATTGATTCAAATTATGCTGTATTACACATCCATAACTACCACTACTGATGCTGTATGCCGGGTGCAGGGCTGGGGCAGTTCTGGACACTGGGGAGGAAGTGAATCCAGGAGGGAAATGTTTGTGTTAATGATGGACACACAAACAGTAACTCAGTGCAAACACTAACTACTTCCTGTGGCCTAGACAAAACATGAAAGTACCTCTGCACGGAAATGTCATTATGCCCATGTCAACACTTCAGCAAGACAGACTGTAAATAAGGCTTTACTAAGCTGTATGACAAAAATGGACCACAACACAACCAGGGGTCTGTTTCACAAAAGAGATGTGACTAAATGTGTTTCCAAGTTGAGTTGGAAGAAGGCTGAAAGTTTATATAGACTTAAAAAGGAGAAAATGTTATCAGATTATATTCCAATTTCACATTTAAAAAAAAGACATTAACAAAAAAAAAAATCAAACATTCTGGCTACCATGATTTATATTATACTCTCATTTTACGAAAAATATATTAATTACTTTTTATTAATGTTTAAATTCTTCAATACTTGAGGGCCAAAAAAGATGTTTTCACCTGTTTTACATTCACATTGTAACAACAGTTAGTATATCAAATAGCAAAACATAATTTATTCATGAGCATTTAATATACATTTCAAACAGATATTTTCAAAGGTTCGTCCACAACCAGTTTCCAGGACAAGTCCGTGTTGTGATGTTGATATAATAAAAGGAAAAGGTCATATCTCAGTTCTGCGATTGGGAAATCTCTTGAGCAGTGTTGTGGCTTGTTTAGGGAGCAGACGTCCTTCATCCTGATCAACTCCAGCTGTTTTATTTTTCATAGCAGCCTAAAACAACAACACAAAGAGAACAGAATTAATATTAAGAAAGAACATCAGTTGTTTAATATGCATTTAGTTTTTACATTTGAAATTATACTAAATATTTTTAATTTTAATAAATTTACTGGAAGTAAACTGTGGTAAAGGTAAATCTGTTTCATAGTTTACACCAATAAGCTCTGTGCACAATAGTGCTCATTAATCTCACTGTTAGTGTCTTTACTTCTTGTGCAATTTTATCTCAATAAAGGTTTTTGGAGATTCATGTTACAGTGAATAAATATTTAAAGATAATGCAGTGATCAGGGCGCTGTGGGTGGATGCCAGTGACAACATGTTAAAAACTACATAAATCAAATGAATACTTTACATCTGTGTTTAGAAAGAGACATTTGTGTCTCAGTGCTAATGCTAAGGCATGAGTATATGTTTGAGGCATATTAAATATTAAAACTAAATCATAAACTAAAGTATTCAACATTTTAAAATAATTGCGTAGGCTTTACTTTAATTGAACAGAATTTTAATAGGTTGTTTATGTGTTTTTCAGTTTTATTAGCTTTGAGACACAGTGAGCTGGCTAGCATGCTGCTGTGCAGTGCCAATTAAGTGAAAATTGATGAAGAAAAAAGTTTTAAAATACAGAAGTAGTGCTGCGTTCTAAAACATGTTGATGAAGTAAGTAGGGATTTCACCGAAAAAATAACACAAGTCCATACATAAAGGTCAGGCAAAAATGATGGAAATGTATGTAGCCTGAACTTAGAACTAGAGACGCTCAGAACCTCCAGAATTCACCCACTGAGCTGCAGAGGCTGCACTAGCATTGGTCAATAATCAGCTGCTGGTGCTGGGGTTTAGGTACTGCAGATTCAGAACAGAGGGAGTCTTTGTTAATCATGCTATTTAAACTTGTAATCCTCCCAAAAGTGTGGTCATTTAGTTCTAGGAAGTGTAGGCCACATCTGAATTGTGAATGTAACACTGCATAAATCAATTCTAATGTGAGCATGCAAATCCAATGTGGTATATGAGGGGACTCACTTGGGCTTTTTGCACACAGGAGTAGAAGTTCTGCATCTCACTGGAACACAAATCCTCCACAAAGTTGTGTTGTTTCCAACAAGCCATCATCTGCGACATTTCTGTGATGCATGTGGCCTCTGCAGGTCAAAATGTACAAATAATACCAGTAATAATGTATTTTAAAAACAAGCGTTTTGATTTTATTCCTGACCCAAGATGCTCACAGGACAGAAGTAGCTCTGTACAGATCATTCCATGTAAGAATATAACGATGATGAATGACAATGAAATCATAAACATAATACATTATGCTCTAGTATAACATCACAGCTTACATAAGCATTGTTGGAAGTCAAACTATGACTAAAATAAAGGGATATGTTTGTCCTGAAATGCGTGTTATATAGTTATATTATTGTTACCTCCTTTCTGGGGCTTGCGGTTGGCCACGGCGTCCCTCAGGCTGAGCGGCCGGTTGGGTCTCAGCACGGGCTTACCGTTCTGCCTGCTCATAAGACGGCTAACCTTCTCCTGGATCGACATCGATTGGTTCGCCATATTTCAGGGATAGGTACGCGCTACATGCAGGGGTCCGAGCAGAGCAGAGCACAGTTTCGTCTAAGTATGGTACTACTCCTCCGAGCCCTTAGCACAAAACAGCCTCGTCTTTCAGGGCAGCGCCATCTTGTACCGTAAAGCGAATCACCGTGTCGCAAAAAGCTTGCAAATCGACGCCATGTGAGTTTAACAGATCCAGGATCAGACCTGTCCGTTTAACAGATCCATGACCAGACCTGTCCGTTTAACAGATCCACGATCAGACCTGTGGGTTTAACAGATCCAGGATCAGACCTGTCCGTTTAACAGATCCATGACCAGACCTGTCCGTTTAACAGATCCATGACCAGACCTGTCCGTTTAACAGATCCACGATCAGACCTGTGGGTTTAACAGATCCAGGATCAGACCTGTCCGTTTAACAGATCCAGGATCAGACCTGTCCGTTTAACAGATCCATGACCAGACCTGTCCGTTTAACAGATCCAGGATCAGACCTGTGGGTTTAACAGATCCAGGATCAGACCTGTCCGTTTAACAGATCCATGACCAGACCTGTCCGTTTAACAGATCCATGACCAGACCTGTCCGTTTAACAGATCCACGATCAGACCTGTGGGTTAACAGATCCATGGACCTGCCTCCGACTGCTATACTACCAAAGTACAGTATTATAAGAAGGTCTTATTATACATCCCAGAGGCTACCCAAGTTGTCCCAAAGTGGAACCGGGGCTCCAGAGAGGCACTGCAGGGGGTCCCCCAGTGTTTGTCTATTGTCTACACAACAAGCCCTGTTCTCCAGAAGGTTCTCTCCATGGAAGACAATTAATACTTTGCAGTGACATCCCGCTGGGGGTGAATAACAGTTCGCATTGTACCACAATGCACACATTAACAAACACTGGCAAAAAAATAAATAATAATAATTAAGATTTAAACCTACAGTATGTAATTTTCAGGAACTTGGTCCCATTTTAGGCGTTTCATTTTCAACCAAACTACAAAACTGTAAGGTATGACTACAAAACTACATTAGACTGTACACTTCATAATAACACCACTCCAGTGGTTTAAAACAGTGTAAGGCAATGCTTCTCGTTATTTAATCCTTACAAATCAGCTCACCTGTTAAGCTCCAGCTAAGACCACTCTTTCTGGCCAGATGATGTTAAAACAAAGCTCAATAATAAAGTATCAATACTTAGAGATTGGTCTCTGCAGAGTCTAGGACACAGAGTGGCTGAGCTCACAGCTGCAAGAATAATTTGATTCAATTAAATTAATTTTAGGCCTACAATAAAAACAACAGCCCTTTGAAAATTTTCATTTTAGCTGAGGCATTACACAAACTTTTTAAATCTATGTTATCATGTTGTTTCTTCAAAAAATACCCATAGCCTATTTGTTCTTTGTTTCATTCACACAAATCCTGCAGGAGAGGTGATGCAGGAAGCACTCAACTGTGTTTTTAAACTAAACTAATGGTAGGCTTCTGTCATGAAACTCCCTCGTTTAAATGAAATACGAGCAGATGGCTCTGTGAGTCTTGTTCTATCCTCCACCTCATCAGCGCACCAAAGCAGAAGGCTGCAGGCAGAGACACAGGACCTGACCTTAGACAGAGAGTAGACTTTTGTCATAAATTTAAACAGAACTTCAGTGATGGTTATTAGACTGAGAAGGAAACGGAGGGGCAAAAACAGCAGCAGGAAGAGTAGAAGATGCTTTAGATTGTGAACCTGTATGAATGAATATTGATCTCATGTGAAAGAAACCACATTTAACATTCAGCTGTAGGCTGTAACTGACTGAAGGATCAGCACTATTATATTTAATCAGGTGGAGGGTCTGCACCTGCTTGTCTCATAAAAATAACATTACTTCCCCTGGAACATTCCAGTTAAAGTGTCCTGTTCCATTTGAATACTTGGTGTCAGCTGCTTGAGAAAATAAATTTCGGACCCTCCACCACGACAAATGGTGTTTAATTCTGCACAACTGAGACTTTAATAGTTGTAATGCCCATGGGGTAAAATTTATTAAAGGTTATGGTTATTCTAGTTTATTGCAGATTAAAGCCGTTAAAATGAGGATAAAGTAGTTAAATTTAAAACTATTTATGATATCACAAGGTGGTACAGAGCATTTTGAGCTTTAGAGATGTAGACAGAATAATAAAGCAAGATTACTCAAAGGTGTGAATGAAAGAAAACACAACTCTAAATCAATTTAGTGAAATAAGCACTATGGGTCCTTATAAAAACGCCATCTAAATTCTTTGATTATTGATGTTATTTTCCCCTTAGATTAACCAGTATGAGAACTGGGTTGGGTTTGTTGTTTTTTAATTTAATATTCCCCCCCAGAGCACCAGCATGCTACACTTTCCCCCTCTCCTCAACCTAGCACTGCCTCATGTGTGAAACTATGACCATTTACAACCAGGGATTAAGATGACTGACACAATTTCTTTACATTTTAGGTTTATTTTAAGATCTGTATGTATATGCACTGTCTGGATTTGACTTTTCAGACAAAATGGTGAAGCTTATGCTCACTGCTCCAGATTGTGATATATGGGAGAATGCAAAACATGTCCTGACACTGGTCGAAGTCAGACATGTTCGGTGATGTGTCAGCACAAACTGCCTCAGTTTATTTTAATGAGATCATCTGACAGCCCCAAGCTCAACCTGACTTCCTCACCTCTCTCTGTCTGACTCTGCGTGGCTGTAGACTACACCGGCAGCTGTTTAACACTCACAAAATGCTTGTAGACAGACTATTGATCCACAAGGGAAATTATTTGGACACAATATAATATACCGTAATATAATATAATAACAAAGACCATCCATCCATTTTCTTCCGCTTAGTTGAGGCCGTATTGCGGGGGCAACAGTCTAAGCAGTGACTCCCAGACTTTCTTCACCCCGGACACTTCCTCCAGCTCCTCCGGGAGGACCCCAAGGCGTTCCCAGGCCAGCTGAGAGACATAGTCCCTTCAGCGTGTCCTGAGTCTTCCCCAGGGCCTCATCCCGGTGGAACATGCTCAGAACACCTCCTGAGGGAGGCATCCAGGAGGCATCCGGAACAGATGCCCGAGCCACCTCAGCTCAGTCTTGATGTGGAGGAGCAGCGTCTCTACTCCGAGCTCCTCCTGTGTGATTGAGCTCCTCACTCTATCTTTAAGGGAGCGCCCATCCACTCTGCAGAGGAAACTCATTTCGGCCGCTTGTGTCTGCGATCTTGTCCTTTCGGTCATTACCCAAAGCTCATGACCTACCCTCACCTATGATAATGAAGACAAAAAATATAAATTATAGTAATAAATTCAAAATAAGTAGCAAAAATAGCAAGAGACTGGTGTCAAATAAGGCATAATTATATAAACACATATGTCCAAAATACAAATTTATAATACAAATATAAATATATCTCAGCTATATACAGGAGGTCATAAGGAAAAACAGTGTAAAGATAATATGATGAATGAAAGGACATAGGGATTTTACATAAGGGTAAGAAGTTGTTGTACAGTTGCATGGAGTATGGTATGGATGTACACTGATCAAATTCAGAAAAACAAATGTTTTTGCCAGTATATTTATACACAAAGCCTTGCTAATCCATAGGAACATAGGGCTATAGAAGCTACATATATAGCTCAGCAATGTTGAAAGGTAACAAAGTACAAATTAAGTATTGTACTTATGTACAATTTTGTTGGTGCTTACTTTACAATTTTACAGAGGATACGTTTTACTTTTATTATACTACATCTGAGAGCACTGAGCAGATATCTGTATTTTTAACCCTGACTAAAAAATAAAAGTTTTCTTATGATTTTAGGGTTTATTATTACCATGCTCATGGTAACATCCTGACTAACATTTTTTTGAGTTCAAGCTTCAGCTTCAGCAAACACTACATTACATCACTACATTTAATACTTACATTTAATACTTAATTTAACAAATTAACAACAGAGTAATCTGTGTGAAATACTTTTTTAAACAGGTACTTAAATACTTTTACCTTACTGATTTTTTATATGATTCTTATTAAATTAAATAAATTGAGTACGTCATCCACCAGTGGAGCTCAGGCCTCATGTCTGTTGTATTGTCATTTGTTTTAATGTGCCTTGTATGCATTACTTTTTTGGCATAATCTTGGTGAAGCTATTGCCTAAAGTGAGTGTGCCAGTGCCATCCATTTTGATAACCCCATATGTCTGTCAGTGTCTCCTTTTGAGAGTGGGTCAAGTTAAGACACATTCTGGTTTACTTAGGAGTTTTATAGAGCTCTCCATGCCCATGTCTGTGGCTGCTGATGTGTCTGAGCATGGGTTTGTAATGGGGACAAACATTTCAAACAAGTCACTGTGATTACATGCACAGTGTGCACTCAAAATATGTTTATAATCACATTTTTGTAGATAACAGACTATTAAAATGACATGTAAGCAGCACAATAAACAGATTTCTTTCTGATTATGGCCCTTCTTTCTAAAATCAGATTCTGCAGTTTGTATGCCACTTAAGTAATTTTAAATTAAAGGTCCAGAAATCAGATAATAATCTGATTTTGGTGAGCATGTAACCACAGCACTGTTTCCTGATAAAATTGTCAGTGAAAGTATTTTACAAGCAATTGTAGACAAGTGAAATCTAAGAAATGTTCAATATGGAGTGTGGGCTTTCTTCCTGGGCTTGAACTCATAAACCCTCAAGCTAGAAAAACACAATACACACATCATCTTTGGGATTTGAGCACCACCTGGTGGCAGCTATAGTGCTCGGCCGCACAGATCATGTGTCACATTAAAAAAAAAAGTAATAAGCGTTGCTATTGGTTTGAACACAGAAACCACTGATCCAGTGGTTTGCAGCAAAGTTAAGTCACATTTCATTCAAACAAAAATGCACACTTGGGCCTAGGCCTATAGGAGTCTGTAGTAAACTCAAAATACTAAAAATACACATTTAGGTTTATTAATATTTAGGCTGTAAGAAATAACTGCAGATACAGCCATATCCTCACCACGACTATTTCACGCATTTCTTTACCCTCATTAATAAACGGCCCTTTGACAAGCGCAGGCGCAGTTATCGCGAGCGGGGGCTGGGATGAGGCAGAGCCACACCGGTGAGCATCGGTTGTTGTAGGTGTGCACAGCGCGCAGTACCCCGGACCAGGGCGGGTCTGACAGCATCAGCAGTGACCAGAACCTGGCCCAGCGAAAGCCATGACGGACACCGGCGCAGACACAGGTGCGTGTCCAGAGCTGACCATACAGGAGAATGTCAGCGACTTGTCCTATAGGCCTATGCGCGACATCTGCTCCCGTTTACGCTGTCTGAAGGCAGGAGACTGGGCGTGTATTCTACCAGCAGCCTCTCAGTGTGACTGAAAGAGGGAGAGAGGTGGAAGAGCAGTGCGACAGGAGGCTGCGGGTAACCCACACACTGGGGCTACATTGCTCGCTTTTAATGAGCGTCAACTTGGCTATTTTCAATAGACTTAGTGCGGATTAGCTGAGGCGATTAGCACGCACTGTGCTGCCAGTGCCTGTTAAAAAAATAAAAATAAAAATAATAAAAACTGCCATAATATTACAGTTTTAGGGCTGGCACATTCAAAAATGCACGCGCACACACAATCCTCACATGCCCCACACCCAGACCTGTCCCTCAGAGCTGCCTCCAAAGTACAGCTCTATGTGCTGAACTCTGTTGTGAAGGACCACTCCTGTATGAATGAAGTATTACACCCAGACTGAGAGGCGTGTCTGACTTGCAGACTCCTTGAGTGACGCGCTGAAGGCCATCAGCGTGAGCACAGAGCTGATAGAGGAAGAGCTCCAGCCACATCTCGACACACTTCTGCAGACCCTCCTGGACAAAAGTAAGAGCCCATGTGAACTAGAAGACATGCACAATATATTACCAGTTTTCATTCCTGAAAACATTTCATTGAAACAAATGTAAATTATCACAAGGCATAAGAAGTTTACAAATCAATTGTGTTTTAAAGTTAATGGGACACAGCACATACACTGTACCATCCTTCATGTTTGAGATGGGAAAAAAAAACAAATAGCCTTTATGCACTGTCTTTGTCAGAGGAAGGGGCTGCGGTGCAGATCTGCAGAAGTGGGATTCTTCCCACTCTGGCCCAGACTTTGAGGACTAAAAGCTCCCTGAGCTGCCAGGTGGCATTGGTGATTGCAGAAATGGCCCGTGAAGGTAAGTACTGGTGCCATTACAAATATACTGCATATGTATAAAAAACATTCTTGTCTTTTAATGGTAAGTGACAGACTTGGAAATTTGACTTCAGTTTTCCCATGTTTCCACTGGTCATTGTCTTCTAAATACCTCTCTGTTCTAGCGGCTGTGAGAGAGTCATGCATTCAGGCTGGTCTGGTGAAGGAGCTGCTGCCCTATCTCCACAGTGACAACCAAGAAATGCTACTGAACACTGGTCGTGCCATTGGACGCATCTGCTTTGATAATGGTAAAGTGTAGCCAGACACTGCATGCATCTAATCAGCTGGAATAACAAGAGCAGATCATTGTCCTTTACACAATACATTTGTTTGTTTAAAGGTGCACTATGTAGCATTTTTGGAGGAGGGCTCACCTGTTCCTAAATTGTTCCTCAGTTTAGCATTAATTATTATTATTATTATTATTATTATTATTATTATTATTATTATTATTATTATTATTATTATTATTATTATTATTATTATTATTATTATCATTATTATTATTATTGCTAAAAATGCATTCTCATTGTGAGAGTGGGGTCACCTCTCTAAAGATCTGACCATCTTGGCCTCATGGTGTCACCAGCTCAATCCCATACTGTGGAACATTCTGGGCAAAGCAATAAAGGAATCTCCATGGAGACAAGCAGATGACAGGACCTGCCATCAGAAAAGTTATATAATCCAAGTCTAAACTGCAGGATGGATATCACTCATATTCCACTAGATATCTTGGTGTCCTGTGAGAACATATTCTCATTCAGATTAAACAGATGGAAGTTTTAATCGTAAATCAATGTAAATTTGTATGGATGGATTCAATAATAATGGATAATGGATTTAGATTTTTACCTCTGTTTAAAGTTTTACTACTTTTACTAATGATGAGGTCTCCATGGTAGGGATGAGTGATTTGAGGATAAAAATAGAATTGTTATCTGATCCCTGTGACAATAGACTATTTTTGTGATATTATTAAATCAAAGCTTCTCTGTTTAATGCTCAAATACAGCACTTTTCCCACTACATGCTCCTCTTGTGGTCAGGCTCTGTCATAAGTGGAGTGACTGATGTAATGTGAAGATTTTGAAATCTATCTCTGTGTACATCTTCATAAATTAATTGTAATTAAAAGTAAATAATAATTCAAATGTAACAACTGTGATCTAGGCTGAAAAATCATTTTGAGAGTGGCAATAACACGATGACTGTTGTGCAGCCCAACAGCAGGAGCAGCTGGTCGAGGCCAGTGTGATCCTCAGGCTCCTGTCCATCATGAGGCAGTATCCAGAGAATGACCCCCTGATCAACGTCTGCCTGCTGGCCCTGTGTAACCTTGCTGATCTGGGTATGTATGCATGTATGTGTGTATGTACGTATGTATCTATGTATGCTGTTTTCATCATAGTACTGTTCCATGATGTTTGTGTGCAGACTCTGCGAGGGTGGCCTTGGCCTCTCTGGATGTGGCGAATGTTCTGATGTCACAGTTAAAGCGGTCCCCTGATGCTGAGCGCCGACATGTCATTCTGGAAATCCTTGGCTCTCTGGGAGAAAGTGGTAAGGATTCAATTACACCTGACAGAGACTGGATTGAATCACAATCACAGTTTTGTCTGCCCTGGGAACATGTCTCTTTTGAGTCAAATATGCAACATTTGTGCTCTTCCACTCCAGGTGGAGGTAATACAAGACATGTTACTTATTGTTTTATCTGAATCATCTCAAATCCTTTGTCTTGCTTTTTGTGGGCAGAGACTCTGAAACTGCAGTTTGCAGAGTCCGGGGTCCCGGAAGCTCTTTCACAGATGATCTGGGCTCTACAGGGGGAGTCGGACCCCCATGACCTCTGCAGCATCAAAATTGCCTCCAACCTCATTGTCTCCCTGCTGTTAGGAGGTGAGTGCTTCCATGTCAAAACAAAGTGTATGTACTGTATGTAACTTGATTTTGACTGGATGAAACAAACCAAAACAGAGCAACAGGATAATATCCAGGGTTAACCATGTTGTGTTTTCAGATGAGTCAATGCAGAAGTGTTTTGGAGAGGGCTCAGGAGTAGTGTACCAGGACGTGCTGCTGTGGTTGCAGAGCCCCAACACTCAGCTGCAACTGTCAGGAGCTCTGGCTATCGCAAATTTTGCTCGCAATGGTGAGATCAGTCTTTATACAGCATTCATATTTCACCATAAATAAATGCTATTTATTTATCTGCATGAGTCTCACTGAAGATTTGATAGTCGAGAATTCACCTGTTTTTGATTTGAGGATGTGTGAGGGTGTCCTGGGTCTTGTCTCAGACTGTAACTGTGTGAAGATGCTGGAGTTGGGGGTGGTGCATCACCTCCTAACGCTGCTGGAACAGCATGTGGATGAGGGTGACGTGTCCGTGCAGCACGCTGGGCTCAGTGCGCTCAGAAACTTAGCCATTCCTGGTACTGCTCTCATTCACATCACATGTTAAATTGTAAAAATTCAATACAATAATAAACATTAATTGCTGTTGTAGCCACCAACAAAGTGCGAATGCTGCAGGATGGAGTGACAGAGAGGATTAAGAGCCTGCTGCGTTCTGACATGCCCCCAGTACAGTTCAAATTACTGGGTACACTGAGGATGATGGTTGATGGACAAGGTGGAGTACCAATGAACATTATCAAATTTTTTGTATAGAAGAAGCTCATTTAAAAGTCTGTCCTATTTGTGCTGTCGTTCAGAGGATGCTGCCTTGCTCATGGGCAAAGACAATGTGCTTCTTACTCGGGTGATGGAGTGGTGTGAAGCTAAAGACCATGCAGGCGTCAGAGGGGAGGCCAGTCGACTCCTGGCTGCACTGATCCGCCATAGTCGTAGTCCTGTACGTCTCACAATACAGAGGTTCCTTTATGATTTGTATGTTCATGTGTTGGCTACTGACTCTTTCTGTGACTACAGGAAGTAGTTGGTGCTGTCGCCCGTGCACATGGGATAAAGCACCTTATTACCATGGCAACAAGTGAACATGTCATCATGCAGAATGAGGCTCTGGTTGCTCTGGCCATTGCAGCTGCCATTGATATTGGTTAAGTTGTATTTACACAACTGCCACGTTTATATAATGCATTTTAACAGTTTATTGAACTTTAAATGTGTTTCAAACATGCAGAGTCCATGAAGGTACCCATCCGTGATGCTTCACTGCTGCCTGTATTAAAGACCACTCTGGAGGACCCAGCTGGCGCTGTGGAGGTCAAGTTCAACAGTTTAGGGCTCATCTGCAGCCTGGCTAACTCTGGTACAAACATTTACATTTCAATCAGAGACTTGTGCCATTCTCTGTGTAGTTCTTAGCACCCAATAAAAGGAGTAAAAGTGTAGTTCTACTCACAGGTTTTTGTACTTGTACTTGTATGTTATAGGTGCAATGAAGGAGGACCTGGACTCTGTGCATATCCAGGAGAGTCTGAATCAGCTAACCAGTCACAGCAGCAGTAAGGTGGCTTCACAGGCAGAAGCCTTACTGCAAACACTAGGGGGCAATATTTGAACCAAAGGAAGAGACACAAGCACAAAGTGTAGACGCACATGTATTTACTGAGGTGTTTACAAACTGCAATATCAATGTCAATGCTAGTCTTATTATCCCAAATAAATAACTGTAAATGTTGCATATATGACTTATTATTAATAAAAATAAAGCTATTGTGTAAAAGTCCAAGCAAAATGACTGGCTCTTAATCATGTTATTATAGCTATATATATAGCTGGCCAAAAGTAGGAGATACAGACCACAGATGTTAAGACACGAAAGCTCCTGACCATGCATGGAGGGTTCCATCCCAAATCCAGCACCCTGAGACTGTACGCAAGGAAGGAGGCCAAGGACTAGTGAGTGTGGGAACCACTGTCCAAGATGAAACATCCAAAATCCATGAGTACATCAAGGACAAGGCCCCGACAGATGATGTGCTCAAGGAATGCCTCAGACAGTGGTGCTCAGACGAAGAAGTGCTGGAGAGACCATTATGGCAGGACAAACCCCTACATGGGGCGTACCATCGAAACATAACTGAAGTGGCTGATATCAAGAAACCCTATCAATGGCTGGAGAGGGCTGGTCTGAAGGACAGTACAGAGGCCCTCATCCTGGCTGCACAGGAGCAGGCCTTGAGCACCCGAGCAATAGAGGCCCAGATCTACCACACCAGACAAGACCCAAGGTGTAGGCTGTGCAAAGAGGCTCCTGAGACAGTCCAGCACATAAGCACATAACTGCAGGGTGTAAGATGCTGGAAGGGAAAGCGGTGGGCACAGTGTACAGAAACATCTGTGCAGAGTGTGTGTGTATATATATATATATATATATATATATATATATATATATATATATATATATATATATATATATATGTATATATATATATATATATGTGTGTGTGTGTGTGTGTAGGTGTGTGTGTGTGTGTGTGTGTGTGTGTGTGTGTGTGTTTGTTTTTTTCAGCTAAGCCGAACGCACAGCGTTTCCTCTTCCACTCCCACAGGGAGCGGTATATTTTCTCAGCCTGGAGAAAAAGTGAAAGAATCAAACTCACGTGAGCCACGTCAGCCGCTCTCGTGCAGCCCCAGCCAGAGGTGGGCACAGCTGGAACTCGCGCTCACAGCTGCGGAGGAGTCTAAATAAAGGGTAAAAGAACTATTGCAATAAATAACTTGAAACTAAGACACCGGGGCGTGAAAATCACTGTGAGGAAGCAAGAGGCTTCTCCCTTAAAGCAACTTAGTTTGCCTACAGTCTATAAAAGTCAATTATCTACCACTTTTATTGTACCGTCCGTGTTAAGAGTTACGGGATTAGAAACTCAGTGGGACAAGGTAGCCTACATGTGGAAAATATTTTTCTCGACGTCGATTTTCAAAGCTCGTTTTGTGAATTTTGGCAAAATAACAGCAAAGGAGTTTCCACCTTCAGGTGTACGGCGTAGGTCATATCAGGATAGATAAGTAGATATGTGCACGTCACACAGTTATCTGACCTTATTTGAGCTTTCTCCATCATAGACTGATTATCATATTATAATTTTTCGGTGTTTTGCTTTCTCCAAATCAAGCGTGTTTAATTTATATTGAAGGCGTGTGTTTTGTTTGACAGATGGTGACAGTTGTAACACAGGAGTCGTGGGGTGAGGTCCCGGGACAGGGGCCTGTGCACCTGTGGCGTATGGAGTCCACTCAGTTGAAGGTGGAGATCCTGACTCTGGGAGCTACACTCAGGTCTGTGCTGTGCAAAGGGAGGGACCAGGATTGGACTGATGTGGTGCTGGGCTACCCTGACCTTCAGGGTGAGGCGATGCTACAGACACATACACAGACTGGATAACGCCTTTAGTTTAGGGACCACAGCTAACAAGAAGATGTGGGCATTCTAAGATCATTCCAGATAATTTGTATTCATAATCAGTCTGTATAGGCCTCTATTCAACATCTTATTTTTCACATGACTTTTTTTTTTAACTATAATTAATATTTTAATTATTCATTATCTTATCGTCAAAGTACTATTTAATTTGTTTAATAGTTGTTGCATCATAATTATGTTATTAGACATTATTTTTTTAACTATTATCTTAATATGCATTAATAGGTGCTTTATAAACACGGTTTAATACCTGAAAACCATGAACTACCATAACATCTACCACTGATATGTGTTCCACAAACTTTATGCAATTCTATGCAATTCACATACTGGTCATACAACTTTATGTTAATGAGTGGTGTTCAGTGCCTCATCATTCATTATCAATAACTTTTTATCTTGTGCCCTCTTGTGGAAAGAGTTTGCCATATACACTGGACTCTGAGTTTGGTGCTACAAAATGTCCTATTACTTATGCAGAGAAGTTAGTAATAATTCCATTGAACTTCTTTATGTTCAATTAGGCCTATATGGTTATTATACTTGTATATGTTTATCATTTATACGTATCCTCCTTTGCGGCCACTCTTTACATTTTCCCAGGATATCTGTCAGACAAGCGTTACCTGGGAGCTGTGGTTGGCCGTGTAGCCAACAGAATTGCTAAAGGACGCTTTGTACTTGATGGCAAAGAATATCAACTGGACATCAACAATGGACCAAATGCACTTCATGGAGGGCTTGTGGGGTTCAACAAGGTAACTGCATTCCAAGAGGATTTTCTTTGAATAAATGTGATCTATAGTTTTTGGTATAACTGGACTATTCAGTGTCATGTTTTTCAAGCTTGTTATTATTATGTATTATTTTGCATTGCTTCTGTGTATTTTGATGTGTATGATTCTGAGCAGACTTCGTATATATAGGCTGTATGGAAGGCTTTACCAGTGGAAGGTGGGGTGCAGCTGAGCCACTCCAGCCCTGATGGAGACCAGGGCTATCCTGGAGAGGTGCAGGTCACACTCACATACCTGCTGCAGGTGAGCCCAAACAGAAAGTGGAATCTCAGCCTACACCTTGTGGTTGTTTATATCAAACATGTTTTTTTGTTGTTTTTTTCCAGGGGGAAACGTTGACTGCTGAGTATGAAGCAAAGTCTACAAAAAACACTCCAGTCAACCTCACCAACCACTCTTACTTTAACCTGGCCGGACAGGTGATTTGGCAGGCTAATCCAGTTATACAGCAATTTTACTTCACTAGTTTATTAGCATAATTTTATTGAACATTTATGTAGGCTTTATTGTTTGTGTATTATTATTTATGTGTATTGATCAATAAAGGACCAACTGTCTTATGACAAAAACTCTTTAATAGTATAAGTTAGTCTAAACGTGCATTTTTTTCTACATTCTCTTATTTACTTATTTTTATTATTATTACTTATCTTGTCTGCATGCACTTTTGTGTTCTAACTTTCTTTTGCACTAAACTTCCTGGAGCTAATGTGGCAAGTGAATTTCTCCTGTGTGAGATCAATAAAGTCTCATCTTATCTTATCTTAAAGTTATGTGTGCTTACACTGGCTACACTGGTCATTTTAAGAATAGTCAAAAGATTAGCAGTTTTATTGTGGATTAACATGCTGAAAAGTCAGCCGTTGCCTGTTTAAACTGAATTGGAATATCAAACACTTGTTTTGAATGAGAAGATGAGATGGTCTGTCTATTAACCCTTTTCTCTGTTGATGGCCAGAATGCTGAAAATGTTTACGACCATGAAGTGTCCATCAGTGCAGAGTGCTACCTGCCAATGGATAACACCTCCATCCCCACAGGTAACTTTAGGCATATAAAACACCTTTAGGATTAAAATTAAGTATTGAAATGTTTCAAATTTGGCAGTCATGAGGGCATTGTTGACAAGGTTGGGTTTATTTCTTGTATTACTTTTTCAATCCATCCCACATCTATTAAGCCCACACATCGCTATGGGGCCAGTTTATAGTTTTTGATGGTGAGATTGTTTGCCTGGTATCTTATTTCTTCAGGGGAGGTGAGAGCTGTGGAAGGTACTCCCTTTGACCTCAGAAAGCCAGTTTGTCTTGGTCCAAGGCTGAAGATGGTTCCAGAACCTGGGTTTGACCATAACTTCTGCTTGTGTTTCCGTGATGAGCCCTGGGCAGAAAGGCCAGCTGCCAGGTAAGCCTCGTTTCCATAAGGCTGGTATGGGGCCAGTGTGTGCTCTACTGTCCCACTAAATACTGGGTTTCTCACAGGGTGTGTCACCCGCCCAGTGGCCGAGTCCTGGAGGTGTCTACCAGCCAACCAGGTGTGCAGTTTTACACCGCCAACTATCTAGATGGTTCTGTAACTGGGAAAGATGGGGTCACGTATGGCAAACACTGCTCCTTCTGTCTGGAGACACAAAACTGGCCTGATGCTATCAACCAGGTACCATTATGTAGCTGTGTTTTTCTGTATTGTTAATCTGAGACATTTAACTTTTCTTTCTCTGTCCCATTAAGCCAGGAGCTTTAATGTTGTCGTAGTTTTATCCCAAAAGAATAGGACCAGTTTCAGTCCACCTCCACTCTTTCTCTTATAATATTGAGCTAATATTGTAAAGGTGACAGAAATGTGGTAGCTGGAGTTTGCAGTCTGTGGTTAGTTGAGCTGCAGTTAGGTGTTAAAAGAAATTATACATTTTCAATAATAATATAAAGAGGTGGTGTACTCTTCACTACTCGCACTGAATGTTCGATTACCTTTCTTGTATATTACCTTTATTATACCTCCATAGTATCATACTTTTTTTTTAAACAAACTCTTTAATTGTCTGAGGAGGTACCGGCAAGCCAAGCATGCTGAAGCCTGCACGGTCGCAGAGGCAAAAAGTTGGGGTTGGGAGGAGTTCGAGAGCCAATGGAGGAGGACTATCGGACGGAATTTCCTCAAAGAAATTCTGGCAAACCGTCTGGCACCTCAGGAGGGGGAAGCAGTGCTTCACCAACACCGTGGAGAGCTGTTGACCTCGACTGGGTATGTTGTTGGACGGTGGAAGGAATACTTTGAGGATCTCCTCAATCCCACGTCATGTCTTCTGAGGAGGAAGCAGAGGCTGGGGACTCAGAGGCAGACTCATCCATCACCCTGGCTGAAGTCACTGAGGTGGTTAGCAAGCTCCTCAGTGACAATGCTCCAGGGCTGGATGAGATCTGTCCTGAGTATCTTAAGTCTCTGGATGTTGTGGGGCTGTCTTGGCTGATATGTCTCTGCAACATTGCGTGGCAGTCAGGCACAGTACGTCTGGACTGGCAGACCGGGGTGGTGGTCCCTCTGTTTAAGAAGGGGGACCGGAGGGTGTGTTCCAACTACTGGGGAATCACACTCCTCAGCCTCCCCGGTAAGGTCTATTCAGGGTACTGGAGAGGAGCAACCGATGGTTTAACCTCGGATCCAGGAGGAGCAGTGTGGTTTTCATCCCAGCCACAGAACAATAGACCAGCTCTATACTCCATCGGGTGCTTGAGGGTTCATGGGAGTTTGTCCAACTAGTTCACATGTGCTTTGTGGATCTGGAGAAGGCATTCGACCGTGTCCCTTGTGGGGTCCTGTGGGGAGTGCTCTAGGAGTATGGGATCCGGGGCTCTTTGCTAAGGGCTGCCTGGTCCCTGTATGACTGGAGCAGGAGCTGTGTTCCTGCTTCGAACCGGGACCTTCAACGAGCACTGGGGCAGTTTGCAACCAAGTGTGAAGTGGCTGGGATGAGGATCAGCTCCTCTAAATCCGAGGCCATGGTTCTTGATCGGAAAAAGGTGACTTTCCCTCTCTGGGTGGGTGGAGAGTCCCTGCCTCAAGTGGAGGAGTTCAAGTATCTCAGGGTCTTGTTCACGAGTGATGGGAGGATGGAGCATGAGATTGACAGGCGGATTGGTGCAGTGTCGGCAGTGATGCTGACACTGTACCAGACCGTTGTGGTGAAGAGGGAGCTGAGCCGAAAGGCGAAGCTCTCAATTTACCAGTCAATCTACGTTCCTACCCTCACCCATGGTCATGAACTCTGGGTAATGCCCGAAAGAACAAGCTTGTGGATACAAGTGGCCGAAAGGAGTTTCCTCCGCAGAGTGGCTGGGGTCACCTTTAGAGATAGGGTAAGGAGCTCAGTCACACAGAAGGGGTTCAGAGTAGAGCCGCTGCTCCTCCACGTTGACAGGAGCCAGCTGAAGTGGCTCGGGCATCTGTTCCGGATGCCTCCTGGACACCTCCCTCCAGAGGTGTTCTGGGCATGTCCCACCGGGAGGAGGCCCCAGGGAAGACCCAGGACACGCTGGAGGGACCATGTCTCTGGGCTGGCCTGGGAATGCCTTTGGGTCCTCCCAGAGGAGCTGGAGGAAGTCTGGGAGTCCCTGCTTAGACTGTTGTCCCCACGACCTGGCCCCGGATAAGAAGAAGAATATGGATGGAATAATTGTCTGAGGAGAGTTTTGGTGATGCATTGTCATGTCTCTGTCTTTAGATCTCATTTCCTAACTGCGTGCTCCACCCTGGTGAACTGTACCGCCATGTGACTCGCTACAAATTCACTACCTGCTGACAGCAATATCCCAGACAATACAAGTAACATATATTACATTACAGTTACTAATACAATTATCTTCAATGTACCAAATAAAATATCTGTGAATCTTTCTTGAGGCTTGACTTGTGCACTGTTACTACCTTATCTTGTGTTAGGCATTAGAAGTTTGCCTCTTGACATCCTGGGGTTTGGGGAAAATGTAGTGTGATATTATTAGGCTTCTGAATACTAATTCAAATAAATATATACAATTTGTAAAGCCCAAAATCACAATAGCAGTTGCTTCTTATGGAAAGCTCATTCACAGTGAAATGGATATTTCTCATGAACAGATTAACTGACATTCATAGAAAACAAAGCAAATGGATAACTGTCCTAGAACATCCTGTCTCATTAGACCCTCCTTCTTTGCAGGGTAGCTTCATTCTTGACAAGGAAATTTTGCAAAATTGCAATTGCAGAAAATCATTTGGTATTGGTATCTCTAAAACAGTCTAACATGTAAACCATTCACCCATCTTGAATAATTAAGTTGTAGGAAAGCTCAATGTATTTTTTTTTCCTTCAAAAATGTCCATTTGCCCAAGCAAAAGGAGAGTGTAGTCAAGACGGTCAAGGGTTGATAAAAACAGAGGTCTGATAATAAAAGAAAACATTGTGTAATCGTATCAGAGGACTATAAAGTACCGTAAATGTTTTAGTTTATTTTTAGTCCAACTATTTACTTGACCAAATGAAATGAAGCGTTGTTTAGACACTTAAGTACGGGGTTAGCTTCTGTCAAACATAAAGGTTTGCAGCTCCTCTTGTGGCTCCTCAGAGGCTGTGTACTTTGTTAATGCAGAGCGGTGCATTATATAGATGATTACATTTATTTGATATTGTCACACATACCTAAAATATCAGAGCTTTTTTTTTTTTTTCAACTGAGCTCCTGACCTGACACCTGCCCCCACACAGTCCGAACGGAAGCAGCACCCATTTTTTCTAACATTTAATCAAACCTTTAAACCTTTAACATTAACATATTACAGTTGCAGTTTCCCTGTTTTCTCAGTGTGAGCATTGTTATTGCAGATAGTTTGTGAAACACTGCCATTCATTCTTATTTTTTTAGTGTTTGTTGATTCTTTATTGTTCTCGTTTATTGCCTTGTTGTGGACGATAAAACAACCTTGGAAATCCCTTCTTGACAAAAGATATCACACATTTCATTAGGAGATGCTGTATTTTATAGCAGGCTTTTCCAAACAAAGTATTAAGATAGTAGTGTCACTGCTGTCGTCTGCAGCAGACACGTAATGGTTAACGGGAGGTGTCAAACAACATGTAGAAGTGATGGGGAAACTCAGTGCCTGATTTGTTTTTGGTTCATAGCAACATTCTGTTACATCAACTGTGTGTTTCTGCTTCTAAGACAAATTTGTTCATCCACAAGGGAAATTATTTGGGCACAACTATTATATAAAATGATTATACAAATATAATAACAAAAAGCAAAAATATAAATGATAATACATACATTCAAAATAAGTAGTGGCAAGAGACTGGTGTCAAATAATGCATAATTATATCGTTATAAATGTATATGTAAAAATAAAATATATAAATATAGTAATACAAATATATATATCGGCTATATACAAGAGGTGGGTAAGGAGAAACTGCAAAGATAAAGTAGTGGATAAAGTAGTGATTGGCATATCAGAAGATTATGTATTACTTAAGGGTGAGTTGTTGTACAGTTGTATGGAGTATGGTATGAATCCTGTGTCTCTCACTGTTTGAGTGGAGCTCTAGGACCAGGAGTGTCCATGATGGAGAGCAGTTTGTCCAGTGTCCTTCATTTTTGTGCCCTGAGCTACATAATTACTGTACAGTAGTTTACAGTTACTAAGATAATTACTGAGCATGGATTTGGTGAGTGGTTTGGGGATAACTGCCCTTCAGTGACCTCTGGTACCTGTTGTGTCCATGTTCTGGCAGACAATTGGTGAATCTAACACTTACTTGCTACAGGTCATAAGCATTTCTTTACATGAGCAGCACTATTCTTTATGCTTTAGCACCATGTCGCCATACAGACAGCATTGTGAAAATGGATGTGCCAGTGGTGTGCAAACTCTTTCTTTCTTGTAAGGCCTGTGGTGAGCTGGGACTTTGACTTTATTCTTTCGAGGGGTTGCATTTCTGTTTTAGAAATTTAGTTTTACATTTAGGTTTAAAAATGTATCAAACCAGAAACTTGCTCATGTATACTCAAATGTGGAAAGAAAGAAAAATAGAATAGTAACAGTATCTGAATAATAGTAGAATATTTAGCTTAAAGAATCCATGAAATAAGATGGTATAAATAATAGAACTCATGTAGGAAATAAGTGTAGCAGGGTTCCTTTTTGTAGATTTATATTATATGATTTGGGGTTATCTATTGGTTGAATTGTGGTACAGCTGGATGGAGATTGTTATGAATGTAGTCCATTCACTGTGAAAGCAGAGAATGACAGTACACTTCTATAGTTATTTTTAGCATTCTTATATTACACATTCTAAGTAACCCTCTTATTATTAGTCTGTCTGCATCTCTGAAGCTCAAAATGATCTGTTCCACTTTGTGACATCATGAAGCGGTAATTTTCATGTTAATGCCTACCTTTAGTTCAGAAGAGATTGTCAATTCCAATTGCTGAAATTGACCAAATTGTTCTAGTGAACTTGTATGGAGTTCAAAAACACAGTGGAGCACTTCCTGTACTACCACATGACATCGCAAGGTGGAACAGGTAAAGTGGAGTGTTTTCTGTTTGAGAGAAGAACTCTAAATATGCAGGTTTTGTGTCTTAAACATAATTTGTGAATGAAAATTTAAAAAAAATATATTCTGGATAGGAAACTAGATTATAACAGAATCAGAAAATAATGTAATATGGGCCCTTTAACTAATGAAAACAATATTTAAAAAAAAATCTTTCAACACTGTGGCAGGCCTTTTCTTAGGAGCAGGGTGAGGGGCCAGTCTCGGTTGTTTTAAATGTTAATGGAGGTGCCTCTGGGCTACAGACACTTTGCTGGATGATGGCAGCACTGGCCCCAATAAGCATTACGACAGTTGCTGCAATACTCACATCATTTAAAGCACTGATATGTTGATTGCAGCCTGTCATTCCACAATGTGAATGTGTTAGGGAGTTTTTCCACCTGCTGTCTCTCAAAGGACTCTTAGGAAAGTTTATAATGGTTTGGCTAGCAGGGAATCTTTAACACTCTCCAACTCTGTATGATTTCTGAAAGCATGTAGATTTTCTGTCATCTCTATTCTATATGTTAATAGGGTTGGGCAAGATTTGTATTAAACTTCAGCCTAAATCTCTTCGGTCTGTAGAATAACTTTAGCGCTATACGTAATTTCTGTGTTATATCATTGTAATAAGATTCATGATTATGTTGAATGACTAAAGAAAATAAACAAACATAGCATATGAATTGTGTAGTCACTTCAGTGCGTTGCTTTGATGAAGATTTGCCATAAGCTGACTCTTTATCTGGTATGATGTGATCTCATTTGGTCTTACCTGGTCTTATCTTGTATATGTAATGTATTGTGGTTGGATCTAGGGCAACAATCATTTTGCTAATCATTTATCCAGCATTTATTATTTCTAATTAACCAATTAACTGTTTATTTTGTAAAAAAGTCCATGAGATTTCAGTAAATTTTACCAAAATATTACAAAAAAAGCATCTTGAAGCATCTTGTTCATCAAAACACTAAATGGACTTTCTTGTCATTTTGATGTAATTTGATGTGTGTGTGACGTTTGTGTATAATCCAGAAAACGTTTATAGATCCCATGATATGGTACTTCTTGATGCTTTTATATGGTGCCTTAATGGTTACCTAATACTGTAAATGAATCCTTCTTCAAAATCAACACTCAGTGCATGAGAAAGACCCATTTACACAGACATGGTAAAAAAATATCTCTCTGAACACCTCATTCTGGGCGTTATTGCTTGAATGCAAATGAGAAGGACAGAGATAGGTCAGAGCAGCGGGGGGGGCAAATGTGCAGCTGGTTCCTTGTTTTAGTGGTGCGCTGTGTGCTGGCCCCACTTCCGTGTTTTAAGAGCGGAGGAAGAAAGGAGAGCCGTTTCAATGAAAAAAACACATTTTCACAGAAAATAAAATTAAACCACTGCTGTTTCAGAGGTCCAGAGGCTCAGATAAAGGACTTCCGTGCCTGGAAACACTCACATGTGCCTCCAGGCAAATAAAAAAAAACAGGGTAGGGGAGCTCACATTAATGTTCAAAAGCCTCAGAAAGTGAAAATTTCATGCCATGGGACCTTTATCAAATTATTCAATTGGTTGACAATTACTGCAATACTAGATGAGTTGCAAACAGCCCTGGTTGGATTGTAACACTAGAGGGCACTGGTGGCTCATGGTAGCTGCTATGAGTGATAGGAGCATAGATTGAACAGAGTATGGATAGGAGAAACAGGTGGACAGAGGCGAGAAGGCAGTCTACTCTGTCCCGTCCCACACTGCTGAGCTCACACAGACATGTCACTGGGCTGTTCATTTACAACTCTCACATTGAAAAAGTGCAGGACCAATACACAGGTCAATACACAGAGTCTTCAGTGAGCAGCCTTTTCTTCTGCTCCAGAGGTTTACCTTGAAACCCATTTGAAGTCATTGTGCCCTGGAGCTGTTCATTGTATAGCTCCTCATCTCAACAAGTAGCGACAGTTCACAACTACCTGTAATAGTGGATCCCCCGAGACTACTCCAAAGGGAGGCCTGATTGTCCACCTCTTACGAATAACAATACAGCCATTTCCCTGTAGTAACCCCAGTTTAGCCCCTATAGGATACTAAACTATGCTTAGAGGACCACGAGAAGCTTACTTAACTTTGCTAATACACAAAACTTCCCTTGCATTACACATGCACGATGATAGGCCTAACAAAAGCAGAAAGGCATGTTTATTACCTCTTTGTAATGAAATCAAGTTGTAGAAGAGCTATGAAAACTAAATACATCTTTTGCAGTCAGGGCAACACTACAGATTTTCAGTATTATCTAGTTTAATACCTAATTTTTGTTTTTATATCTAATATGTCAACAAAATGGAACAAATCCAGGCAAATTTGTATGCAATAAAAATGCTATTTTGATCAGTTTGACAAAATGCTTGTACATGAAAACATGACCTAATGAAAATTAATAATACCTTTCTTTCGTATGTTTATCTATGTAAACTACACAAGAGGTTTCAAATTTATATCTTTAAATTTTCCTTTTCTCCTGCAGTGTCTCACCCTAAATCAGACCTGGGCCTGTTTTACTGGCACCCATGCAAATTCTTTGGTAAGAATTATTACAGCTCAGTAATAGATTACAATAGCCCATCTTTTACAGAACATTGCTTATGTTAGAAAATATGTATTTGATTTATTTGAAAGAGGACAGTGCAATGTCAAAAAACACATGATTAAACCTGGGTAAAAATTAGCCAAGAGACCATTTCCCTTATTACACCAATGTTTGCATTGGTTAGGCTCTTCTGCCACACATCAGAGTCACTGTATAGTTTAGTACATTTATGTTTAAGATATAAATATAGTACCATTGAGATTATGCCACCAAGATCTCAGAGTGCCCCGTTCCATTGGCATTTGTATAGTATTTTTCCAGCATCCTCATCACTGTTCTAGTTTCATGTGGTGTGGTTGTCCACATGTCCTCCAGAGTCAATGTGGTGGGAGTTCCGACAGGACAGTTGTTTTGGATGTTGCAGATGTTGGATGTACAGGGACACAGTAATTGTGTGGTTACTATGATTGAAGGTAGCAGTGTGGTCAGAGCCGAACAGGCCTGTCATAACCTGTGATTTGAGCCTCGGCCACACTTTAACTCTGACCAGTCTGAGGGTGACACAGGTCAAATATGTTATCAACTTGAGACAGAGAGAAAATGAATGTATGAATGCTGTATAGCATACAGTTCTATGCATTGAGATTTGTCTGTTCTTCTGCTCTTTAGAGGTTTTTGTCATGTTTCTCCCACATCATTCTAAAATGTAGTTATTTTAATGAATAATCAATAAAGCACCAACTCCAAGGCAAGGCAAGGAAACTTTATTTGTATAGCACAATTCCCAAAGTAATTCAGAGTGATTTACAGAATAAGAAAGATAATAAAATCATAATACAAACAGATCAGAACATTAATAATCATCATAAAGTTAAGTTTTTGTAGGTATTTTTGAGCTATAAAACTGTAATTGAATACATGTAAAGTAGAGATGTTTAATGTCATACTGTGGAACATTCTCAGAAGAGCAGTGACATATCCATAGAAACAAACAGGTGATGTATCCCCATCCCAAAAGTTACATATTGCACCTTTAATCATTTAATTTAACTACAGATACCCACACTTGACATAACGATGGTTTTGCAGAATCGTAACTGCCATAATTATGATTTGGATGTTTGTCTTCCTGTTGTCCTGCTCTTTCTTCTGGCTCCAGCGCCTTAGATCCAACCACTGTTTTGTAGCGCCGAAAAGTAAATTCATCTCATTGTAATTTGTTCTCAGCAAAGCCTGGATGTAATGAGTTTGCCACCACAGCCATGAAGATTAGTGTGTCAGTGAGGAGAGTTCGCAGGCCATAGTCCATGATGGGAGGGAGTGAGGGCCAAAGGAAGGTGATGCTGCAGTGTGGTCAGTTGGCGTCAGAGCATGGACCTATATCCTTCCCTTTCAGAACCTGTTTGGGTTGTGGAGTGAAAGGAGACTTGCACTGTGCTTGGAGGTGCATGTGAGAAAACTTCTGTACACAGCTGCACCTCAGGACTCATTTGAGCAGTATTTCCGGCTAGCTAAAAACAAGCCAGCAGAAGCTATTTCAAATATGTGTAGTATGCATGAGAATTCCTACCTCTCAGACAGTGGAAAAAAGTTTATCAATAAAAATATGTCATAGGAAGGTTTTAAGGTTATGTGTGTGTTCTGGACTAAAGAAACTGGACTATGTAACTAAACTAGTGTCATTTCTACCTTGATCAGAACATTTGCAGAGGAGACTTTTATATAGGCATATCAATGAACTGTCCAAGTGGTCAGTACAAGATCTCACAAAGCCTAAAGTTTGGTTATTGTTCAAATATTATATGTGTACATAGGCCTGTCACAATAACAAATTTTGAAATGCTGAAGTAAATATAGATGATAAATGTTATAAATATTGAAACCAAAACATAAAGTAGAATTATCCACAAAAAATGTTCTAAATGAACAACAAAAAACATGAGCTGTAATAAATAAAAAGAAGAATACAACACAGTAATTAATTGGAAGTTATTAATTCAACCTTCTACAGCTCAAATCTTTCTCATATTTTAGGAAAAAATAACCAAAAATCCTCACTTGTACGTGAAAAGGTACACACAATGAATATTGGTTACCAAAAATAATTATTTCATCTGTCATGTATTGAACGGTAGGTGCGGTGGATATAGTATTTATTTATCGTGCCCTATGTAAGCATATAAGACCACTCCTACATACTAGCTTTTATTTCCATAATACATTCAGCAGTCTTAAACCTATATCAGAGAACTACTGTGTAAAATATTGACATTGTTTGCATTTCCCTATGTAGAGACAGTTTTCATCATCAACCTGCACCAAAAACAGAGGAAAAACTTTGGTGACCAAACATGTGTCTCTGGTCACGCTTACAGAGTCCTGCCGCTCCGAGTGTGCATTAGCCTCATTAGCATGTAGCCTGGATGTAGATGGATGGCCTCCCTGTTGAGCTCAGTCAGCGAGTGATTGATCTGTTAACTACTGTTTCCCTCACAGGGCAGTGACGGACTGTATGTGTGGGGCTGGAGGATGACTCTGTCCTTAGCTGCCTCAGTGGGAAGCCTTTGGCCTCTTTATTTATGCCTTCTTCTTTACATATTCATTCTGTTGCAGTCAAACAAAGGGTCACCATGCCCTTTCACCCTCGGAGCTCTAGGCTGTACTGTAGTAAGAAGGCTTCATTATGATTCTCATTACCTTCATCACATACAAGAGCACACAGGGCTGGATTTCTCCTAAAATGTAGGTTTGTGTATGGGGCAGTGTAGTGTAGTTAGCCTCACGTAAAACACGCTAAACAGAAGCATGCACCTGTCTGGAGGAACACTTGTGTCCGTGGTAAATGGATGTGATTGACGGCGGGAGGGAGAGGTTTGATTGATCTGGACCCCCCTGCTATGTCTGTGACAGCTCCTGTCAGAGAGACTGCTTGTCTCACATCACATGGATCATTTGGTGGCCCTTACTCCAACTCATACTACACTGTAAGTGCAACATTTACTCAAGCAAGTCATTAAAGGGTCCAACCCCAAAACACACTATTTAAGCACGCTGCTGTTATGACACAATGAGAAGTACATCGAACTGAAAACAAACAAGATAACAAAAATATGTCTTGACTGTATATGTAATATGTCTAAAATATGACTTGGGAACATTTGCACTAATTTTACAAAGAGAGCAGAAAAACATTATAATAAAAATATAAGTCTCCCTCATTATATTATAACTAGACAACACTAAACAATAGTTTTATTGGTCTTGGTGCAGTGGGCGTGTGACATCTGTTCTGATAATACAAAAACAATCCATCTAACTAAGCCATAAAGACAGCAGTCCATGATGGTCTAAAATAACAGAGGATGACCATGTCTTTCTCCCCTTTCCTCTTGTCCTGCTGGAGAACTGCTCACTGTTGTGTGAACAGCATGTGCTATAGCCATTACAAACTGCCTTTGAAATGACCTTGTGTTTAAGTAATTCAAAACACACCACTGTAGACCAAAAATGATTGAAATGGTTAAAGGTAATGCATTGTTTACAAGAAATGTCCATCAGAATAATCAGAAATCAAATGGATATGGACATTGTCAGGGGTGAGCTCAGTGACAATCACATATCACAGTCAGAGCTTCAGAATCATGCACACATGTGCTCAAATAGTTCACATTCACAGTGATCAATGGTGAAATCTGTCCGTCACCCAGTTAAAACAATGGGGGCTGCTGCAGCTGATGTTTGATGTATGCGGTTTTGCATTAAGGTGTTAGACTGTAAAGCACTGAATCACTAATATCCCTCTGATTAGAACAGGGTATATCATAATATGATTAATGATGTTCGCAATTGTCCTTATTGCCTTAATATCTGCTGCTGCAAGATGGAGTGTTACACTGTTATCACAACATACTTTTCTGCACATAAAAATGCAGCGGGTTTATTATCCTTATTGTTATATGTGAAGACAAACTGAACTTCTCCTTTGATCTTATTGTTATATGTTAGAAATGTTTTTTGCTTTCTGTGTTATTTATGATCAGCTTTGGGTTATGCCATTATAAATAGTGAGAATTCTGAAACCAAATATAAAATTTGCGCAGTTTGTCTGATATAATGATGAACCAACACTGCTTAACAATTCTCATTTGTGTATGAATCAATATATTACACTGTCATAAACAATTAATAAAAATACATTTAAAAGTGTCTTTGGATTTAAAATGTCTCATTGTAGATGACAGAAGGGTTGAATGTAAGCACTATTAGAAGGGGCAGGGCGCTGCCTCCTGTGGAGTTACTGATGGATGCCCGTTCCCAGCGCTAAAGGAAAAGCTCACAGAGGGCAAAAAGTGCTCTTAGGGCACAAGAATTGGACTTACATAAGAGTGCAGTGAGACTTGGGGCTTATGAGTCTGGGGGAAGCACAGAGCAAGAGAGAAAGCCTAATTTTTAATATTTAAATTTATTTGAGTTATAGATTTTGGTTGATTTGGTCATGAAAATATACATATTTTTGATCAGTGATTTTAATAAATAAATACATTTTTCTATTATGAGTCACTGATCTAATATTGTGAACCCATACTGGTCGGCCATTAGCCACATTTGCGTCTAAAACTCAAGGTACAATCTTACAAACAATCTTAAATCTATGGAGTTTTAATCCCACCTGGAACAACTATTAATGTCATGCAGCGTCCAGATCACCTTTATTTTCTTTTTTCTTGTTGGGTTTCTGTGTGAACTCATAAGATTGCAATTATTTGCTTATGATCGATACTGACGACTAATTAATGGTGCACCCAAACCAATCAGTCGCGTGCGCAATCAGACGCCTCCGTAATGGCACAAGAGACGAAATGGTCCATTGAGTGCGCATTAATTATTAATATGTCTTTCATGTCATGATCATCTGAACAAAATAATATTAGTTTTCTAATTAATAACAGAGTGTCGAATAACAGAGAGTAAAGGTAAATAGCTATGCACTGCTGAGCGCACCAAACGAGTATAGCGCTGATGGGACGTCATGGTTTCCCGGTGGCTGCTAAAGAGGTACCAGTATGGCTAATGAGGTTTGTTAATGCTAGACTAATTAATAACTGATTTAAAGTGATTGTGGCCTTGCGCGCACGGCTCACTCTGCACCACAGGTAAAGACCATTTGAGAGGTCATGGGAGGGCGGGGAGGGTGGGGGTGTCTGCTTTTGTTCTACAGAAAAAGGGGGCCTGTTCTTAGTGCTGCGACCTGCCATTTTAACCGGGGGTGTGAATCTGACGCGGGATAGATGTGAGGGAACAGAGACGAGTGCGCACCACGGAGGGATAGCGCAGACAGTGCAGGCAAACAGTGCACGGACTACAGCACCTGGACACGGTCCGGACTTGAGCGGACAGGAGATACAGTGATGGACTGCGTGACTCGGAACAGGTCCTGATCGGACGGTGCTGGGGCTTTTTTGTCAGGCTTTTGGATTTGTGGGAAGTTCAATTGCGTCTACAGGATCTCAGAAGGAGCACAGGATGATGGTCCCTGCGTATACTTTTCGGCATCTGTAAGTGACGCTCCGCTGCCGGCTTGGTCCGGTCCAGTTGTTTTAGACGTTGCCTTCTTGAACACCTGACTTAAGCCGCTCTTCTTGTTATCCGCAGGTTGGTGCATTTCTTGACATTCTGCTATTACGCGCAGGTAAGTTTTTAAATATATTTACCTATATTAGACTAGGCCTATGTGTCTTAAGATTTTGATTCAGCAGGGTATTTATTCAGTCTATAGTAACTAATGAGAATTAATAAACTTTTCAGTCAAATATAATCACATGGGAATTTAATAATTTTTTTAAATTATTAAAAATTGTAAACACAATTTCAATTAAAAATCGGTATTAGCTAAGTAAATACGGAGTGCAAATCAAGACTTGACCTATTTTTAAGCATAGTTTAAATGTCTTATAATGTCTTAAATGACATTATGTTTTACGCGTCTTCTTGTTTCTGAAAATGGCAGTTACTTTGGGTCAGTTGTTACTTTCCTCGCGTTACAGGAGCGCTCAGGGCTTTGTTAGAACAGATACTCATGCGGTGCTGTCTAATTTCTGACAGGTAACCAATCAGAGTCCGCCTAATTTCACGCAGCACGTGAGTGAGCAGAGCCGGGTGACGGACCGCGTGAGCCGCAGACTCATTCGCATGTACCAGCTCTACAGCCGCACCAGCGGCAAGCACGTGCAGGTCCTGCCCAACAAGAAGATCAACGCTATGGCCGAGGACGGAGACGTGCACGGTAAGGCCGCAGCGCACGCGCCTACACTGACCCTCACTATAATGCCCAAGGCCAGGAGGTGCTGTGGTGGTCCATGTGCCCCCGCTGCGAATGAAGGCTGTGGTCACTGGGCATCTTTGAAGCACATAACAGACGGATGCCCCATATTTAGGCCTACGTTTTAGGGCTGATATACTATGCAACAATAAATAACAGTTATCCTTCAGCAAAAATATGAAAAATAATGTGTAAAGAAGCATTATTTCAGATCTCAGACTACATATTCTGGACTAGTCACACTTAAATAGTGAAGAGATTGTCCTAAATGCTATAGTCATTCCAACTGCTCATGTATTCATTTTTTTCCCCTTCACTGGGATTAGAGGGTTGGACCCAATGTTTAGCAATAATAAAGTTATCTAATGTCTGTTCTTTTGTCTGTTTAGCAAAACTTATAGTGGAGACTGACACATTTGGCAGCCGAGTCCGAATCAAAGGAGCAGAAACGGGCTTCTACATCTGTATGAACAAGAAGGGCAAACTCATTGGCAAGGTATGCAAGCCTTGCAGTTTTTCATAACTTTATAAATGTTTTGGGTTGTGTATGAATGTGGGATCAGCACTCTCTATAATGCCAAATTACAAAATGTGCCTATGGGTAAAAATAAAGCTTTGCTTAGACAATGTTCACCATTATGCTATTTGCACTCACATTAGCACAGACATCTGAAATAAAATCACACATTTGCAACAACCATTTTTGATTCTAGCTAACAGTCAGTGTGTGGTAAGGTTGTATGATGAAAGAATGTGAGGCCCGGTGTGAGCTAACCCCACCCAGCGGCTCCCTGCCTGGGCCACCATCTGCCCGGAGCCTGGTCTGGCCTGGTCCTGTGTGTCACCACTATTTTTATCCACAGAGCTTTTCCACACAGTGCATCTTGGCCTGCTGCTGCAGTGCATGCACTTGCACTGATATCTACTCATGCTTCACTTGAACACTTAATATTTAGGTAATTCTTTAAAGGTTGTAATAACTTATTGGCACACAAATGAAATGTGGTACTTTGTGCTAAAGTTTTATTGTGTCTACAGAACCATGGGTCTGTTGTGGGTCTGTTGTTGGGTCTGAGCTGTACCGAGGGTACTCTTTGCCAGCTCAGTAGTGGAATAATTCTCTTACAGGGTCTGACGATTTACTTATTGAAAATGAAGTAAAGATGTGTGCTGATTATGCTTCTTTCAGAGTAACTCATCATTATCTATAGAAACAAAAGCTCTGAACTTTGTTGGGAGATGCTGGTTTTGGCAGTTTGTCTTGGCTGTAATGACTGCAGCACATGTTTAGAGATGTGCAGTGGGGTGGCCCACACAGGCTGCTGGACTCATCATTTGTGACTTCACTTACAGAAAAATGGCCAGGGTCGTGACTGCATCTTCACTGAGATTGTTCTGGAGAACAACTACACAGCGCTGAGGAATGCGTGCTATGAAAGCTGGTATATGGCATTCACACGGAGAGGTCGGCCTCGCAAAGGCTCCCGCACCAGGCAACACCAGCGTGAAGTCCACTTCATGAAGAGACTCCCCAAAGGGCACCAGCACCCACAGCCTGTTCACCACCGACCTTTTGACTTCATCCACTACCCCTTCAACACCAGGACTAAACGCACGCGATTCTCTTCTGAGCGCTGACACCAAAGACAATGTCCCCTCTTCACACGGGCCTTTCTACTGAGCATCAGCTTATACACTGTAGCTTTTCTACTAATGCATTGCCAGAGAAGTAAACTCTAAAGAATTATATTTTTGTATTTTGGACAGACTTGCTCTGAGACCAAAGATGGACATATGCACACTGTTCAGTAGTATCAGGGACATGCTGACAGTGCTGCAGCAGACTCAAAGGGCCTCTGTGCAGGTTCATATTGTTCTCATTGTGGGGCGCTTGGTCTCAGTCCTCAGAGATGCACACTGCAGCCTTTACTTGTGTATAAAGAACCACTGCTTAGTCACATCAGTGACCACTCTATTTTTTTAAGTTGGATCTAAAGTAGTGCACTCAAAGTATTTCATTATAGCAATAGTCCCCGACCTGCACAAAGGTTATTGTGTGAATGTAAGTGTGGATGCTGATATCGTCAGGTCACTCCGATGATTCACACAGTTCATTCTTCCATGTTTAAATGTATGAATGAGGACTACATGTACTGATAAAGAAGTGAAACCAAGCACGCAGGTGGCAAGCTCATTATGAACTATTGTGGCAGCTAAACACCCCTTACCCCCTTTGTGTGTCACTGATTGTATGTTGTTTTTATACATATAAAATATATTTTTATTTGAAAAGTTGTAAAATTATGTATGAAATATTTATTTATAATGTGTAAAATGTACAATAGAAAAGTGATATTAAAGTCTTGTTTGATATAAAATTGCCATGTGCCATCTGTCACTTCTGAGAGAAAGAATCTGTGTAGTTTTTAATTTATTTACACATTCAACTATTGTGTGCCATTTTCAGAACCAGATGAAATTAATATCAATACATTTATTGTCTCTCATATTGATTGTTGTGTTATTCTTAAAATTAATTTAAAAAAATAAAATGGGAAACAAAAATAAAAATAAAATAAATATCCAAGACTTTAAAAAAGTAATACAGTAAATAAATAAAAAATTATGGCGATAAGTAGAGAACATGCCTCAACTTTGGGGCCCCCTAGTGGCTTTTGCAGTACCCTATGCAGGTGTCATTAACAACAAATGGCCCTCTAGGTCAGTGTTTCCCAACCAGGGGTACAATTACCCCTAGGGGTACGCGAGCACATTGCAGGGGGTACTCGGCAGTGTCACTGCCAGGCGCAGGGGGAGATTTTTTATTTATTTTTTTATTCTGATTTGAGTAAATTTGAGTTAAAGAAAAGAGAAAAAAGGAGATGAAATAAAATGATTTTCATTTAATAATCTGTTGGGTCACGTTCTTTGTATGAGTGAGGGGGTACTCGAGGTATGACAAAAAGGCTCAGGGGGTACACAAGACAAAAAAGGTTGGGAAACACTGCTCTAGGTAAACTGCGTGTGTGTGAATTATCCTCCAACCATTCTGCCATTCTTTTCCCCAAATTTTATCATTCAGTGTATTTGCAGTCCAGTGTATTCTGTTGGCTGTGGGTCTCCACAAACAGCCTGACTGAACAATACTGTAAATTAATGTGGAAGATATCAGTGATTTTTGTATTTTGTTTGAAATGTGCATACCATTTAAAAATGTGCCTGGCATTTGCAATTATGCTATAATCACTCAATCTTGATTAAAACACAAAAAAAATAATACATGTGTACAATAGTACATACAGTTGTATTGTTACCTTTTAATTTTTATTTATAATTTTCTATTTTGGAGTGCTCTGGACCAGAATAGTAACCAAAACAACCACAACAGCCAAATCCAAAGAATTAGACTCTGTGACACACAGACAATATATGCACCAGTTTCTGTCATTTTGGTATTTTTTAGAGGTTCTTTTCAAGAAAAAAGTGTGCCTTGACTTTGGAAGAACACTGCTTATATCCAACATAACCTGCTTAATTATGTCTGACATGAGAAAGGGCCAGTAATGCTGTGAGTAAACACTGGATTAGCAAAATACAATTTGATATATTTTCAGTGTTTATACATATAATTAGTGTAGGCTTGTGTGTTTGCAGGTCATAGTAATCTTATTGTTGCAAAGATCAAAGAGCAGCTGAGCTTTACATGGTAGCCTACTTGTCAGGCCTCTTCTTCCTTTTAACTAACCATAAATTATTTTTTGGACATTCTTATATGAGAGACACAGCCCTTTGGGAGTGCATGCTCTGAACAAGTGAGTGGTCTTCAATGAAGAAAGAAGAAAAACAATCTGCATATTGGCATTGTGTGTGCTTTGCTCAACTGATCAAAGAGCGGTGGGGGTCCGTCCAGGAGCTGTGGCCGGCGTCAGTCAGAATGAGTGGACAGCAGACCAATGCTCCTCAGGCCAAAGTGTAAGTATCTCATTAAATGTCCCAAGGTTAATTGACTTTTGGTTGTCATGCCTCGTTTTCGAGACAGCCATTTTATAATAATGAGGTACACTGTGGGCAGTTTAAGGATTTGTATCACTAGGCCTCATGTTCTCTGAGCTTTGCCTAATACAAAGTTGCATACAATAAGATAATAAGATTGGTTAATCTTGAGTTAGCCTTGAACTTGAATCAGTTAAAAATGGAAGTAGTAGCCATGATACCACGATAATGTACAATTTCTAGCTCCACAAGTGTGCTAATCTGTCTTTATCGCTAGCTAAAATCTATGATATAATGTTGTATCCTGATCAAAAACATACCTGGAGTTGTCCATCCATCCATCTAGCCATTTTCGTCTGCTTTATCTGGGGCCAGGTCGCAGAGGTAGCAGTCTGAGCAGGGAGGCCCAGACTTCCATTTCCACGCATACTTCTTCCAGCTCTTCAAGCGAATCCTGAAGCATTCTAAGGCCAGTCCAGAGACATATTCCCTCCAGCTTGTCCTGGGTCTTCCCTGGGGCCTCCTCCTGGTGGGACGTGGCCGGAACACCTCTCCAGAGAGGCATCCAGGAGGCATCTGGAACAGATGCCCGAGCCACCTCAACTGGCTCCTCTCAACGTGGAGGAGCAGTGGCCGAGCTCCCCCCATGTGACTGAGCTCTTCACCTTATCTCTAAAGGACTGCCAGCCACCCTGCCGCATTTCGGCCGCTTGTATCCACAATCTTGTCCTTTTGCTCATTACCCAAAGCTCATGACCACTGGTGAGGGTAGGAACGTAGATTGACCGATAAATTGAGAGCTTTGCCTTTCCACTCAGCTCCTTCTTCACCACAACGGTCAGATACAGCAACTGCAACACTGCAGACGCTGCACCGATCTGCCTGTCAATCTCATGCTCCATCCTTCCTTCATCAGTGAACAAGACCCTGAGATATTTGAACTCCTTCGCTTGAGGCAAGGACTCTCCATCCACCCAGAGAGGGCAAGTCACCTTTTTCCGGTAGAGAAACATGTCCTCGGATTTGGAGGAGCTGATCTTCATCCCAGCCGCTTCACACTTGCAAACCGACCCTGTGCATGTTGTCTGCAAACAGCAGAGATGAGATCCTGTGGTCCCAAAACCAGACCCCCCCCCCACAGCCCCTGACTGCTCCTAGAAATCCTGTCCATATGAACAGAACCGGTGACAAAGGGCAGCCCTGGCAGAGTCCAACATGTACTGGAAACAGGTCCGACTTACTGCCGGTAATGTGAACACAGCTCCTGCTCCGGTCATACAGGGACCAGACTGCCCTGGACCCCATACTCCCAGAGCGCTCTCCACAGAACACCATGAGGGACACGGTCAAATGCCTTCTCCAGATCCACAAAGACATGTGGATTGATTGGGCAAACTCCCATGAACGCTCAAGCACCCGCTGGAGAGTATAAAGCTGGTGTTCCACGACTGGGACGAAAACCACACTGCTCCTCCTGAATTCAAGGTTCGACCATCTGTCGGATTCTCCTCTTCTTCTCCAGTTCCCTGGAATATACCTTACCGGAGAAGCTGAGGGACCACTAACCCAGTCTGTCAGTCCAGAGGTACTGTCCCTGACCAACACGCGATGTTGCAGAGATGTGTCAGCCAAGACAGCCCCACAACATCTAGAGACCCAAGATACTCAGGACGGATCTCATCCACGCCCACCTCAGTGACTTCTGCCATGGTGATGGACGAGCCTGCTTCCGAGTCCCCGGCCTCTGCTTCCTCCTCGGAAGAAATGAGGGGATTGAGGAGATCCTCAAAGTATTCCTTCCACCGTCCCACAACATTCCCAATCAAGGTCAACAGCTCTCCCCCCACGCACTGTAAACCGTGTTAGTGTAGCACTGCTTCCCCCTCCTGAGGCCTCAGACAGTTTGCCAGAATTTCTTTGAGGCCAACCGATAGTCCCCCTCCATTTGTTTAACTCGCACATGTTTAACACAGAAATCCAGCATACTTAAGCTGTTCTTCTCTCAAACTCACTCTATTTCACCGTGTGATGTCATTGATACAGGAAGTGCTCCTCTGTGATATTTAAGATACATAATTTTTCCACTAAAATCAGATGAATTGAGGCAAAACAAACAAACAACAAAAATTGTATTTTGAGGTTTGGATATGTAAACAGTCTAACAATGCAGGATTACACAGTGTGAATGAAACAAAACACAACTCTGGCTATGTTTCTGAGGAGGTAGCGACATTCCGACATGAGAGAAACAGTCAATATTGCATAATATAGGACCTTTCTTAAGTGAAATGAATTTGCTCTCACTAGTCAACATAACCTAGTTTTATTTAGGCTAGGCCATGGACAGTCCTAATGGGCTAGGCCTAACCTAGTGTAGGGTTCTACCATAGCCCTGTGAAAGCGCCAGGTGAAGGTGGTGCGTCATCATTTTGGGGCCCTAACGCCTGGGCTGGGGCCCCTAGATACGCCACTGGGTTTGGCATTCTCAGTTTCAAGAGGCAACACGTTTACCGTGAAGATAATGGAAGCATAGGCCGATAGACTTGAGTTGATAACCAAAGCAAATAAATGAATTAAACAATAAATAATACTATGTTAAAGTTCATAATCTATTACCTGGACCAGAGTTACATAGATTGCTTACGTCATTACGTTTTCTACGTCGCACCGCAAACTGTAGTAGCGTAATGGCTTCCTGTGCTTGCTTCCTGTAGTGACCCAAACGATGAAGTGAAGTTTTTCGTACTAATGAACACTTTGTTAAAATGAGCAGCCGCCGCGGTGCGTGGTTGTGGATAGCGGCGGCGGGTCGCCATGCTCCTGTCTCAACTGCCAGAAGACGTCCTGTACCACATCCTGGCTTACTTGGACCACAGATCTCTCAGCCGTTTCTCTCAAGTTTGTAAATCTACCTACATTTTTGTTAACCGTGACAACGTATGGAAGAATGTTGCCAAAGAGTTCCTGAACACTGGGATTCGTCGGGATGGATCAGATCTGTGAGTTTTGTTATAGGTTGTAGCGTCTTACACATGTGGCATTTACTAGCGCTCTGACGTTAGCTGCTACCTGTTCTATTTCTGTCCACCCCAGACTTTTCTTTATACTGTCTATGCTCACCCTAGGTTCTGCTCTTCTGCATGTCTTCCTCCTCTGCATGTCCTCCTCCTCTGCATGTCCTCCTCCTTTGCATGTTCTCTGCATGTCCTCGTCCTCTGCATGTCCTCCTCTTGGATCTGAATTCGCCTTTATTTTCCCGCAATAACAATGCACTTGTAATGCAATAATTCCAGATCATACGACATGCTCTGTTGTCATTCAGTTCTCTTACTACCACTTTATTCCTTGTAAACATGAATGGCATCATAGTCATTATTGTGTTTTGCAGATACCCAAAAATTCCACTGAAGGAGAGGGTGAGAACTGCTCAGAACTGGTCCACTGGGCTCTGCACCAAGGACGTTCTCATCAGATGGAAAAAAAAGTAAGTCTCCTGTAGGACACGGATTGGGATCCCCTCAACTCACTTCATCTGTCCAAAGACAATGGTGTTGTTGCTGAATTGGTGACTTTACCTGTTTTGTATTCAAGAAAATAATAAAAAAAATAAGCATAAAAAAAATAAGCATGTTTTATTAAGTTCCATTCCAGTATGTTTCTACAATTCTGCTTATCTAATTTTGTGATAACCCAGAAAGTGCTCCCTAGTGTTTTAAAATCCACACATCTTCACCCTGCGCTGATAATTTTAGTGCCAAATTGCCTGTTCTTTGAAGGTATAAAGTCAAGGGTGTATTGGGATATATCAAATGCATGCTGGCAATAGTAATAATAACTTACAGTTGTAATGCACTTTACAGGCTTGTTAAAGCTTCTGAAGCTGTAGTCATTATTCATTCACTCCATACTCTGTGGTAATAAGCTAATATTGGAGCCACTGCTGCCCTAGGGCAGACTGACAGAAGCGAGGCTGCCAATCTGCAGCATTGGCCCCTGCGACCACCACCAATCACAGACGCACACACTTACTAGACAAGGTGGACGAAGTGTCGCTGCTCAAACCACTGAGCCAGTGTCGTTGCCTAATAAATGTACACTGTAATGAAAGGCAGACTTTGATATGTGATATGCTGTTATTCTGTAATTCATTTATTATAATGTACGTGTGTTCTCTTTCTGGCCCTCAGCCTGTTGCCATGGCTGCAGATCGATGGGAATATACTTTTTTTGTCCCAGGCAGCAGAGATCCGAGCTCACAGAGTGCACCAAAATGCCAAGAAGATTCTGAGCCAGCCATTTCAGATCTATTCTGGTCACAATGGAGATGTGTGTCGCTTTGTCCTCAACAACTCATATTTAATCAGCAGTGGAAGGTAAGTCCAAAAGTAGGTTGTTATTCTGGTTAATTAAAATAATCTTCATTTGTTAATTATGCTATACTTTGCAGATTATAACCGAAATGCCATGGACTAGACTTAGACTTAGACAAACTTTATTGATCCACAAGGGAAATTATTTGGGTGCAGTAGCTCACTCATCAAAAATAATATATAACAGACGGTAACAAAAAATAGATGGAATAGCAAAAAAAGATAGCGATAGACCTGTGTCAAATGAGACATAATTATAAAAATAAAATTATAAGTGTATATGTTGTATATGTACAAATCAGAATAAAATAGAAAAATAAGTAATAAAATAAGATAAGATAATCCTTTATTTGTCCCACAATGGGGAAATTGCAGTGTCACAACACAAGTTTCAGAAACAGTAGGAAAATATGAGCATGCATCAAAATTAAGATAAATAATAATAAGTATGTACAATCAACTAAAAACACAACACTGTAAGGTTAAAAGGCACAGGAACGCTGCACAATAAATGTCTTTGATTCTGAGCAGTGAACAAACAGCAGTTAAAGTGACTCCAGTATAGTAATATATAATATCACTACAATAAAGTGACTCAGGTGATTGTGTACAGTGCAGTGATGGGCAGTGGTAGTTACATAAATAAGTAGCAGGTAAAGTGACACTAAATAATATTGCACATTGTTGTTATTACTATGGAGATGAACATGACTAGCATTGATCATTTCACATATCAAATAAAATATCAAATCACAGCTATAAACAGTTTTAGTGAGTATTATCTGTTACATAAGGGTGAGTTGTTGTATGGAGTTTGGTATGAATGTAGTCCTGTATCTCTCATTATTTGAGCAGAGCTTTAGGAGCCTGTTGGAGAATGAGCTCCTCTGTTCCTCTATGGTCTGGTGCAGTGGGTGAGCAGGAGTGTCCATGATGGAGAGCAGTTTGAACAGTGTCCTCCTGTCCCTCACAGTAACAGATGTCTCCAGCTCACAGCCGATTACATGACCATCTTTACGGATTAGTGTGTCAATCCGCCCACTATCCCTTTTACTGGTGCCACTTCCCCAGCAGACCACAGTGAAGTACAGGGCCCTGGCCACCACAGACTGGTAGAAGATCTCCAGTAACTTGCTGCACACATGGAAAGACCTGAGCTTTCTCAGAAAGTAGAGTCTTCTCATGCCCTTCTTGTAGAGAGCATAACAGTTGTCCCTCCAGTCCAGCCTGTTGCTCACATGGACGCCGAGGTACTTGTAGCAGTCCACTATCTCCACATCATGACCCTGGATGGTAATGGGCTCCACTGGTGTCCTCTTTCTCCTGAAGTCAATCACCAGTTCCTTGATCTTGTCCACGTTCAGGAGCAGATGGAGCGTGGGACCACTCCACAAAATTTGCAATCAGTGTCCTGTACTCCAGCTCCTGTCCATCCCTGATACACCCTAACACTGCAGAGTCATGGCAGGACCCGGAGCTGACTAGGGTTGTACATTTTCACAAATTTTTTTTTTAATTATTTAAAACTTTTTTTTTTAATAGTACCGTAAATTATTGTATAATTTGGTTTGCCAAATTTTATGAAAACAAAACCAAAATGGAAACATTCCATTCAGTAAAGCAAAGTAAAAGTAAAGCAGCTTTTGCTGCTTTACCCATTACTGACACAAATAACATCATAAAACTATGGTTTTACAAAATTAGGCTATGCCTGGACATTCTTTGGGTATAAAATAGAAATAATGAAAATAATAGAAATAATGCATTTTTATTTGACTTATGAGTCACATGGCAACCTTTTATTTTAATTTATTTAATTAATTTATTTTTTTAATAAATGAAAGGTGCTTCTTGGCACTTTCCACTTGTATCTACGATTTGGTCAGGTGACCCACTGCTTTGGCCTACTGTTTTCAAATTCTCTCCTATTGAGAAACATACTACAGATTCTTTTTATTTGCGCCTGCAGATGTGGGCCTAGTGCCATCTGCTGTTTTTTTAAACAATTACACCCCATGATTAATATGGTCAACACAAGTATTGTATACACAGAAATTAAGTAATATTACAGGAAACCATGAGTTGTGTCAAAATTACTTAAAAAAAAAAAATCACTGCAGGTACATGCAGTAACAGAACAGCCTGCTAATAAATACTTTGTCCAGTTTATAGTTTCAATTGAGCTTTGCCCTTACTACATGCCTTAGTAGTGGAATGATAATAATCCTATTACTGATATCGGTTTACTTTTTTGTAAACTGTGATCTTTATGTTTTTCAGCGATGGGACTATTGTGGTCCACAGCAGGAGAAGTGGCGCTCAGACCAAGCTGCCAGGGCACAGCCAGGAAATCAATTGTCTGGATTCCAGAGATGAGCTCATTATCAGTGGATCCAGAGATACGACTGTCAAGGTTAGTGAGGAACACAGGGACCTGGAAACTGTCTTTACACAACACAATTAATTACATGTTAAAACCATATATTTAATTAAGAATAGATGTCATATTTAATATTTATGTAATGTTTATTGTCAAGTAATATTCATGTGTAAATGTGTTTTATGTGTAAATGTGTTTTTATGATGGTATAAAACCATATTGATTTTTTTTTTTAAACTGTTACAGTTTATTTAAATTATGTCATAAGCAATTAACTAAACAAAGGAAAAGTATAAAAACTTCCATTGGTTCCCTTCAGACTTCACAGTGAGTCCGAGAGAGTCTCCACTGTCTAAAGGGAACTGTACTGTTTGACCAGTCTGAAGAGAACCCTGGAGGGTACTGGCTCCCAGAGGGGTCTGACCCATGTTGGAGCAGTACACTATAAGGAGGAGCTAATAAGTAATAAGTACAGGGGGTCCTCGGGTTACGACGGCCTCGACTTACGACGTTTTGTGGTTACGAACGCGCCCCCATTAAAAAATGTATATATATATATTACGCGTCATTCCGTCTTACGCGGTTTAGCGTGGTAAGCGACGTAAACAAACGCGAACGGCGCACGGCGGAAGAATACGCTTTGTTGTGGTTGTAGGGCAAAGAACACGGCCTCGTGTGCGTGCCCAATGTGGGCGGAAGTACCTGATGTGGGCTCTGATCTGCTCCTATGAAAGCGACAGTGATAACCAAGCAGCGTAGTGGTCTAATTATTGAGATGGAAAGGTTATTGGTGCTTTGGTTGGAAGATCAAAGTCAAAATCCGACTTACGATGAAATTCGGGGGGAGGACCCCCTGTACTGAGAAATGATTGGTCAAGGGAGAATGCACACTTGGCAGATATAAACAAATAAAGCTGACTTGATCTTGTGATAGCTGACGTATTTCCAGTGATGACATCTTGTACAGCTTTAGGCATGTCTCACCACTTGGAATTGCTAAACATTTTTCTGTGAATGCCTGAGACCTCTGAGTCCTTATGACTAAAAGTATTATAGACGTACAGTTTAGGTTTTATTAATTTAGAAAACATTAGCTATGTTTGGGTGACGCCAGTTTCTCACGTAGGAGCAGTACTACCCATTTGTAAGTGCCCCTTGGTGCCCCTTTGGTCAACACATTTGCTTAAAATAAGTATAAACTGTAGCAACTTTAAAGATGCTGCAGGTCATTAGAGCTCTGCAGTGCCCATGTGTTGGTCCTGGACTTGTAGCATGCTTTAAGGGAAGGCCACAATGCTGCAAGTGAAAAAGTGCTTAATCTTCATGTACAGATGAATGAAATAGTCTGACAACAGTTTAGAATTCACAAATAAAAAACTTGAATGAACTCAAATGCAGCAGTCGCTGCGATGCACAACACATTTGCTTTCTTAAAGAAAGCCTTTTTGTAGTTGATGTACATTTAACCGAAATTAATTAATGTGATTAAAAAAATGTAGCATCTATGACAGCACTAATTACAATTAATTTACATTTAGTATCCAAATACCCTTTAAGACATGGAGCATGACCAAAACTGACCAATTGGAGGAGGACGAGAGGGTGAGGGAAAAGTGCCTGTTTTACAGAAAAAACTGAATCATAATACTGTATCACCAAATCACGATTAGATTTTCATAGCCATATCACCCAGTTTTACATAGACTACAAACAGGATGGATCATTTGGAGTTAGGGGTGTGCAAAATAATCGTCATGACAATGCATCGCGATACTAACTTTCACAATATACTGTATCGATTCTTGATGCCAAAAATCGATTATGATTAATTATTATTTTACTAATTAATAATTTAATATGTAATATTAATAAATAAATAAATTATTAGTTGTTTTTTTTTATAAATCCTATGCACTTTTTTCTTTGTGAAAGGGTATTGTTTGTTATGATGGTAGCTACCTCCAAAATGGCAAATGTTTGAACATCATTTTTTGTTTTAGAAAAAATCCTATGCACTTTTTTTGTTATTGGTTTGGTTTATTTGTTTTTGTTATTAAATAAATTCAGTTATGAATTGATTGCTCAGTTATGTATCAATTGAAGACACTACCCAGATACACAGCCACTGATATTTAAGTTATCCTCTTTTTTTTTGGGTACATTTTCACTGAAGTATGTCGAATATATTGCAATGCATCGCAGTAATTCAAGTATCGTGATGCATCGTGATAGTATCGCATTGTGGCGTATGAATCGTGATTCGAATTGAATCGTGACTTCTTTGCCAATACCCACCCCTATTTGGAGTGATACAGAGGTTTTTTGTGATTAAGCATCTGCCCCCTCACAATGTCTGTGCATGTTCCTGCCTAAAACTAGTATACCTTAAATTTAAATTTAACTTTAAATTTAAACTTTTCTCACATTTGTCTCTCGTTTAAACACTCAAACTTTCATAGATTTTCAACATAATTATTAATAGTAAAGCGTGAGGGGGAGGGGGGAGAAAACTGCGCTCTGACACGTGTGATAGCGCAGCATGACCCGGCGCGGGGCTGCCAGCAGGTCTAGACCTGGACTAGACCAGGACTAGACCAGGACTAGACCAGGACTAGACCAGGACTAGACCAGGACTAGACCAGGACTAGACCAGGACTAGACCAGGTCTAGACCAGGTCTAGACCAGGTCTAGACCAGGTCTAGACCAGGTCTAGACCAGGTCTAGACCAGGTGGATTAAAGCGCTGCGCGCGGGTCTATTTCCTGGTTTCGTTTCGAGTCACAGCTGAGGGGAGCAGCGAGGAGGACCGCACGCAGTCTGAGCGCATGAACGAGACCCGTGCTGGTCTAGACCAGGTCTAGAGCAGGTCTAGACCACCGCGGCTGCATGCGTTCGTGGGTCTCGTTCATGCGCTCAGACTGCGTGCCGTCCCGAGGGGAGTCCTCGCTGCTCGCCTCAGCTGTGACTCGAAACGAAACCAGGAAATAGACCCGCGCGCGGCGCTTTAATCCACCTGGTCTAGTCCTGGTTTAGTCCAGGTTTAGTCCAGGTTTAGTCCAGGTTTAGTCCAGGTTTAGTCCAGGTTTAGTCCAGGTTTAGTCCAGGTTTAGTCCAGGTTTAGTCCTGGTTTAGTCCTGGTTTAGTCCAGGTCTAGACCTGCTGGCAGCTCCCCCCCACACACACACACTTCACTATTAATAATTTTGTTGAAAATCTATGAAAGTTTGAGTGTTTATACGAGAGACAAATGTGAGAAAAGTTTAAATCCAGTCTGAGAAAAGCGTATGTGTGGCTGAGCGTGCATTATTTGAATTTTTGAGATTTCGCGTTTCGTAACTTGAATTTTCTTTCGTATCTAGAGACCAAAATTTACCGTGAAGGCGTTTCGTAACTTGAAATTTTCGTTTGTTGGGTCATTCGTAAGGTGAGGTACCACTGTACAGTAATCCCTCGCTCTATCGCGGTTCGCAGATTTTTTTTTTTAATTAATTTTTTTTTAATAGTGTAACATTTTTTTATAGTGTAACATTGTGTTCTGCGTCCTGATTGGCTAAGAGACTAGACCAGGACTAAACGTGGACTAAACCAGGTCTAGACCAGGTCTAGACCTGGACTAAACCAGGATTAAACCACCACGTGCCGCTGCTGGTTTCGTGCGGCTGGTTTGTGGCTAGGGCTGAGACTACGCATTCCGGGCGCCGCGGTTTGATCTTGTGCTCTGCAGCCCCGGTGTACGTGCGGGCAGTGCCGTTGGCGCCTGCGGCCGGCTGTGAGTCGAGCTTGGCGCTGCGCGGTGCGCGGTTGCCTTGTTTCGTGACCACGCGGCTGCGCGTGTCCGCGATTAGCGATTAATTACAATTAATGCATTTTGTTCGACCAACTTCTTGATCGACAGTTAATCGTAAGTTGATTAATTGTTGACATCCCTAAACAGAACAAAACAAAAACACAGTCTTCTGTTTTGCCATCTTACTCCAGTCCACTCTTATGACTTTTTTTATGACACATTATATTCTTTATGGTGAGAGCAGTTGGATTTTAAGCAAATCTCTACCAATGAATGTCTCTGTGTTGTAGGTTTGGACATTGACGTCAAGCTCTTCTAGGGAAACCATTTCCACTTTTGACAGAGTCTGGTCTATTGCCATTGATCCTTCTGTCAGGTAAGTCTATTTCCACTCAGTTGATTCTTTACAGCTGATGCCATCAACATTCCCTGTAGGTGTGATGCTAACTATAGGCACTGCTCTGTTTGAATACTTTAGGCCCTGTCTACACGGCAATGTTGTGGAGTGAATTTTTTATCGTTTCGGTCTCGCGTCCACATAGCACCAATGTTCTGGGTACCCCAAAACGATATTTTTTGGGAACAGGTTCCAGAGTGGAAAACTCGGGCAACGTTACCGTTGCGGAGTCGTCTGGACAAGTAGAACAGATTTGTTTACGCCTACATCACAACCACATGGCCAGTACATCACAACCACATGGCCAGAACAAATAGCAGCCTCGCGTGCAACATTCATTCATAATAAGACAGCGACCATGGCGGACACCAGAGTAGCAGTACTAGCAGTGCTGCAGTCACTGCTAAGTTTACTTGCATTATTGAAAGAAAATGTACTGCAGTTATACCAACTAGGTGAGCAGCAGAGACTCTAACAGCACAACATGTGCCAGATTCTGGAGTATCCGGTGGGACGGGCTTACAGTGCACATAGAGTATTGCGTCGTTTTCAGCAAGCATTCCATTGCCATGTGTACGTGATATTTTACTGATCCGTTCCCAGTGTGGACATGATTTTTTTTTACCCGGTGAGGAAAAAAAATCTGCGTTGCGTTGTCATGTGGATGTAGTCTTAATCTGACCGTTTTTTGTAACACATTCCATGAAGAACTGATTTAGCTGCAACAGGGGATTTGTGCTGTTAAGGAAGTCTCTCTCAGTTAACATTACAGCAACAAGCTAGCTAGCATTAGCCAGTTTTTTTTTCAGTTAGTCACTGTCACTTTTTTGTTGAAAATCAAACCTCTAAACAGGACAATGAACACTCGGATCACGGACTCGTGAAAATGTTTTGTTTAAATTCATTTGTATTTTTTTCTTTAGATTTTTAAAGTTCTTAAAACGTTCTTTGCAGTGTTTGCTAATGTGTGCATTTTGTCACCATGGTTACTTCCAAACATACTACCATACAGTTATAGGTAGAAGACCTCCAGTGTGATATCACTGCAGAGTATCAGTATTGCTTACAATAGCGATGCAGATTATGTTTGAAGGTAGGAATAACACTGGAGTCATGACGTGGTAATGACACAAGCCTCTGTGGTTGTATTGGTTCTTATAGCAGACCAGAAGGAAGTTTTATTTGCTCTGGAATGTCACCATTTGGTCCCAGCATAAGGCCAAGCTTGAAAGACTTTAGGAATCTGTCATGCTCTACCTCAAAACATTTGTTGCTCTGAGGGACAAATGCCATGTGGTGGATCATATAAAGTGTTTGGTTAGCATATTAGGGTTGCCATTTTTATTTTATTTTATTTAGCTTATTAACTAACAGAAACTGAAAACAAATAGGTGAGATGGTTTCATAGTAATTTCACTGTAGTTGGCTCCTCCTTGCAAGCAGTTTTTAAGCAGTGTCCATCAGCACTCTAGCCAGAACTGAAGAAGCAGCCTGGATGAGCTGCGACACGTATTCGACCCAATAAACTTTTGCCCAGTTGACAAATTGAATTTCTTCTTTTGCCATATCAATAATATATAATTTATCTGGCTAATAATAACATTTACAACTGTTACCTTCCAAAATATGTACATTTTTATTTACAGTGGCAACAGGAAATGATGCTGCTATATATGTAATTTGCTAAAATGCTTTTTATTCCTAAAATTCTGATTATCATACAATGGAATATCTAAATTGGAGAAAGATGTGCAAAAATAGGAAAGGCAAAATACTTCAGTTATACTCTGCAGAAGCCCCAAATTTTCCCAGTCATGTCTCTGATCCAGCTAAACATTTGATAATCATGATAATTTAGGTCAGAATATAATCATAAGAACTCTAATAGTCCTGATAATTTTACAAACAAAATTTGTATTTTTTGTTCAATCTGCAGTAAGAAATTACCTAAATTTATCAATCAATCAATCAATCAATCAAACAATATTTATAAGGCGCTTTTCATACAAAATTGTAACACAAAGCGCCCTACAGTGGTCAAGGATTAGAAGATTGACCTTATTTGATCTCGCACAGGAGAAGTTGTTTCTATATTTGACCCGGGGACCATCCCCATGATTTTGTTTTGTTATTTAGGCTTTGGTCGGGCCCTAAGCTCGAGGATTTTACCTATGGCGCATGTTTAGGTTGGTGGGGGAAACCGGAGTACCCGGAGGAAACCCACCCAGACACGGAGAGAACATGCAGTCTCCGCACAGAAAGGCCCGGGCAACCCGAACCTTCTTGCTGTGAAGCATGAGTGCTAGCCACTCAGCCACCGTGCCAGTGGGAAAAAAAAAAATAAATAAATAAAAATAAAAATTTAAAGGGTTATTTATCTGGCTGTTTGTCACATTAACTGTCACTTCACTTTAACATTCAGAAAGTTTTCTGTCATAAAACTGAGTTGAGAATGGCATTGCATTAGACAATGGGTATAAAAGAAAATTAAGGATTTCGCTGTAGGTTGGTGCCACTAACTAAATCATAATATGTCATCTCACAGTCATTTTAGCAGTTCAGACATTTTTTGTTAATAATAATGATTAAGTGTGTCTTGTTTTGTTAAGTGAAAGTTTAATCTCTCAAAAAATGGCTCCTTTGTGTACAAATTGTCCCTGCATTTTGGTTGAAATTTTTTGTATTGATTAGATAAAGTAGTAGTTCCAAAACAAAATGCTACCTTCCTGTATTTTTACTTTTCTTCTCAACTTTCTTTCCACAAACTGCCACTTAATGGACGTGTAACTATGAGAAATGAGTACTATCCCACAAACCAAGTGATAATAATTAGAAAAACGTGAAACCTGTCATGTGCACTTTATGTTCAAAATTGATTGATCGATCAATATAATTATTTTCAGTTTTAGCCCTTTTGGATGTGGTTTAGTACATTAAGACAGACTGTTATCTGTGTGTTTGTTTCATGGGGAATCCTCGTGGTGTTATAGAGGAGGTTGTTGTGGCTGATTTTAAAGGCCAAGGCTGCTGACGAGAGGCCACCCACTCTCTGCTCTCTCCTGAACCAGAACTCTGATTTGTAGCACAATGTTTTGTAATGATGAAACTGGAGCTGCAACTAACAATCATTTTGGTAATTGATTTACCTGGCCATTATTCTTTACTTTAATTGATTACTGAGAAATCAATCAAACATACATGTTTTAGAGTCTGTGTATAGTGCAGAACATGATTATTCCATTACTAAATTGGTTGACATTTTTTCGAATCACGCCTCAGCCGTGATTCGAAACGAAACCAGGAAATAGACATTTATTACAGTAATTGATTAGTTAGTCATGAATCAATCAATGAACTGTTTCAATATATTACAATTGACACATTTTATTTAATAATTGCACAAACACACACACACACATATATATATATATAATATATATATATATATATATATATATATATATATATATATATAATTATATATTATATATATATTATATATATATAATTATATATTATATATTATATATTATATATGCCAGTGGTACCCAACCCAACAAACGAAAATTTCAAGTTACGAAACGCCTTCACGCTAAATTCAAGTTACGAAACGCGAAATCTCAAAAATTTAAATAATGCGTGCTCAGCCACACACATTATACGCTTTTCTCAGACTGGATTTAAACTTTTCTCACATTTCTCTCTCGTTTAAACACTCAAACTTTCATAGATTTTCAACAAAATGTATTAATAATGAAGTGTGGGGGGAAGGAGGAGGGGGGAGAAGACTGCGCTCTGACACGTGTGTGATAGCGGCATGTGTGACAGCTGACCCGGCGCGGGGACTGCCAGCAGGTCTAGACCAGGACTAGACCAGGACTAGACCTGGACTAGACCTGGACTAGACCTGGACTAGACCAGGACTAGACCAGGACTAGACCAGGACTAGACCAGGACTAGACCAGGACTAGACCAGGACCAGACCAGGACCAGACCAGGACCAGACCAGGACCAGACCAGGACCAAACCAGGACCAAACCAGGACTAGACCAGGACTAGACCAGGTGGATTAAAGCGCCGCGCGTGGGTCTATTTCCTGGTTTCGTTTTGAGTCACAGCTGAGGCGAGCCGCTGCTCGCATGCAAGAGCCGCGGTGGTCTAGACCTGCTCTCCAGGGCCCCTCCAGGCGCGGAGCCCCAGACATCCAGGGACCCAGGGGGACACTGCCAGCCCGCCTTAAGGGCTCCCTAAGCGGGCATGGGTCCGGGGATTGTCCCGGTCACCGGCCTGGAGGTCTTGAAGAGGCCGACCTCACGGTTCTATCCAGGCCGCTCTGTGAGCACCTTACGCGGGCAGGTCTAGAGCAGGTCTAGAGCAGCTCTTGCATGTGCCATACATACAGTGGTACCTCACCTTACAAAAGACCCAACAAACGAAAATTCAAAGTTATATATATACAGTGGTACCTCACCTTACAAAAGACCCAACAAACGAAAATTCCAAGTTACGAAACGCCTTCACGTTAAATTTTGGTCTCTAGATACGAAAGAAAATTCAAGTTACGAAACGCGAAATCTCAAAAATTCAAATAATGCACGCTCAGATGCGCGCTCAGCCACACACATTATACACTTTTCTCAGACTGGATTTAAACTTTTCTCACATTTGTCTCGTTTAAACACTCAAACTTTCATAGATTTTCAACAAAATGTATTAATAGTGAAGCGTGGGGGGAAGGGGGAGGGCGGTGTGTGTGCGCGCGGACACATGTGTGATAGCGCAGCATGACCCGGCGCGGGGCGCGAGCACGAGACCCGTGCTCAAACCGTGCCAGGTCTAAACCAGGTCTAAACCAGGTCTGAACCAGGTCTAAACCAGGATTAGACCACCGCGGCTCTTGCATGCGTTCGTTCATGTGCTCAGACTGCGTGCGGTCCCGAGGCACATCCCCTCCCCTCCTCGCTGCTCGCCTCAGCCGTGATTCGAAACGAAACCAGGAAATAGACCCGCACGCGGCGCTTTAATCCACCTGGTATAGTCCACGTTTAGTCCTGGGTCTACACAGTCTCTACGCAGGACACAGTGTTACACTATAAAAAAATGTTACACCAGGGGTCTTCAACGTTTTTCAGGCCAGGGACCCCCAAACAGATGGCGAACTGGGCCAGGGACCCCCTACTATATATACGGCATAGAATTGTGTTTTATATTAAATTCAGCTTAGTGTCATGTATAAACATTGCTATTCTGTTATGGTAGATCCAATACAAGGAAATAATACACAGGTTAATACTGTATTTTACATTATAAAATATAAAATATTATATATTTATTTTAAAGTGAAATCAAAAGATCCCCCCCCCCCCCCCCCCCCCCGCAGTACCTCCACGACCCCCCTGTTGAAGACCTCTGTGTTACACTATAAAAATAAAAAAAACTTGGAATGAATCAGGCCTTTTCCATTGAAATAGCTACTCAACTTACGAAAAATTCACGTTACGAAACCACTTCTGGAACGAATTAATTTCGTAAGGTGAGGTACCACTGTGTGTGTATATATATATATATATATATATATATATATATAGATATATAGATATATATATATAGATATATAGATATATAGATATATAGATACAGTGCCGTGAAAAAGTATTTGCCCCCTTCCTGATTTCTGTGTTTTTTGCATATTTATCACTCAAAACATTGTCAGATCATCAAACCAATTTTAATATCACACAGAAACAACCCAAGGAAAGACAAAATTCAGTTTTTGAATGATGATTCCATTTATTAGTGCACAAAAAAAATCTAAACCTATCTGGCCCTATGTGAAAAAGTAATTGCCCCCTTAATCTAATAGCCAGTTGAGCCTCCTTTGACAGCAATAACTGTAACCAAACGTTTGCGATAATTGGTGATGAGTCTTTCACACCGCTGGGGAGGGATTTTGGCCCACTCTTCTATGCAGAATTGTTTCAATTCTGCCATATTGGAGGGTTTTCTTGTATGAACTGCCCGTTTAAGGTCACACCACAGCATCTCAATCGGATTTAAATCCGGACTTTGACTTGGCCACTCCAAAACCTTAATTTTGTTTTCTTTGAGCCATTCAGAGGTGGACTTGCTGGTGTGTTTTGGATCATTGTCCTGTTGCATGATCCAAGAGCGCTTGAGTTTGAGGGCACGAACTGATGGCCGGACATTCTCCTTCAGGATCTTCTGGTAAACAGCAGAATTCATTTTTCCGTCAATCACAGCAAGTTGTCCTGGTCCTGAGGCAGCAAAGCAGGCCCAGACCATCACACTGCCACCACCATGCTTTACTGTGGGCACCATGTTCTTTTTATCAAATGCTGTGCCATTTTTACGCCAGATGAAACGGGCTGCAGACCTTCCAAAAAGTTCAATTTTAGACTCATCGGTCCACAAAATGTTTCTCCAAAAGTCTTGAGGGTCATCAAGGTGCTTTTTGGCAAAGGTGAGACGAGCCTTTGTGTTCTTTTGTGAAAGCAGTGGTTTTCTCCTGGGAACTCTTCCATGGATGCCATTTTTGGCCAGTGTTTTTCTAATGGTGGAGTCATGAACACTGACCTTAACTGAGGCCAACGAGGCCTGTAGTTCTTTCGATGTGCGTCTAGGTTCTTTTGTGACTTCCTGAATGAGCCGTCGTCGCACTCTTGGAGTAATCTTAGTTGGTCGACCACTCCTGGGAAGGGTTGCAACTGTTCCCAGTTTCCTCCATTTTTGAATAATGGCTCTGACAGTGGTTCGCTGGAGCCCCAGAGCTTTGGGAATGGCTTTGTAACCTTTTCCTGAATTATAGACTTCTATCACTTTTTTTCTCATTTGTTCTTGAATTTCTTTGGATCGTGGCATGATGTGTTTGTTCTTGAGATGTTGTAGCCAACTTCACTTTGTTTGACAGGAACTATTTAAGTGATTTCTTGATTCAACACAGGTGGTGACAATCAGGTGTGGGTGTGGCATGTAGAACTGAACTAAGTTTTCTCAAAACTGTGGTTAGTCACAGTTAGTTTGTGATTTAACAAGGGGGGGCAATTACTTTTTCACATAGGGCCAGATAGGTTTAGATTTTTTTTGTGCACTAATAAATGGAATCATCATTCAAAAACTGAATTTTGTCTTTCCTTGGGTTGTTTCTGTGTGATATTAAAATTGGTTTGATGATCTGACAATGTTTTGAGTGATAAATATGCAAAAAACACAGAAATCAGGAAGGGGGCAAATACTTTTTCACGGCACTGTATATATAGATATATAGATAGATAGATAGATCTCTATCTATCTATATAGAGATATAGAGATATATATATAGAGAGATATATATTATATATAGATAGATAGAGATAGATATATAGATGTATATAGATATAGATAGATAGATCTATCTATCTTTCTATCTATCTTTCTTTCCTCTTCCGCGTTTGAGCGCAGAAGGAAGATACGAGACGATTTCCATTGAAAAATAAACACATTTGCACAGAAAATAAAATTAAACCACTGCTGTTTCAGAGGTTAGGAGGGTCGGATAAAGGACAACCGAGCCTGGAAACACCCTCACTTGTCTCCAGGCAAATAAAAACCCGCATCTCGCATTGCGTAGCTCGTTCACTCGTCCAAACTCTCTGGACTAAGTGCGGACTAAGTCCGCTTTTTTCATGACTGATGACTTTATGTGCTCATCAGGGCTCGCAAATGGCAATAGTTAAAGAGTCCTCAAAGAAACCCTTGCAAAATGAAAGTCCCGTGGTCAGTTCAATATTAAACTTGTGTACCGTATATTCTCCGTCAAAATGCGCGCACCGAACAGTGACCCCCGTACCGTGACGGTTCAATACGAATACATATACCGTGCCACCCCTAAAATATATATATAATTATCTCATCTCTACCAAAAAAAAAAAAAAAAATTGACCTCAAATCTCAAAGTGCTACACTTGCAACAAATTCTGCATTATATCATGACGTATTATACATAATTCAGTGAAAACATTTTTTTTCTTCAAGATAATTATTTGGTCATGTCAGTATGGGAAACCCCCTTAGTGAGAAGGATCCTCAGGTATTACTTCAGTTGATGATAACAGGAGAAGTTCAATTTGTCAACTGGACAAAGTTTGTTTGGTTGAAAACGTTTCGCCGCTCATCCGAGAGGCTTCGTCAGCTCTAATAAGAATACTAAGTATTCTAATAAGAATACTTATTAGAGCTGAAGAAGCCTCTCGGATGAGCGGCGAAACGTTTTCAACCAAACAAACTTTGTCCAGTTGACAAATTGAACTTCTCCTGTTATCATGGATTCTACCTGGACGACTGAGGGACTTTTCACGCGTATTACTTCAGTTCACCCATAGTTCTGCAGTGAGCAACTGTGATCTAAAACATTGAGCTCTCTTGGAGCAGTTATAACCTTATGTTATAATTCCACTTAATTTTGTTTTTTTAAATTTTTTTTTTAATAAACCATTAAATTCTGTTTTTTTCCCCTATGCTGTGGACCTCAACATTTCACCATTCAGTGTCACTGTGGTACTAACAGAATGAACCAAAAATATATACTCTGTGTGTGTGTGTGTGTGTGTGTGTGTGTGTATATATATATATATGTGTATATATATATATATATATATATATATATATATATATATATATGTATATATATATATATATATATATATATATATATATATATATATATGTATATATATATATATATGTATATATATATGTATATATGTATATATATATATGGGATCTTTTAGATGTACTTGGAACAAAGTATTAAGTCTTAATAACCAAAGCTGACTGTTAATAAATGAACTGTCCTGTCTAGAAAGCTCGCAAAACCATTGGATTGAGACACTGTCCCATGGTCTACACAAATCTGATTAGATGTTGAAGTATTTGCTTTAGCAGTCTTATAAAATAGTGACTTGTGCTGTGAAGGACGGGGGCCCGAACCCACTGAAGGGAGAAGCCCCCCAGAGAAAGCTGGGGGTGGGTTTGGAATTGTTTTGTCTAGAACTCCTCAAGCACAACTACAAAGACATTGCTGGGGCCAAAAGCGCTTTTCAACATTTCCAAAAGAAGAAAATGATTGTTGGATAAACCATCCCAAATTTGCTTTTTTCTCACAACCTCCAGGGAGGGCGACCTTTGACCCTAGTATCAAAGTACAGGGAGACTGCAGAGGAGCCACCCAGTGCTCAGACTGCACCGCCGCCACTGGCCACACTCCACTTTCCCTGTCCCCTTCACCACTCCCCAATTGAAAGACTAGAGCCATGTCCGAGCCATCCCCGCTGCTCTGGAGTCAAGAATTCACTTAGTTAAAAAAGAAAGAAAGGAACAGAGCTCCAACAATGAAGGAATAAGGGGCAGAATTTGCATTCCCACACACTAAATACAGGCCAGGGCCCACAGAGCCAGAGGAGCTCCACCACAGGAGGCAGGAATAATCACAGGTCTGTCCGAACCCCCTCATTACAACACACACCTTACATTCCACACAAATGGTCAGACACCACTACACACCCAGAAGCCATGCACATGCGGACAGGTGTCTCATGCCTCACACAGGTGCCTTATACATACTTCCATTAGTCAACAATGTGCAGGGCTGTGGATGTGCAAAATAGTATTGGTATATTTCATTAATTTGAATCTGAATCCCCTATCATCTCCATAGACACAATTAACGTTTTTATCTAATAGAATCTGTTGCCACATACATTTTAATCAGTATGCCTTGGCTCAGTTGATTTATATAGAGAAACTGGAACTGGAAACTGTGGAAAAGAATGTCTGTTAACTGATATGCTGAGTGATCAGTCAAGTCCTGAACTTGAGAGTGTTATCAATTTGATTGCGCCCAAAATTATTTCTAAGAATATAGAATACTGCTCAGAATGCATGATCTCAAATGGGTTTTACATGGAGGATACCCAGAGTTTAAAACTGCCCTCAACTCTCTTGGTGTGCGTGCGACCAGCTTTTCATTGGATATATAAGGTGTGCACTGTGCCTCTGGCAGAACTATGCACAGCAGTTCATTTTGTTTTAATTTGAGCTCAGTTTCTTCATTTGTATATTTGACCGTTAAAAGGTAAATTGCAAGGTTATGCTGCAAGAAAAAAATTGACGTGTGTTATTCTCCTAATGAATGTTAAATGAACAAATGAATGCTCTTGATCTTAGCTAAAACTATTATTTACTTAATATGCAATTCCTGAAGCATGCCTGGCTTGTTTCAAATGACTGCTCAACATGAGCAGGAGTTACAAGAATGTACGGTGACCCTGCACAGCACACACAAACAGCACCAAAAGGGCTCCGGGGGTGGCAATGGGAAAACAGGGGCCACCAGTGTGTACCCATGCAGAACAGTGTGAATGTATGACGGGAATCTGCATGTTTGTGGCCATTCAGAGGTTTGCCAATGCAAGGCTTCATGTGAAAGGGCTCATGCGGTGTCTTTAAGCTTTGACTTGTATAGAGAACACATAACACCAATTTTACAAAGTAGAACAAGTCAAGCACAAAGATCAGAGAGTAGTGTGACAAATTAACCCAGATCTTTTGAGATTGTATCATGAAAATGGGCGAAGACCAAATGTTGTCTTTTTTATTCAACTTTTCTGTCTAAAAGCTCAAAGATATGATAACATTCAGGAATATGTAAGCAATTTTCACAAATATTTAGACTGTCCTATTCATGTACAATGCTGTTTATCAAAATAAATGTCCAGTTCTAAGCACATAGTAATCGTTTTTTTTTGCTCCATACCCAAATATTTGTGTGACCCTGGCACATCAGCTCTCACATGTGCATGCACTTGATGAGGTTACTCAAATGAGAGCAAGGGTTAGCCGCCTGCTAATGATTAGTTCTGACCTAGCTGCTATAATCTCACTACAAGCCAGTCTTCAGAGGAAGAAGGTGACATCAGTGGGCCCACTCTTTTATTGTGGGACTTGTGTCCCAAAAACTGCCTCTGCGAGTGGCTGGCCACTGATGAGTGAGTAATGTGAGTAATGGAGAGTAATAAGGTGCAGATATTGAGTGTGAGCGTAACCCTATTGTATCTTGTCAGAGAGGTCAGAGGTCACCTGCAGAGCATACTCAGCCCAGGCCTGGCTGACCCATTTGGGCCATAAATGAGTTTACCCAACACTAATTACTAGGGGCTTGCCAATGGACCACACTGCTGAACAGGTCTGACAGCTGTCTCAGTGGAAGAGTCCCAGGGCGGTTCACCACAGCTCTGTTCTGATGACGCCATCACACCAATATGCTGCTCACTATATGCATATTATTATTAGAATTAAACAACGAGGAGCAGTGCGTTACGCTGTTTTAATGCACTTGAGCGGAGTCTAGAATGCCACGATGACAAAAGAGCCTCTTACTACATCTACCTGTTTGGTAAAGGATCACCTGCTACTAAGGAGCACCTGACTGTTTTACGCATGAAGATGCATGATGTGCTCCCCAGTACTTTTTCACTCTTGTAAGATAATTTTACACAAGTGTGTACAATCTTAATTACTGGCATAGATAGTCCCTTCTCCAACTCTGATGTGGCATCTGCCTGGTTTACTTCCAGGCAGTTGCTTCTATTAAATGCTTATTAAAGCATTTTTTTCACAGATTAATCAGTCTGGTACAGTGCTTTTTCTCATGTGTGTAGAAGTGGTCCTCCCCCATCCATTGTCCCTGTAGGTGCATACTGTCTGTGCTCTGCCTAAAAGAATCACCACACCCCAGGCCAGTGGTGGACACCCCACCCTGCTCACCCATCCCCACAGCACTCCTGCTTTTTCTGGACCCCCAGCTGTCTCTGGGAATGGCAGGCAGTCATCACACACACCTCCACTTAAAAGCCGTCACTACGGTCAATGGAGTGACTGACTTTATATGCTCTGATCACGCTGCTCCAATCATAGTTCTCCTCACAGACTCCTGCTGCGTCTGTGCGGGCTGGGTATGGCATTCAAGAGAACAGAGGATTTCTCCTCCATCATATGCTGGAATATCTGCAAAAGGGCTGGATTAAAGAACTACCCAAAATTAATTTTGGTCTGCTGAGTATTAATATTAATAATAATTGTAAATACCTTGGTAAAAAACATTTACAGTGGTTACCTCCAGATACCCTTTACTTTTTGATCTTTTCTGATAGAGGACAGGTGCATCTTTGAATCTATGTGTGATTCACATTTTGTAATATCCAAAACAAAAATTCACAAATGTTAAACCTTATCCTTATTTGTTAGGGATTAGATCCATAAACTTGCCATATATAAAGTTGTGACCTTTGTGATTTAATTATGTATTGAATGATGAAGGGAGCAAAGATAGAGGGTAGGTGAAAAAATACATTTTCTGACCACTCCAGCCTCGGATACAGGATAATGCAAGATTACTCATTCATACATTATTTACTCAAAATATAACTTTGATTAATGACGATGAAAATAAACCACAACTTTATAATATAGTTGAAACATTTATGTCTGTTACAGCACCTTTGCCGTGGGTACTGCATGTTGTCGGACCCCCTCTCCTCTTCACATTTGGAATATAGAAAGGTAAGAAACTCCCAGATTACAGGGATTCATGTGTCACAACAGAATTTATTTTGCAACACAAGGACATGCATTTACTTTGCACACACCTCATAACTGACCATAAGGGGGACACAGAGAACATTCCTCAAATTGTTCTGCAAAAAAAAACCACATGGTGTTTGCCGTAAACTGTATAAATGGATATGGCTAACCCGCTAGCCATGGGGGAAGTGTTCATGGGGGCACTTCTGGCTCCATCGACTCCAGTTTCTATTTGACTCAACATCACGTCAACATTGTCATCCTGTCTCTGTAACTGCTGCAGTGAGCCTTGCCATTTTTGTCTTAAAATGTTAATATTAACTTGCTCTACATGATCTTGGTGTTTTTATTTTGCTATTTTGTATATAAATGAATTCCTGTTCCTAGTATGGACTTGGCTCCAAATGTGCTTCTATAACTGCTGTTTCATTTGATCCTTGACTATAACCGCCAGAAGTGAAGTTAACTTAAAAAGTAGGTCTGGGTTGATAGTGGAAATTTCTCCTATAAGAGTCCCTGTGACTTTGCATTTGCACTGCCTTACACGTGCATACTATGTCCTGGTTTAAAATTTCAACACATCAGATAGCCACCGTACACCAGGTCAGGTCTTGGTTTCATTTGTGATGTTCGACAACATTTCTAACATTCCTGCCATGAAAGGGTCGCTCCAAATGTCTGTCTGCCCCTTACTCTGTTCTACAAATTGCAGCGGTATTGTCTTATAGCAGTCAAATATGTGTGTGACATTTTAAAGGTGCTCATTGTTGTGGTGTGCCAGCCTCTTTGTTGGATGGAGCCACATTCCTGCTGCCCTCACAGGGGCTCTCTTAATTGGCTAGATGTGCAGGGGTCCACACTTGGGCCCTCAGTTTGTTTTAGGACTCAAAACCTCAGCAGGGGCCTTTTCTTTACCTGTCTGCCGGCTTTTGACAAGAAGACCTGTCAGTGCATCCCAGGCTCCATCAGTCACCCCATCACAAAACAGTCACTGTGTTTCTTCTGGCTTCAGGCTAAGTGCCATTTTTGCCAATTTATTAATGGCAGGTTGTGTGTGTGGCCTCAAGCTGGTGTCTGTCCTGCCGTGCATCCCAACAGGCTTATTTCAGAGTTAGTCCTGACTTGGTGTGTCACGCAGCAGAGACCCTTTTTAACATTCAATGAGTCTGTGCCCCCCACTGCCCTCTGTCTGATCATCTCCACAAATCTCTCCGTTTGTCCCAGGCTCAGCCATGAGGACATCTAATGAGACTGCGCTCTCACTCTGTTTACATGCACAGCTTAGCTGGGCTCCACTTATAGCTCTATTAGGCCGTTTAACAAGATCAACGCCCTTCTCATGCGTGCATGATCATGCCAGAGCACAGATTTGTGTCAAAGATAATATATCAATAATAATTATAAATCTATCCAACGTGGTG